>RDRW01000421.1:0-460508 GCA_007896445.1 Puccinia hordei | reverse complement strand
GACACATGTTTTTTTTGCCAAAATTAAAAATTTTACCACAAAGTCTACACCCCTTTAAGTATAATAAATAAATTTTTAAAATTTTGATAAATAAATAAGTTTACTGGTTTTACTTATTTAAAATGCCGCCCTCCTATTTTTGTTTTGTTTTGTTTTGTTTTGTTTTATATTCCTTGTTTGTTTTGATTGTTTTTATTTATTTGTTTAAATAAAATATCAAATGAGAGGATTTGATTGGGGAGGTCACGCGCATCAAATGCCGCGCTCCACGTGCTATTTGCCTTAAAAATTAACAATACAAAAAACCCGGTGTAAATGCGGAAAACCGGTGCACTGCGCAGCCGCAGCTGCGCAGAAAAGTGGGTGTGTAAATGCGGAAAAAACTGGTTTTTTGATTAATGCCCTTATTATATTAAAGGCCCTTTATTACTATTAATAAAATATTAACTTATCAATGCGTATGTGTCATTTTGTTATTGTCACATCTTATAAGTATTTCAATTATCATAGAGTAACCTGAATTATTCATGTGTTAGTTAATCAATGTATTATTGATTTAAGTATATCATTTATTGTAAAGATTGATTGTAGTTTAATCATACTATATTATCACTCTATTTATATTATCACAGAGTAGCCTGAATTATTCTGTGTTAGTTAATCAAGGTATTATTAATTTAAGTATATTTAAATTGGGCATTAATAAAAAAACCCGGTTTTTCCGCATTTACACCCGGTTTTACGCAGCGGCGACGTCCAAATTGCTGCGCAGTACACCCGGTTTCCGCATTTACACCCGGTTTTTTTTATTTAATTTTTTGCGGGCGGATTTGCATTTTTTCAAGATTTTAAATTTATTTATTATACTTACAGGGGTGTAGAATTTTATAGTAATTTTCTTTTTGCAAAAAAACTATGGCTTCTATTTTTT
The DNA here is from genome assembly GCA_007896445.1 of Puccinia hordei. Classification (NCBI taxonomy): domain Eukaryota; kingdom Fungi; phylum Basidiomycota; class Pucciniomycetes; order Pucciniales; family Pucciniaceae; genus Puccinia; species Puccinia hordei. Next base: position 459,577 of record RDRW01000421.1, on the reverse strand, counting down.
TTGGCCGATCCACCGGTTTTTCATAAAAAATCCTCACAGCTTGATTTCCACGATTTCTTTTATTCATTTCATTTATCCATTTATTTTGTTTAATTGAATTTAATTTTGTTTTGTTTATTTTACTTGTTTTACTTATTTATTTATTGTTTAAATAAAATAAAATATTGAATGAGGATAATTGGGGAAGTTGCGTTATTCATAAATCATTAACTTGCAATTATGTCTGTTGCTTTTAATTAATTGATTAATTTATTCATTTCATTCATTCTTATTTGTTTAATTTTATATTATTTACTTTTGTTTATTTTACTTATTTAAAATGCTGCCCTCCATATTTTTATTTTGTTTTGTTTATTTTCCTTGTTTTAATTGTTTATTTTATTGTTTTAATAAAATATTTAATGAGGATGATTGGGGAGGTCACGCGCATCAAATGCCGCCCTCCACATGCTATTTGCTTAAAAATTAAAAATTACAAAAAAACCGGTGTGTAAATGCGGAAAACCGGGTGCACTGCGCAGCCGCAGCTGCGCAAATCACCCGGTTTCCGATCTTGAAGGAATAATATTAAAGAATAATAAGAATGGTAAACATTAATAAGGATAATAATAATTAGTGTTACTTGCAGTAACTTGGTACCTTTAATCATTTAGGTAACAAAGAGTGAAGAGTAGTGGAAGGGGAAACACAGTCTAGCCAAGCAGCTGCTGGGCTCTTGTGAAATAACCGGGAGACTTTAGGGAGAGGAAAGGGAATCGTTGGGGTCCGCTTGACTATCACACGTATCCAATGATTATCATTGAAAAATGATAAGAAGAGGGCTGGCAGCGGTTTAGGGTCCGGGGGACAGTGGCGGGAATATATGTGGTGCTCCCGCCCGTTCTGCTGAGGAAGACAAATGGCCGGTTATACGCATGGCCAGAATCGGTCCCACATCCAACTTGCTCATCCATTTGTTCATGGGGACTGATCCACGTGGGTCAGTCACCTGAACACGTCCGTAAGCGCGGTCGAATTCTGAAGGCCCCCCAAGGTATCTTGTCCAATGTGCCTTGTTCTTTTCCATCTCTTCTAACACATCCTTTCGCACTTGGTACCACCCATTGGCCTTAGCGTAGGGACCCTCTGGTCTATCTGCTGCCAATGCATGTGCCACACATGCATAACCACAGTTCCCATCACCTGCAGGGTTATAAGTGGAATGCAGGTATTTTAAGATCCATGGTGGAAGCTCCGCCTGACAAGAATGATGAGAAGTTGGTTATCAGTTACAGTCAGTGCATTCCTCCTTGTCCGTGTCAAGCTTGAGTCACTCACTGCAACATCAGGGTTGGTATTCCCCTGTCTTGTTTGGCCAGCCTTGGGTGCAACCTCAGCACCTACATGCCGGTCCTATGAAACATACAATGGAATCAGACCCTGATAATCTAATGTCAAAGTTATAGTACTTACCTTGGCTGTCGGGGGTGAATGTAGCCTGGCCTCACCCAGCAACTGATCATGAGAGCTTGAGGCTTTTCTTGAGGCTTCTGGAGGTGACAGCAGCTTTTCCTCATCCTGCATCTCAATAGATGAGGAGGAATCCACTGGGGGATCAGTTTCTTCATCTGATTGCCCACCTTGTGCGTCAGATTCTGCAACTGATTCCCCATCTGTGGCATCAGATTCTTCTTCTGATGCCCCATGTGGGGCATCAGATTCTTCATCTGATTCCCATCTGGGGCATCAGAATCTTCATCTGAAACTGCATCTGCAGAATCAGAATCTTCATCTGTTACACCATCCTTACTACCATAGTTGGGCTGCCACGTTTCCTTGCGCCGTGATGTTCCTGAACTGGAAGCCCCCCGATTCGTTTCCCAATAGTGAGGCTGCCAATTCGTGGGGGGTGAGTTCTCTTGACTGCTTAGTAAGTCCATCAGTTATCAGCCTCTTAAAAAGACATGCAATAAAGTTGCTTACGCATGAGTGTCTCCACACTGGGTAGCTCATCCAGGTCCCCAGAGGAAGAAGCTGAGGTGTCCAATGGAGCCTGCGCGCGCTTGGACTGTCTCTTACACCCTTTTCCTTTTGATACCGGCCTTCTGTCTTGCTTTCCTTGCCTGCGCCTTTTGGATTTGCGCTTCCACAATTTCTGCATGGGTGTCATCGCGCTTTTGAACTCGCCCACTACCCTTTCTCTTCTTCCACGGCCTTTCCAGTTTGTGTTTCACTCGGATAGGATCAGGCTCTGCAAGCGGGACCACGTGTGTGTTTGCATGGACCCTTCGTAATTTTTTCATTGTTGCTTCTAACACGAGGGGTGGTGGGACGCCAAGATCTCCTGCTTGAAATCCTCAAAATCGTTGTCAAAGTCGTACAGTGGTTCATCAAGAGCCTGCAATGAACATAGATGAAGATTAGCTAGGAGGGACATGAACAAGTCATACATCAGGAGGACTCACTGGACCATCAGGGTTATAGGCCAGATGCCACTGGACATGGAAATCAGAAGGCTCCACATCTCCTTCCCCTGGACCAAACATTCAATAGTGTGCGAACACGGAATGCCCAAGCCAGCCTGGAAATTACCTTTGCATTGAAGGCTGGGATCCCCAGGCTTGGTTTTCTTCATCTTGATGAACTTGTTGTACTGAGACAAGGCCAACTTGAGCGCATGACAGGAGATTTTGCAGCTGAGGGACTTGAAGGCATTTGGTAGTCCGGTTAATCCCTTCTGTAACTCGTGTGCCAGGTTCGTGTGGGCTGTGTCAAGTTGTCGGTCCACTGCTGCAGCAATTGTAATGAAAAGTGTTGCAAAGTCGCACCTAGCCGACGTCACATAGGTTTTCAGCCAGCTGTGGGCAGATTCACATCGTGACGAAGTCAGATTTCCTAGATGGGGTGTCATTCCGGCCCACGCATTCATGAACTTCTGTCGCTCGCTCCAGACGTTCTTGTACAGGTATTCGTAGACGTTAGTTCGAGTGACTAGGTACCGTGTCAGTTGAGCCCACTTTGAGTTGCAGGTGTCCTCATTGGGGGCATGTGCGACCTCATGCCAGAGCCTCATGAATTTGGCCCATTCTTCGCCATCGCCAGCAAAGGCTTGCTTGCAGTTTGTCACAATGTTCCGATCGATGTGCCACATGCACAAGTTCGCGGTTGCATTCGGAAAGTGCTTTGAGATAGCATTACGCAGTGCCGATTCCCTGTCTGTCACAAAGACCTTTGGCGCGTGGTCAGCGTCCCATATAGATCTATGGGTATCACACAGGCACCGGAGTACAGTCAGTTTATGATGAGAATAGGTGATTAGTCAAATATACCACCCACTTCAACTTATCAAGAGCCCATGAGTAGGCCTCATTCTTCTCGTTTCGCATCAAACAAAAACCAATCGAAAAACTGTGATTGGTTGCAGTTTGGCCAACCACATGCAGCAGGGGTAGTTGTTCAGGTTCGTCTTGTAAGTGCAGTCAATGTTGACCACATGGTGGAACCTGCGAGCAAGAAGCAACGATCCTGGGTGCGCAAACCACAAGTAAAGGAGCTTGCCGTCCGTATCGTAAACGTCCTCGTGTGTCCAATTGGATTCGTTGAGGCAACGTAGGAGGTACTCGATTGGGTGTTGCCAGCCCTCTTCTCGCCCTCAGTGCCTGCTTTGTGTTGTATATCGTCCGGTTGGTTACAAACCTTCCCTCACTGCTAGTAAGGAGTCTAGCGATTGCCTGGGGTTGCATTCCTAGAGACGATAAGCGAGCAACCTCAGTTTGGCCTTCGACAGAGAGCTTCTTGTGGATGACTACATGTTCCAGATCGATTGGACCATGATTGTGCTCAATCGTCTTTCGGCATCGGAGTTCCCATGGTGCATCCTTGAGTTTTACTGAAGTCGGTTTGTGGCCGGATATTTTGAAGCAGCACCCCAGTCGCTTATTCCTAGACTCTCGAAACCGGATAGCATCAACTGAGGTTTGGTCTTCCCGGCAACTGTGCATGCAAAGTAGATGTTCTTGTCCCTCTTGGAAGCACAAACTTTCAGAGCGTAACCATGCTCGTGGGCCCATGTGGTGACAAAGTGTTTGAGATCAGTGACACATGTGAAAAGGAATTCGGGTGGTGCATCCATTGCATCTGGAAACACAAGCAGTTCAGCCAGTCTGCCTCAAGTGGGCGAATTAAGAAACTAGAAGAACTTACTGCCAACTGAATAATCATAAGATTGTACATCTTCAGATTTCATCAACACTTTATGCGGTTGATTGGCAGCGGGTAACATTGCGGGGGCCAGCGGTGAACGTCCTAAAGGATTGAGCGGGTATACTGGAAGATTGACTAGGTAAACATTAGGTCTTGGTAAGATGAAAACAAGGTGGAGAAATATTTGAAGACTCACCTTCAGCCACAGTTTGAGGGACTTGAGGGCTGAAAGTTGCAGGGGGAAACGGTTGAGGGCTGGGTGGTGCAGGGTGATACCTGCCGGGAGATGTAGGCGTGACGCTTGGGTATTTTACTGGGAGATTGTGCAGGTAAACATTAGTTCTTGGTAAGATGAAAACAAAGTGGAGAAATATTTGAAGACTCACCTTCAGCCACAGTTTGAGGGACTTGAGGGCTGAAATTTGCTCGGGGAAATACTTGAGGGCTGGGTGATGCAGGTTGATATCCGCCGGGAGATGTAGGCATGGCCCTGGGTATTTGACTGGGAGATTGAGTAGGTAAACATTAGTTCTTGTTAATATGAAAACAAAGTGGAGAAGTATTTGAAGACTCACCTTCAGCCACATTTTGAGGGTCTTGAGGGCTGAAATTTCCTTGGGGAAACTGTTGAGGACTTGGTTGGTGTGGTGGCCAAATTTGAGGGCTAAATGGCGCAGAGGAGGTTATTTCCCCCAGAGATGGCTGCATATCTTGCATGACGGGTATGGAAGGGACTTGATTTGTCTGCGGCGGAGCGGGCACTGATGGTTGGCCAACGGGGAAATTGTGTGAGGTTGGCAGGCCTTGGAAGTGAGTGGGTCCAAGAGTGAATGGGTTGGCCGGGTGGGACGATGGTTGGGGTCCCGGCTGCCAGTAGTTTTTGAGATTTGTGGTGCTTGATGGGATTGCGGAAACGGATGGGATGGTGGGGCTTGAGTTATATGAGGTGGTGCGTAGAGGGCTGGCTGAGCCAGATAGGATGGTTGGGCTGGATCAAGCTGATAGGTAGAGGCTGGAGGTCGATTGTGATAGTGGGTGAATTGAGGCAATTGTACCTCATATGGGCGGAACACAGGCTGCGCTACTGGGTGGGCTGGGGGCCCAGGGTTTGGCTGGATTGCCAGTCTGTAGTTGTTGTCATTGAAGCTGTAGGTGGCTGGGTGGGCTGAGGGGACAGTAAGGGGCTGGGGGGCTTGGCCATATTGGTTGCTTGGGTAGCCATAGTTTGTTGGTAGGTGGCCTGATTGATTGATTGGAGCTGCAGGTTGGCCAAGCACGTGTGGATTTCCATACAAGAGGGGTTGATTTTGATACATGTTGCCAAGTGGGGCGTGCGGGTGATGGTTGGGGTCAACCTCGTAGAATCCGTATGGGCGTGGAGGCTGATTGGTTGCGGAGTTGTAATCACCGTGTGTGACATCTTTTGCTGCTGATTGGTGATTTGTGCGGAATCTGTTTGCATTTGAATGGGAGAGTTTGTCAGCACGTGTTACTATATTTACGGTGAAAAAAAAATGGAAATAGGAAGAGATGTGTTTGAGATGGGCCACTTTTGGGGGGGATGGTGTGCGTCTGGGGCTTATACGGGGCCCTTTGAGCTGCCTGGGGGGTTTGAATGGCCCCTTTGAATGTTTTATTGCCCCTTTGGAGCATCAAAGTGGGCCTGTGGGCCCACTGGAGGTGATGGGCAGAGGCGGGCCCCTTCTTATGGCCATGGGCCCTGTCATTGGGCCAGTGGGTCTTGGAGAGGGCCCTGGGCCTGTGGCTATTTTTCCCACAAAATTAACCCCAAAAAATCCCTTTATTGGTTTTTTTGGTTTTTTTCTCATTTTTTGGTTTCTCATTTTTTGATTTTTCCTCTTTTTTTTTTTTTTTTTTTTTTTTTTGGTTTTTTTTTTTTTTTTTTTTTTTGATTTTTTTTTTTTTTTTTTTTTTTTTTTCGGATTTTCAGACTCACCGCTTTGGTTGATCGAGTCGGAGGCGGGGTTGTTGTGGTTCTGGTTGAAAAAACCAGGACCATGAGCGAGCCCCAGTCCGGAAACAGACTCGGGCTCGCTCACGTAATCGAATGGCCCCTGCCATTCGATTACGTGAGCGGGGTGGGGGTGTGTATATCCCATACCCCCCGCTCACGTAATCGAATGGCAGGGGCCATTCGATGACGTGAGCGTGTGGGCCCGCACGCCAAACAATTGGCGTGCGGTTCCCACACGCCAATTTTCGTTGGCGTGCGGGGCCCACACGCCAAAAAGAAAAGGCGTGTGGGAACCGCACGCCATTTTTGGCGTGTGGGTCTCACACGCCCTTTTTTTTTGGCGTGTAGACCCTACACGCCAAAAAAAAAGGGCGTGTGGGGCCCCGCACCCAAAAAAATGGCGTGCGGGCTGGCGTTGGCGTGCGCGCTTGGCGTGCGTCTATCAACGCCCTCCTCTTGGCCGGAGGACTCCTCCTGCCGACGAGGTTGTATAGCCTCGCCGGCCGGGAGGACTTTCCTCCTGGCCGACGAGGTTGTCTAACCTCGTCGGCCAGGAGGAAAGTCCTCCCGGCGACGAGGCTATACAACCTCGTCGGCCAGGAGGAAGTCCTCCCGGCCGACGAGGCCTACAACCTCGTCGGCCAGGAGGACTTCCTCCTGGCTGACGCGGTTGTATAACCTCGTCAGCCGGCCTCGCTCACGTAATCGAGTGGTCCCTCCACTCGATTATGTGCGGAGGGGGACCCGCACGCCAACAATTGGCGTGTGGGCCCCGCAGCCAATTGTTTGGCGTGCGCTCCCACACGCCAATTGTTTGGCGTGTGAGAGCGCACGCCAAACAATTGGCGTGCGGGGGCCCACACGCCAATTTCATTTGGCGTGCGGGGCCCACACGCCAAAAAAAAATGGCGTGTGGGAACCACACGCCATTTTTGGCGTGCAGGTCTCACACGCCAATTTATTTTGGCGTGTAGACCCTACACGCCAAAAAAAAATGGCGTGTAGGCCCCGCACGCCAAAAAAATTGGCGTGCGGGTTTGCATGGGCGTGCGCGCTTGGCGTGCGTTTATCAACGCCCCTACTTGTCACCTCCAAAGTATGTGTCTGGGACTTCCAAGCACATTGCCAAGCTGCAGAGGAAGTTAGAGAAGGATACCAATTCTGGCGTAACTCCTCATATCTCAAGAATCTCACTGTCAGAGGAACCCATTTCTTCAAGATAATTCAATGCGTTCTTCAATGGTTGGCCAGGTAAGAAGTGTTTTCCAAAGCGGGAGCAGAACCTTTATTATTTGTTTTGTATATAAATCAATCAGGGGATATCAAAGTTAAGAAACAAAGTGGGAGAAGCACCTTTATTATTTGTTTTGTATATAAATCGATTGTCCCATAGCCTACAAAGAAAAGATTTTCTAGTCAACGAATTGCTGCTCCATTTCCATTACTACCAAATCAAGACAAAGCTATTGCAAGTTGGATTGCTGGATCTCTCTGAGGGTTTCTTGAGTTTTTCTGGAACACTGGGTTATGCTCAATCATTTCCACTAGAGTCATGAAGGAAGCAAGCGTGGTCCGAAACAGTTGGCGAAAAATGGATTCTGGGTGATGAAGTTTTTGCCGTTCATAGTGGGGATGGTGCAAAGTGTGTATGCGAGGGATTGTATATTGCTTCATAAGACAGTGACTGATGAGTAGAAATCAAATTCCAAGTCAGAATCTGAATTGGAGTCAATACACATCAAAAACTTGGTTAGTTGTAAAGATTTTTCAAGTTGTTTTTTTTTGAGGCCTTGGGCATGATCGACTGAGTCTTAGATATGTGGAGGATTTTGATTGATGGAGTGGATTGTGATTTATTTGCTGCCAAGGATGTGATTTTATGACGTGGATTTTGATCGATATGGTCCCAAGGATGTTGTTGATCAATGAGGTCTAGTGAAAATATTTGGGGGTTCCCAGACTTGGAAATGGCGGATTTGATGCTGAAATCCGCCATTTTTCTTTTTTGAAAACACACTACCCTGGGGTAGGTGCGTTCAAAACCCGCCATTAAAAATGGCGGATTTGAAATGGCGGATTTCTTAACTTTGATACCCCCTATTATTTTTTATACCTTTTATTAAATGAGTAATAGTATATTTTTATTTTATGTTGATTGTTGTTCTAGTCAGGTTGTCTCTGAACTAGTAGCAAGCCGACATTTTCATTAATTAAATTATAACTTATTTTGGTAAAAAATATATATAATTAATTAAAGTTTTTTTGAATGTAGGCATGAGTGTGGTTTGAAATCAGGTCTTTCTGTTTACATCACATATTTCTAAGCCAGTATTTAACTGTTAGACTATTATAAAATAAGATAAAATGTTCAAGTCCAATTTTTGTTTTTGTTAAGAATGTCAATGTAAATAAAAGATAAAAAATAAAGAATAATTATAATTATTCAAGCTTGCAGTTTCAAGTATTACATGTTAAATACTTACATGTAATATATTGGTGGCTGACACTTTGTGTTTTGACTTGTATTTTGAGCTTCAGCCAGCAGAGACAGCGTGTGTTGCTGAAAAGCAGCCATGTTCTGTAAAATATTGATGACCAAGGAAGTCGGAACGGGCTGAGGGACTTGGGCAACTGGAACAGTTTGACGGTCTGGGACAGTTGGCATAGCTTGGCCGTCATGGACAGCTGGAATGGTATGATGGTCTGGAACTGCTGAAATAGTGGGATGGGCTTGAGCAGATAAATGAGTTTGCCTGTCATGATTAGATGGGGCAAGTGGTAAGCGGTCTGTAAACAATAACAAGAATTCCAGTTCATGAAATGAAATTGGAAATGCACGTTAAATGTAAACCAACATACCTTTTTGAGGAGGCTGTTTAGGCACATCTACCAGAGAGAGCCATGATTTGTGCAATTCAACATTTGGAGTTTCTGGCCAACATGCTTTGGGCGGAGGTGATGACTCAAGTTCATAGCTGTAATCTATTTGTTCAGGCACATCAGCATTGGTCACTGGGAGCCACCAAGAACTGCTTTGAAAGAGTAGCAATGAGTGTATAATCTGCTCTTGCTCTTTTGGGTGCAGGCAGAACGCAGTATACCAAGGTGGTTCTGTTTAGTTCTCTATGGTAGCCATGGAGGGGCCTGATAAATCAGGGGTTGTTTAATCCCTCAAAGGTATCTTGCAAGCAGAGGATTTAAGTAACTGAAAACACTGGGGCCTGTAAAAAGGGGTGGTTTAAATCCCAGATAAAAGATGGGGGAGAATCTCAAGCAAAAGGTTTATCTACTTACTAGTAATAAATTACCTTTAACAGTCTTGAGGTTCTTCCAGGGGGGAATTGGACAGTTGCACTGCCAGCATAATTGCCTAGGTTGAGTTCATCCCAGTTAAACTAGGATGCAAAAAACCAATTTAAAGTAGGTTGACCTCAACCAATGAAATATAAACCCAAGGGGGGTCCCTTGGATTTATATTTCATCAGTTCATTTCAACCAAGTTTAAATTGGTTGAGTGCATCCCAGTTTAACTGGGATTACTTCATCCTAGGAAATTATGCTGGCAGTGTTGGAAGCGCTTGGAAAGGGTTTTGGAAGGGCTGGATGGACACTGGGCAATTTCAAGGCAGTAATAAGGGGCTAAAGAACAGATACTAGGACCTTACCAGACAGAATAACAATAGTAAAGCTATGTATGTGGGTAAAGGTTGTAGTATATGTCAACATACTGGACTCCAATCCACTTCTTGTGGCGTGTACAGTAAGGAATAAAAAGGTCTTACACTTTAAAAAGTGTAATAAAAAGATATAACTGTATCAATATTTACTTGAGTGTTATAAAAACACTAAGTAACAAAAATAAACAGGTTATGACCCTGCTGCCAGACTTCTGTTAAGGGAACTCATTCCTCAGAAGGGCTAACCAGACTAGGACACGGTTCTTCCAATTAAATTAAGGTTTTAATTTAATTGGGACATATTTGAGGAGTTTTAACTATTTAAGATAGTTATAAGTAAAATAAGGCCAGTCCTCCAAACTTACAGGAGAAGGTAAGCGCCTTTGTAGCTTATAATGAGTTATCTAATGTATTTTTAAAACTGATGAGGGAGGTTCTCTTCAATTTAGTGAAGGAAACCTCTCCTTAAATAATAAAAAATGATCTCACTGTTAAATTATTTCAACAGAAGTGATCAGGGCAAGATCACCAAGGGGGAATGATCACCCTGTTTGTGATCAGGTGTGAAAACATGTTTTCATTGAAATGATACCATATATATTTCACATTTATTAAAATAATGTGATATATATTTCAGTTTTTAATTTATTTATTTCACTAAGACATACATGTGAATAGATTCTTTAAGAGTTTGTGCTTGAAAAAGCGCTTGCCCTGAAGGATTATTGAGCTGAAATCACATGTATTAATTATATAATACATACTACATAAAGTATTTACTTAAATATAGTAGTAATCTTATAATATAGATTACTATGGGTTATGCTGGGATTTTCCAGGATTCTCATGGAAAAAGCTATACCAATAAATGGTTCTTTATCCATTTATTGCATGTTTGAAAATTGATTTGCCAAGGATTTTCATTAATTAAATTTCCTTTATTTTTGGTAAAAAAAGATCTAATGTTACATAAGTCTATTAAAATCTTCTGATATTGGTGATGAGTGTGACTTGAACACAGAGCCTTCTGTACAATTCAGATACTCATAAGCCTGTTCTTAAATGTTAAGCTATTATACAATTTGTTAGAATGGTTAAGTCTAATTCCTGTTATGATCAGAATATCAAGTTAATAATAATAAATAATAAAAACAAATAAAGAATAATAATTATTTATTCAAGCTTGCAGTTTCAAGTGTTACATGTTAAATGCTACATGTAATATCTTGGTGGCTGACAGTATATATGTTAAAAGCATGAGGAATCAAAATACAGGGGGAAGAAGGGCTCCTTAAATGGCTTTCTGGAGTACTGATGGCGAAACACAGGATTTATTTTTTGCTATGGCAAAAATAAAAGGAAGGGTTTATGATTTAATATAAATGTATGTAGTTGTTTAATCAAATTTCCATATGTACAGGCTGTCTACTATTGGTACAGCCTGTCTATCTCTTTTTCTGGCATCTTGAGGCGCTTCTGAACCGCTGAAAAGGCTTGTTAGATGTGTTGATCCAAGGTTTTAATTACATGTCAATAATTATTGATTAAATGTCATATGTACTTGTTGATCACAGTTGTCAGAGTTTAAAAGGTGTGTGTTGTATGTAATGTGAAATACATCTTTTTGTTTGTTCTTTGGGCGCTTCAAGAGCTTCTGGTTTGATCCCTGTCATGCAGGCTCTTTGGGAATGCATGACTGCAGAGATCTGTCAACAGATAATTTCCCACTAAGGATGTAGTACATTTATTTTGAACAGTTGTTCAATTATTATTTTTGGGATGTTCTCATGTTATTTCCTTCCTCTTTTTTGTGGTCTTTTTCCCTCTGAATCATCCTTAGTGTAGCTAGTTTTTAATTAAATAAAATAAATAAAAAATTGGATAATAGGGGGTATCAAATATGACCAAATCCACAATTAAAACCAGTGAATTAGGTTTTTGAACAAAATTTCACTTTTGAGAATTCTGAGCCATTGTATGAAGATTCCCATGGTTTTTAAAAATGGTGAATTTTCAAAACCAGTTGATTAGATAATGGTGGATTTGGTCATATTTGATACCCCCTAATATAGTATATTAGGGGGTATCAAATATGACCAAATCCACAATTAAAACCAGTGAATTAGGTTTTTCCACAAAATTTCACTTTTGAGAATTCTGAACCATTTTATATACATCTCAATGGTTTTTAAAAATGGGGGATTTTCAAAACCAGTTGATTAGATAATTGTGGATTTGGTCATATTTGATACCCCCTATTACTAGTATTATATACTTATATTATTCAGGTCATATGTATTTATTTTATTATGTTCTTATTTAAATACATTGTTATTTCGTGGTTTTGTATATTTATTTATCTTTTTTATTCTTTATTTCAATGTATAATCATTATTTTAGTGCTTTAGTGGTAATATTTGTTCAAGTTGTTTTACTGCTAGAAAATTTAAGTTATCTGGGGTACTTTGGCTGAAGTACCCTAGGTTATTTTACACGCTCTTCAAGATTATGAAATAATATTTCCACTTATCTTACTATTTATTAACATATTCATTGTTTTATACTTATTATCTATTTATTACGAATTGACTATGTAATAATGTATTTATTATTTACATATTGCTTTTTTATGTTGATTTATCTTATTATTATTCATTTATTACCTTTTATTAAATGAGTAATACTATATTTTTTATTTGATGTTTATTTTTGTTCTAGTCAGGTTGTCTCTGAACTAGTAGCAAGCTGACAACAGCGGTGCCTCCGGTCACTATCTCAAGTGCAGGTAATATTTCACCTCTTTTCATCCCATCAAGTTGTCAGTCTACGGTGCCAACGGAACCGCCATCCCCATTCTTGGTTCTGGTTCATGTCATGAGCCGTATTGCGGGCCTGCCCGCACCAAAGCCCGCACCACATGTAGATAGTCTATCACGTACATGTCACAGACAGACCACTATATAGTCTGTCAGGACGAGGATCCACATCTCTTCCTCATCCTGCAATCTACATTATAGGATCCCAAAACCCCAGAAACCCAGAACCCCATAGCCTTCCTCTCCACAGATCAGACCATAACATATTGCAGGATCTAACACTACGGAGACAAAGGCAAGAAACCAACACCCAGACACCTGAACAAAACCAGACAGACAACCCAAACGATCCCAACTCCACCCGCACCCAAAAGATGGACGAAATAGAGCAACTCCGACGACAGCTCGAGGAGATGACTCAAGCAAGGGAGAACGAATGATCCCGCCGAAGAGCGGCCGAAGCACAACGGGGCCAACCATCCCGACCAACCGGTTCCACCCCAACCCGTGGACCAAAGATTGCATGTCCCGACAAGTTCGATGGTGAACGCGGGACAAAGGCGGAAACGTTCGCTCGCCAAGTGGCGATTTATACATCGGTCAACAGCGCCATGTTCCCTGACGACAGGACAAAGCTGTTGTTTGCCGCGTCCTACCTGACCGGACCCGCCGCCGTGTGGTCCGCCCCGTACATTGACCTAGTCACGGAAGGGGCGGACTTCTCGTACGACGGGTGGACGAAGGATTTTGGAACGATGTATTTCGACTCCGAGAAGAAAGGAAAGGCGGAACAGGCGTTACGAGCGCTACAACAGACGAGGACAGTGGCCGACTACACCCACACATTCCTCACCCACGCTACTGCCACCGGATGGGAAGTCCCAACCCTCATCAGCCAATACCGGCAGGGCTTAAAACGGGACATTCGGACGGCACTAGTACTGGCCCGCACCACCTTCACCACTGTCAATGAGGCAGCGGGTCTAGCCATGGAGCTTGATTCGGAGATGCACGGGGCGGAGACGACCACTGGATTTGCAAAGACTCAGCCAGATCCCGACGCCATGGACACATCTGCGATCAGCGGCCGACTGTCCGAGGACGAGAAGGCCCGCATGATGCAAGAAGGACTTTGCTTCCGCTGCGGGACGCGAGGACATATCTCTCGGGAGTGTCCAAACAAGAAAGGGAAAGGACGGACACCTGCCTCAGTCTCCGCACTCGAGGACCAGATCCAACAGCTAGCCAATGGATTGGCGGCGCTTAAAACGGAGGGACAGGCGGACAAGGTGAACAAGGGACGGGCCGATAAGTCAAAAAATGGAGACGCTCGGGAATGAAGGTTGTGCCCTTCCCGAGCGTAGCGGAGTTGTCATGCAGTATTGGTGCTAGTCAGACATTACATGTAAATGAAATTGATCCCCGATGTTTCCTTTCATGCACCATCACAACTCCCAGAGCCACACCCCAAAGCCCCTATCCCCCCCTATCCTTCCTCATAGACTCCGGAGCAACCCACGAAGTTCTGAGTGAATTGTATGCATCCCGATGGGGACTCCTCGAGGCCGCTTCGGCCTTGGGGCGAACCGTCTTCGGATTTGACGGGTCCGCAAGCAGAGCAACCCATGAGATAGACCTCATGTTGAACGACGAACCCCGCCCGTCCCAATTCATCATTACACGACTGAAAGACTCGTATGATGGGATCCTAGGGATGCCCTGGATCCGCCAATATGGACACCGAATCAATTGGACAAACCGTACCCTATGGACCCCGGACATTGCGGCCGCTTCGGCGGTTTTGTCTATTCTGAAAAACACCCCAACCGGCGAGTCGGGGAAAGCTAGGAAGATTGACGAGGGGGTGTGTGCTCTGAACACAATAACGCCCCCGCAATGTGAGTTCAATATCCCTATCCCCCACATCATTCCCAAAACGGCTGGCAAGCTTGTACAACCTGTAGATAGACCCCAGAACCCCACATGGAATCCCGAAACCCGACACCCCAACCACGTACCCGATGAAACCATATCCAACCAAACTTGTGCTACTGCGGCAGCAGTATCGTCCTACCCGCCAACATCCCCGCAGAAGGTCGAAAGGCCCATGGGGAAAGCTAGGATTAGTGACGAGGGGGTGTGTGCTTGCAGCACAATAACGCCCCCGCAATGTGAGTTTGACAACCCCCCACCCCATACTTTACTGCCCGAGACAGCTGGCAAGCTTGTACGCCTTGTAGATAGATTCGCAAGTCCTGCCAAGAACCCCAAGACTCGACACTCTGACCAGGTACCCGACGAAATTATTGCTACTGCCAAGGCAGTATCGTCCTCTCCGCCAACATCCCCGCATACGGTCTACAGGCCCATGGGGAAAGCTAGGATTAGTGACGAGGGGGTGTGTGCTTTTAGCACAATAACACCCCTGCAATGTGAGTCTGATAGATCTCCCCCGCATTTGAATCCCGAAACAGCTGGCAAGCCTCTTTCCCCCCTAGGACATACCCCTGCAGTGATCAGCACGGCCAAAACATCGTGGTCGACATCGGCCCGATTGGCAGCAAAAGGGAAAGCCACGACTGCGGAGCGGACTACGGAAGAATTAGTACCGCGGTGCTACCACCGACACCTTGACATGTTCCGGAAATCAAGCGCCATGAGACTTCCCCCGCGAAGAAAGTATGAATTCCGCGTAGATCTGATCCCAGGAGCCACCCCACAGGCCGGAAGAATCATCCCGCTATCCCCAGCAGAGAACCAGGCACTTGATATTATGATTGCAAAAGGACTGACGAGCGGAACCATTCGACGGACCACATCCCCGTGGGCGGCACCGGTACTATCCACTGGAAAGAAGGACGGAAACCTGCGACCCTGTTTTGACTACAGGAGACTCAACACAGTAACGGTGAAGAACAAGTACCCGCTCCCACTGACAATGGACTTAGTTGACAGCCTTTTGGATGCGGACACATTCACAAAGCTCGACCTCCGCAACGCATGTGGAAACCTCAGAGTTGCGGAAGGCGACAAAGATAAGCTGGCTTTCATCTGCAGGGCAGGACAATTTTCCCCGCTTACCATGCCCTTTGGTCCCACAGGAGCACCAGGATACTTCCAATACTTCATGCAAGACATTCTCCTCGGACGGATTGGGAAAGACACCGCTGCATACCTAGATGACATCATGATCTACACGCGGAAAGGGTCGGACCATGCGGAAGCGGTGGGCAGTATACTGGACACATTGAGCAAGCACCAATTGTGGCTGAAACCCGAAAAGTGTGAATTTTCAAGGCCGGAAGTAGAATACCTAGGATTATTGATATCATGCAACCGGATCAGAATGGACCCCGCAAAGGTGCAAGCAGTAACCGACTGGCCCGCACCAAAGAATGTCACCGAACTTCAACGATTCATTGGATTTGCTAATTTTTACCGCCGGTTCATCGACCATTTCTCAGGAAAGACCAGACCGCTCCACAACCTGACAAGAGTAGAAACCCCCTTCGTGTGGGACGCCAAGTGCAACTCCGCGTTTGAATCCCTCAAAACCGCCTTCACATCCGCTCCGATCCTGAAAATTGCGGACCCGTACAAACTGTTTGTCCTCGAATGTGATTGCTCCGATTTCGCGCTTGGCGCGGTACTGTCCCAGGTTTGCACCAAGGACCAGGAACTTCACCCAGTAGCTTACCTGTCCCGATCCCTTGTACAGGCGGAACGCAACTATGAGATCTTTGACAAAGAGTTACTGGCTATTGTGGCTGCCTTCAAAGAGTGGCGACAATACCTGGAGGGGAACCCACACCGCTTGACGGCAATTGTATACACTGATCACCGTAATTTGGAAAGCTTCATGACAACCAAGCAGCTCACGAGAAGACAGGCAAGATGGGCGGAGACCATGGGATGCTTTGACTTCGAGATCATATTCCGACCAGGACGCCAATCGACAAAACCCGACACCCTATCCCGCAGACCGGACCTCGCCCCAGCACCGGGAGAAAAGCTGACCTTTGGTCAGCTTTTGAAGCCAGGTAACATCACAGAGCGGACGTTTGAGGAGCTTGCGGAATGTGCGGGCTTGGACAGCTGGTTTCTGGACGAATCAATTCAAATGGATGACGGGGAACATTGGTTTGAGGTGGACGTGATGGGGACTGATTGGGAAGATGCGGGAACGGACGTCCTAGCGTTGTCTGACGCCGAAATCATTGCCAGGATTAGAGAACTGACCCCACATGACCCAAAATTAGCTGACTGGATTAAGCTGTTACAGAAACGGACAGGGGACCACAACAGGTATGCGGAAGCCAACGGGGTACTCTATGACAAGGGACGGATAGTGGTACCAGCGGACTCGGCATTGCGGACGATGATCCTCAAAAGTCGACACGACACAAAGTCCGCAGGCCACCCAGGCAGATCCCGCACGTTGGCATTAGTACGGAGAAGTTTTGTGTGGAATGGAATGAAGAGATTTGTCAACCAGTACGTAGACGGCTGTGATTCATGCCAAAGAGTCAAATCTAGCCCTCGACAGCCGTTTGGAACATTAGAACCCCTCCCAATCCCCGCAGGCCCATGGACGGACATTAGCTATGATTTGATCACTGATCTCCCTGAATCCCGCTTGAGTGACAGCATACTAACAGTAGTAGACCGACTGACCAAGATGGCCCATGTCAGCTTGCTACTATGACAGAGCAACCTGTCACAAGCTTACCACAAAATTATTATAAAAAATATAGAATATCAAATAATATTTAGAATATTATTTGATATTCTGAATCTACACTAAATTTAACCTAGGGTACCTCACTCACAGGTACCCCTAATTCCCACTCCTTCACTATGTAAATTAGCAAAGAAGAATTAGCAAGTACCTTTTAAATAAAAAGTACTTGCCGTAATTAAATGCTTATGTATATATTTACATATGCTTAAAACCCATTTCCAGTCACGGAAATGAGGTGTTGTGTAAATTGGGGGAGATAGTGTAAATACACCGTGTTTTACTCAAACCCCGCGTACCGCAGTCCGCAGAGCTTGAAGTTCAACCCGCGTGACTGAAAGCCCGCGCCAAAGTTGGGATACAAGCCCCCGCGCAAGCACTAAGCCCCTTACAGACTCCCAGCTTGGCACGCGGACTCCACAGTCACTCAGGTACACCCAAAACAGTAAAAACACGCCCCAGTGACCTCATTACATATGTTACATATGTAATAACGGTTACTGGGGATTAAATAATTAAATATACTAAAGTGTATTATTATTTATACATATAATTAAAATATACTGACTGTCACAGAGCGGACGTTTGAGGAGCTTGCGGAATGTGCGGGCTTGGACAGCTGGTTTCTGGACGAATCAATTCAAATGGATGACAGGGAACATTGGTTTGAGGTGGACGTGATGGGGACTGATTGGGAAGATGCGGGAACGGACGACCTAGCGTTGTCTGACGCCGAAATCATTGCCAGGATTAGAGAACTGACCCCACATGACCCAAAATTAGCTGACTGGATTAAGCTGTTACAGAAACGGACAGGGGACCACAACAGGTATGCGGAAGCCAACGGGGTACTCTATGACAAGGGACGGATAGTGGTACCAGCGGACTCGGCATTGCGGACGATGATCCTCAAAAGTCGACACGACACAAAGTCCGCAGGCCACCCAGGCAGATCCCGCACGTTGGCATTAGTACGGAGAAGTTTTGTGTGGAATGGAATGAAGAGATTTGTCAACCAGTACGTAGACGGCTGTGATTCATGCCAAAGAGTCAAATCTAGCCCTCGACAGCCGTTTGGAACATTAGAACCCCTCCCAATCCCCGCAGGCCCATGGACGGACATTAGCTATGATTTGATCACTGATCTCCCTGAATCCCGCTTGAGTGACAGCATACTAACAGTAGTAGACCGACTGACCAAGATGGCCCATGTCAGCTTGCTACTATGACAGAGCAACCTGTCACAAGCTTACCACAAAATTATTATAAAAAATATAGAATATCAAATAATATTTAGAATATTATTTGATATTCTGAATCTACACTAAATTTAACCTAGGGTACCTCACTCACAGGTACCCCTAATTCCCACTCCTTCACTATGTAAATTAGCAAAGAAGAATTAGCAAGTACCTTTTAAATAAAAAGTACTTGCCGTAATTAAATGCTTATGTATATATTTACATATGCTTAAAACCCATTTCCAGTCACGGAAATGAGGTGTTGTGTAAATTGGGGGAGATAGTGTAAATACACCGTGTTTTACTCAAACCCCGCGTACCGCAGTCCGCAGAGCTTGAAGTTCAACCCGCGTGACTGAAAGCCCGCGCCAAAGTTGGGATACAAGCCCCCGCGCAAGCACTAAGCCCCTTACAGACTCCCAGCTTGGCACGCGGACTCCACAGTCACTCAGGTACACCCAAAACAGTAAAAACACGCCCCAGTGACCTCATTACATATGTTACATATGTAATAACGGTTACTGGGGATTAAATAATTAAATATACTAAAGTGTATTATTATTTATACATATAATTAAAATATACTGACTGAACAAACAGTACAAACA
The DNA here is from genome assembly GCA_007896445.1 of Puccinia hordei. Lineage (NCBI taxonomy): Eukaryota > Fungi > Basidiomycota > Pucciniomycetes > Pucciniales > Pucciniaceae > Puccinia > Puccinia hordei. The sequence continues at coordinate 440,340 of RDRW01000421.1, read as the reverse complement.
ATACTGTGCCTTATTATAAAATACAAATAAGCCACTAGTATTAAATCTATAACAACCAGTACTGATGTACTACAGACTGTAAGACAATATAAATATGTAAATAATAATAAAATACATTAATAAAATCAATTGGTGACGTGTATTCAAAGCAGGGGCTGCTGAAGCGTCACCAAGAAAGCAAAAATGGCCAAAATGTGGTCCTAAGATCCCACAAGTTGGCCAATAATAACTACAGGGTCCCCAGGGGGAACTCAAGACTATTTAAGGAGCTCTTCAACCGCCCAAAGAAGGCTCCTCATGCTTCACAATACCCACTAACAACCTTACCCACTTCTTATTAGATATATACATCTTTATAACACAGTCTGGTAAGCTTCTTAGTAGTTATTCTTTAGCCCTGTCTTCCCCAACAACTTCACAGTGCCCATCAAGCTCCACCATCCATCCATCCAAGCGCTTCAAACTGTCCAGTTTCACCCAGAATATCCCCAAGATCCCTCAAGGTTTATTACTAGTAAGTAATAACCCTTCTCTTGAAGATATTCCCCCATTTCCATTCCTGGGATTAAACCACCCCTGTTCCAACAGGCCCCAGTGTTCCAGGTACCTAAATCCTCTGCATTTATTTGTAAGATACCTTAGAGGGATCTAAACCACCCCTGATTTATCAGGCCCCTCTGGTTTTTAATTATATTAAATTTATTTAATATAATTATTAATCTATTTTTCTCTCAATTTTTACGTCACAATTCCCCCATATCTTTTGGGAATTGTAACTTGTACCTTACCCAGAGTTTATATAACTCTTTCCATCTATCCTTGCACCACCTGTAGCTAGAAGGACTTGTCCTTGGCATCAGGGAGGCTGACAGCCCACTTCATCCCATGCAAGAAAACCATGAACGCAGAGCAACTAGCGGAACTGATGGCAGAACATGTATGGAAACTCCATGGAACCCCCAAGACAATTGTCTCAGACCGGGGAAGTATTTTTATCTCCCAAATCACACGTGAATTGAGCTCCCGCATGGGGATTAGACTACAGCCATCCACAGCGTACCACCCAAGGACAGATGGACAATCCGAAATCGCCAACAAAGCAGTCGAGCAATACCTGCGGCACTTTGTTTGCTACCAACAGAACGATTGGGCCCCACTCCTCCCAATGGCCGAATTTGCTTACAACAACAACGACCACACATCGACAGGAGTTTCCCCATTCAAAGCCAACTACGGATTCAACCCGGCATATAGCGGAACCCCCTCAACAGAACAATGCATCCCCGCAGTAGAGGAATGACTCCGCAAACTTGCGGAGGTCCAAGGAGAACTCAAGCATTGCTTAGAAGAGGCGCAAGAAACAATGAAAGGCCAATTTGACAAGAAAACAAGGGAAACACCGGAATGGGATGTAGGGGACAAAGTATGGCTAGACGGACGCAACATTTCAACGACCCGCCCCAGCCCAAAATTGGAACATAGATGGCTGGGACCTTTCTCTATCTGTAACAGAATCTCAAGATCCGTGTATAAGCTAACACTCCCTATATCCATGCGGGGGGTACACCCCGTATTTCACGTATCAATAATCCGCAAACACAGACCCGACGAAATTGCGGAACGACAGAGGGAAGACCCGGAACCAATTACAGCAGACAGCGGGGATGAGTGGGAAGTCAAAGAGGTACTGGACTGTAGAAGACGACGCGGGAAGACCCAATACCTGGTCAGCTGGAAGGGATTTGGAACAGAAGACAACTCGTGGGAACCGGCGGAAAACTTGAAGAATTGCAAGGAACTGGTAGCGGGATTTAATTCAAGATTTTCGAATGCGGCAACTGCTCATCGGCGGAGGCGGAGAAGGAAGTGAGGAACAAAATTGATAAGAGGTGGAATCTTTTTTCTTTTTTTTTTGATTGGCGAATGAGTGGAGGATTTAGCATTAAAAGGGGGATAATGTCATGAGCCGTATTGCGGGCCTGCCCGCACCAAAGCCCGCACCACATGTAGATAGTCTATCACGTACATGTCACAGACAGACCACTATATAGTCTGTCAGGACGAGGATCCACATCTCTTCCTCATCCTGCAATCTACATTATAGGATCCCGAAACCCCAGAAACCCAGAACCCCATAGCCTTCCTCTCCACAGATCAGACCATAACAGTTCAGCAATCATTCACACCTCCACAGGCCCCATAGTAATTGCCAACGCCTACTGCATCCCCAAACTTTCCAACTCTCTCCTCCCACTAACACACTACTTTTGAATGGGCTACTCTCTCATCTCCACCCGCGGTGGATTGGGGTTTGAGTGCCAAATCAGAAACAACATCCTCTGTGTTGGGAGTACCTTGCATCAAGTACTGCTCATCTATCTACATCCTCTCAAAGCCCTCACAGTGAAGTCCCATGACCAACCTGCACTCAATCTTCACCGCGCTCTAGGTCATCCCAGCCTTCCATATCTCAAGAAGGCTTATCCAAACATCAACATTGCCTCCCTGGCCTGCCCAGAATGCAACAACTCCAAACTTCACCGACTCCATTTTCCGGCTCATTCCCTGGTGTCACTAAGCCCTTAGAATGTATCCACATGGATTTGTGCGGACCAATCACTCCACTGTCTTGCGCCGGGAATACCTACTTCTTAAAAATCATCAATGGCTTTTCTAAATATTGATTCATCTTTCCAATGAAGAAGAAGTCCAATATAACCTTCCACATATTTACCTCCTTCCTCACTCAAGTCAAGAACTCAACCGGCCACAAACTCATCTCTGTCATCTCCAAAAATGGAGGTGAGTTTGTCAACAGCAAATTCTCTTCCCTCTATGACGACAAAGGCATTCAGCACCTCACCTCGGCACCATACACCCCACAGCAAAATCCCTTTGCCGAGCAAGGAAACCAAACCACGGTCGCGCGATCCCGGGCTATGCTGGCCACTGCCGGTCTCCCCCTTGCCTGGTGGGGAGAAGCCGTCTTCACTTCTGTCTTCTTAGAAAACCTATCACCAGATAGCTCCATCAAGTTCCAGTCACCGTACAAGCTGTGGCATGGTTCTTCACCTGACCTGTCTCATCTTGTTCCGTTTGGATGTTGGGCCGTTGCATATGTTGAGAAACTCCACCAAGATTCCAAATTTTCCCCTTCTGGTGTAGAAGCGATCTTCCTTGGGTATGATGAGAACCACTGCACAGACAGGTTGTGGGTCCCATCTAGTCGTAAAATTCTCTTCTCAAATCATGTGAAATTTTTCCCTTCTGTTTTTCCGTCTCTTACCTCTTCTCCTTCCTCTGTTCACAGCATCGATCCGTGCTCATTGTTTGTAACACCCCTGATTCCTGTGCCAGAACCCCTACCCGCAACTTCTTCCCTCCCTCCTCCCCTTCCTCAACTTCCACCATCACATGGAAATGAACCGTCTCCACCACATTCCACAACTTTATCCACCAATGACCTTCCCTCAGAACCAACCATCACTCCCTCCTCATCAAAAATCCCCAAGGGCTACACCTACGTACCCCACTTTGATAAGGCCCTGCAAGATATCTCCTCATCAGTTGACTCCTGCAACATCATCAAGGGCTCCCGCTGTCAACAAGCACTTGTCATCAGACATCAAAATTCTCACCTGATAACTCATCAAGCCAACATTATTGTGGGGGAACCGGCTTCTCTCAAAGAACCCAGGACCTATGGCGACATTCTTGGAAGGCTAGAAAAAGCCCACTGGCTCATGGCGGTTGAATTCGAGCTTGACAATATCAAGAAACACGAAGTTTGAGTGGTCGCTCCACTCACTCCCCACTCCAAACCCACACAACGTGGGCTTTCAAACAAAAATTTGACACCAACGGAGAGCTGCTCAAGTACAAAGCACGTCTCTGCGTGCGCGGTTTTTTCCAGATTGAGGGCATTGACTACCACGCCATGTTTGCTCCCACCAGACGCCTTTCCACTCTCAGACTCATCCTAAGGCTGGTGGCTGTACACAACTATGAAATTCAACAAATGGACATCAAGTGCTCTTTCCTCAAAGGGATCCCGGACAAGGACCTCTTCATTAAGGTTCCAGCAGGTGTTGGCGTTGAGCTCCCAGAAGGTCACAGCTTGAAATTGCAAAAATCACTTTATGGCCTCAAGCAAAGCCCTTGTTGTTGGTATTGATCCCTCAAGGATTTCTTCTCCTCCATCAACTTTCTCCCAGCAACTGTGGATCCCTGTCTCTTCATTCATCAAGACCCAGATAAGTTCTGCTGCGTATACATCCACGTTGACGACCTTGTCATCATTGGTCCAAATGTTAGTTTTCTTAAAGATAAAATCAAATCCTGCTTTGAAAATGGAAGATCTTGGCGACTGCCAATGGGTCCTTGGCATGCGTGTCACACGGGATTGTCCCAACCGAACTCTCACTCTGTCACAAGACCGTTACACTAGAGAGATCCTGGATGAATTCGATATGCTCCACTGTCGGCCCATCACTGCTCCACTTCCGACCAATGCCACCACCTGTCCAGTTGATCCCAGATCATCATATCTGACAGATATCCCAAATTCACATCAGAATTCTGGAAATATCTACATAGCATTCTGGGTACTAAACTATCCTTTTCCACTGCTTACCACCCCCAGACAGATGGCTTAGCAGAGAGGATGATACAAACACTGGAAGAAATTACCAGAAGGTTTGTTGCTTATGGTCTAGAACTTAAAGACAATGATGGCTTTACCCATGACTGGGTATCTTTATTACCAATCCTAGAGTTTGCTTATAGTACCAGTGTTCACTCTAACACAGGGAACACACCTGCTATATTAGAGAAAGGATGGAACTTGTCAGCTAAATGGACTCTATTCAACGTATTGTGGCATGTACACTAAGGAATTGATAAATTTGTACACTTAAAAAGTGTAATGTAAAGATATAACTTGTATAAAATATTACTTTGGTCTTTGTTTAGAACACTAAGTACAAAAATAAAAAGGTTACAACCCTGCTACAAAACTTCTGATTGGGAATAAGTTCCACAGAAGGGTTGACCAGATCAAAACATGGCTCTTCCAAATAAATTAAGTAATAATAATTTAATTGGGGGGATTTAGGGGAGTTTTAACTATTAAGATAGTTATGAGTAAAATAGAACAGTCCTCCAAACTTAAAGGAGAAGGTGAGCACCTTTTTAGCTTATTATAAGCTATCTAATTTGTGTTGAGATCTGAATCTCATTTTTCCTCTGCGACTCGTCGCTCTCAAGGCGTGCACTAAATCTAGTTTAAATCTTAAGACTCTTGATCCTCTTATGTCGTCATTCTTCTCTTGATGAGGTCATCAAGAATCTCCCAACACCTCTCGCTTGATCCCCTGAAAATAAGATATATAAACCTTCTGGTTTCTGGGAAATCTTAATCCCCAGGAAACAAACAACTCACATAGTTGACACTTAAAATATACTCTCCTTGAGATCACTTATCTCATCCATCGACTTCATTCTCTCTCCTCGACCACATCTCCTTTCTCTCTCACTCTTCTTCCGACCACATCTCCTTTCTCCCTTGCTCTTCATCCTCTATCTTCTTCCACTCTCTCCCTCACCATATTGTACTTCCCTTTATCTTCCCTTTTCTCCTCTCCATCTCTACTCTTTATCTTGTCTAACACAATATAAGATAATCTACTATCTCAGGTATTACACATTCTTCTGTCTCATCCGATTATCTTTATCGCTGACTATTCTCTATATTAGTTGTCCTTGTCCTCAGTCGCATTATCCTTATTCTCTGAAGCTTTTCATCTTTATTATTTTGCTCTCGCCTTTAGGTAAAAACATTTCTTTCTTTTCTGTTGTATTTCACTTATTATTGTTACTTACATGAAATACAAACCTTTAGTTTATTGATTCACAGATTTACAGTCTCGAACAACTCTTTGAATCCAAACTCCCTCATCACAATCAATAATCAAATAAAAAAGGCGAGAACAAAGATGTCAAGCTCTGAAAAAAACAATACTCCCGCATCTAATGGTGTTCCTGTTCTCGATGGCACAAATTACACAAATTGGTCATCAAGAATGTTCATCTACCTTCGCGGGAAGGATCTCTGGGATTGTTGCACCATCCCCATCTCCATCAACGCGACTGACACTGAAAAAGCGACTTACTTAAAATCAGGACACAAAGCCATCTCCATTATCACCTCACGGATCAACTCTCATTTCTACAACAAAGTAGTCAACTCTCAAACTGATTCCGATCCCATTCTTCTCTGGAAGAAAATCTCATCTCAATACGCCTCTCATTTGGTCATTAACAGAGGACATGTATTTATGAGCTGGTCCGCCGAAACCTACATGGGTGATCTTCAACATTATATTGATAAAACTCGTACCCATCTGTTGGACATCGACGCCGTTGGGATAAATTTGCCTCCCGATATCATCTCTTACCTGGTCCTAGGAAAGCTCATGCATGACAATAAACTAGACAAAATTATTGACAACTGCGCTCTATCTGAGGACTGCGTTGCTTCACCATATCTGGTCCTCAATGCTCTTCAAACGTGGCTGACTCACAAGGGATCAAAACCTGAAAATGACAACCCGTTGGCTCTTGTAACATCATCAAATTCCACCTCAAAATTTCCCTTCAAGATTCTGCACTACTGTGCCAATGGCATTCACAACCCCGAATCCGCACATCCCGAAACAAAATGTTTCGAGAAATTTCCTCAATTACAACAATCTAGAAACAAAAACGCCAGCGCCAGCTTAGCTCATGCATTGGTGTTCGTCTCTTTTGTATCAAACAAATCTTCCGATGACATTATCATCGACTCTGCCGCTTCTCATCACATGCTTTGAAGTCAACATCTCTTCTTGTCATTTACAAAGAAAAGAATTCTCATCAAAACTGCCAATCCGGATACTCCGTTAATTGCTAGTGGCTTTGGCTCGGCTGACATCATTATTGACGGAAAAGTTGTGAAACTCACCGATTTTCTCTTAGTTCCCAAGATCTCACAACAACTCATATCACTTGTAAGGCTTATTGATACCTCCTTGAAAATCTCAAAACACTTGGATACCTTTGACATATCAAACGACTCCGGTTTGATTTTTACTGGGAAGATCATTGATAATCTTCTTCACGCTAAGTTCTCCTCCTGTCCCTCCGCCATGGTCAATGTCAAGGTGAATCACTCTACCTGGCACACTCGCCTCGTTCATCCAGGAGAAGAAGTCATGAAGTCCATGAAATTACCCATCTCGGCTGAAGATTCTCTATGCAAGGTATGTAATTGCTCCAAAATGACTCTAACTCCCTTTTTGAGTCATTTCTCCTCAGTTCAATTTCCCCTCCAACGACTTCATTTGGATCTCGTTGGACCCTTCAATCCTCCTTCCATTTCTGGTTTTAAATATTTTCTCACCATTGTTGACCAATACTCTTCATTCAAATTTGTCCGATTCTTAAAGGCTAAATCTGAATCTTTTCAACAATTTGAACGATTTGCAAATCTCATTGAAAACCTTCAAGGCAGAAAGATCAAAGAAATTGTTTCCAATCAAGGGGGGGAGTTTGTAAATTCTTCCTTTATCAGATTTACATCTGTTAAAGGCATTCTCCACAGTTTTTCCCCGGCTGAAACTTCCCAATTGAATGGCTTTGCCGAGCGTGCTAATAGGACGATGTTGGACAAGGCCAGATGTCTTCTGTCAACCAGCAATCTCCCGCGAACTTTCTGGGCTGAGGCAATCAATGCCGCAACTTTCATCTCCAACATGTTGGCTACCCCTTCCCGATCTTCTTCGCCATATGAACTTTGGACAAAATCTAATCCTCCTCTTCATCGTCTTAGGACCTTTGGTTGCAAATCCTACATTGCTGTTCCAAAGAATCATTGAACCTGAAAACTTGGAAATACTGGGGATGTAGGAATATTGGTCGGTTTTGAAAATGAAGGCTCTGTTTATCGCATTCTTCGTCTCAGGGACAAGAAATTAATCACCACAAAACATGCTAGATTTGATGAGATGGTCTTCCCACTCTTTGGTGATGACAGTTCAATATCACTGTTTGAAACACTCTTCAGCGATGATGCCGATATTGATTCCATTTGCTCAGAAAATACTCCGGTGCCCTCTGTCGTTCCACCAGAAAAACCTGTTATCCAGGCTTCTGAATCTCCCGCTGCGCCAATCCTTCCTGCCTCAAAGTTGATCTCTAGCGAGATATCGGCGTCCAATATCATATCCGGCACTACGCGCAAGCCCAGAACATTGTATTCCTCTGGTGATCTCATTCCTAATCACTATCACCAAGCTATCAAAAGTTCTGACTCAAAGGATTGGCGAGATGCCATTGAAACGGAGTTGAAAGCGATGGAAAGGCTTCAAGTATGGGACGTGGTGGAATGGAATCCCTCAATCAAGACTGTTGGGACAACCTGGGTCTTTAGAAAAAAACGTGATAAGGGCATCGTGAGCTATAAAGCACGCCTGTGTGCCCAAGGCTTTTCCCAGGTACATGGTATTGATTTCTCCAAAACATTTGCTCCCACAGGTTGTCTGAACTCTCTTCGTGCTCTCATCTCTCACGCTGCGGCGACTGGGTTGGAATTTCATCAGCTGGACGTGAAAACAGCCTTCTTGAATGCGGACTTAGAAGAAGAAGTTTACTTGTTGATTCCTCAAGGCATTCATCTGGACAAGAAGAGTCAGTGCCTAAAATTGAAAAAGGCTATCTATGGCCTAAAGCAGGCACCACCTGCCTGGTATAATCGTTTGTCCGACTGGCTGGTTTTGGTTGGTTTCACTATAGCGGTCTCAGACCCTTGCGTATTCTATTGTCTCTCAGGGGAGCCCGTTTGGATCTTTGTTCACGTGGATGATCTCGCTGTGTTTAGCAAGGACGTTGAATCTTTTAAGAAACAAATTAAACTTGAATTTGACATGAAGGATTTGGATTGGGCGGATCTTATGCTGGGCATCAAAGTGTTGCACGAACCTGATGCAATTGTCCTGTCTCAACATCACTACGTCAAATCTCTTTTGGATCTCTACGGTATGACGGCTTGTTGCTCGGTATCAACACCTCTTGTCCCAAACACTCATCTTGCGCCGTCCACTACCATTGACAGGGATCGTTTGAAGTCTCTTGGAGTAAACTATTGCAGCGCAGTAGGTGCACTAAGCTATTTGTCAACTGCCACTCGTCCGAACATTGCATACGCTGTCAGTACGCTCTCACAATTTCTCGAGTCGCCTGGCATCAATCACTGGGAAGCGTTTACCCACGTGTTACGATATTTGTCTGGAGCGCCCGATTTCGCCTTGGTTTATCATGGGAATTCCCCGCAACCGTTGAGGGGCTTCACCGATGCCGATTGGGGAAATTGTGTTGCCACTAGGAGGTCAATAACTGGCTACGTCTCATTGCTAAAGAATCATCTCCTCTCTTGGCAGACAAAGAAGCATCCCGTTGTCTCCCTCTCCTCTTGTGAAGCAGAGTACAGGTCACTGACGGATTTCTCTTGTGAACTGCTCTGGCGTCGTCAATTTCTTCAAGAGGTCGCCATCTCCTTCTCAACAGCGCCTACAACTGTTCATGAAGACAATCAAGGTTGCACAGCGGTCGCAAACTTTGAAGCAAACACGAATGCTAGGCGTATGAAACATGTTGAGATCCAACTACATTTCATACGAGACGTCATCAAAACTAACAAAATCAAGTTGAAGTATACGCCAACGAGCGAAATGTTGGCTGACTTCTTGACCAAGTCTGTTCCTTGAAAATCCTTGGCAAAGTCGCTTGATGCTTTAGGGTTACTTCGTCTGGAGGAAAAGGGGGGTGTTGAGATCTGAATCTCATTTTTCCTCTGCGACTTGTTGCGCTCAAGGCATGCGCTAAATCTAGTTTAAATCCTAAGACTCTCGATCCTCTTATGTCGTCATTCTTCTCTTGATGAGGTTATCAAGAATCTCCCAACACCTCTCGCTCGATCCCCTGAAAATAAGATATATAAACCTTCTGGTTTCTGGGAAATCTTAATCCCCAGGAAACAAACAACTCACATAGTTGACACTTAAAATATACTCTCCTTGAGATCACTTATCTCATCCATCGACTTCATTCTCTCTCCTCGACCACATCTCCTTTCTCTCTCACTCTTCTTCCGACCACATCTCCTTTCTCCCTCGCTCTTCATCCTCTATCTTCTTCCACTCTCTCCCTTACCATATTGTACTTCCCTTTATCTTCCCTTTTCTCCTCTCCATCTCTACTCTTTATCTCATCTAACCCAATATAAGATAATCTACTATCTCAGGTATTACACATTCTTCTGTCTCATCAGATTATCTTTATCGCTGACTATTCTCTATATTAGTTGTCCTTGTCCTCAGTCGCATTATCCTTATTCTCTGAAGCTTGTCATCTTTATTATTTTGCTCTTGCCTTTAGGTAAAAACATTTCTTTCTTTTCTTTTGTATTTCACTTATTATTGTTACTTACATGAAATAAAAACCTTTAGTTTATTGATTCACAATTTGTGGTTAAAACTGATGGGGAGTATATCTTCAATTTGGTGAAGAAATCTCCTCTTTAAATAGTAAAAAGATTACACTGTCAAATTCTTTTTACAGTGGTGATATGAGTAAATTTACTAGGGGAAATTGATCACCCTGTTTGTGATCAGATTTGAAATAATAGTGTCATTTTAATTTAAAATCATGCCATACATATTTCACATTTATTTAAAATAGTATGATATTTTGTTTCAACTTAATTAAATTATTTCCCTAAGAAATACATGTGAATAAAATTCCTGGGGGTTTGTGCTTGAAAAAGCGCTTTCCCTGGAGGACAAAACAAGTGAAATCAAATGTATAAATCATATAATACATAATACACAAAGATTTACATAGATTTATATGTAATCTTATAATATGGATTACTATGGATCAAGCTGGGATTTTCCAGGATTTTCATGAAGAGAACTATAGCCATGAATGGTTCTCTATCCATTTATTGCTTGTTTGAAAATTGATTCTCCAAGGATTCTGCTTGATGAAATTTTACTTTATATATTCGGTAAAAAAATAGATAAAATTTTAATAAGGGTTTTTGTGCATGGTCATGAGTTATAAACATACCCTTTACTGCCTTTTTGGTTTTTCATCCAGATTTCTAAGTCACCACTAGAATTACCTCCTTAGTATTGCCTTGATAAATCTTTGAAGTAACCTTCTTTCCTGTACCTTCACCAGGAAAAATAAATTGTCACTAGACTACAGGTGACATCAGCCTAGGTTCAATGAGCTACCCATCATTAGTACAGTTGGTCTCATGTACAGCCCCTTTTAGGACACAAAGGGGCCATTTTTGCATAGCTGGGGTAGAACCAGATCTAGAACAAAGCTACAGCCATTGTTTCTTGATGTCACCGGGTGTCAGGTGACAATTTATTTTTCCTGGTGCTTGTTTATCCAGAACGATTTCTTACCTTATCATTCTACCAACCATTGCCCTTAAACACAGGAAGAGAATCTTTCCTCCCTTGTTGGTTACACAAAACCTCTCACTCTTACATTGCCTTTTTTGCAGACCTATTTCTAGGTTGGAGGTTGTCTTTAGAAAAATAGCTCCTTTTATCATGAATTTGAGCCTTGAGTTATATAATACTCATTTCTATTGGGTTCTACATAGCCATTATTATTTTTCCTGTTGTCACTCAAGAGACCCAGGCTCACATCTTCTGTCTCTACCCATCAAAGGAGCCTCTGTCTAAGCTATGCAGCTGAAAACAAAACTCCTGTTAGTGGGGTACTACTTCTGCTCTTGCATTTCTTTAATCTTCAAACTCTATACAGGAACTTATAGTAAATCACATAACTGTGAATTTACATCAATCATTTGATTTTTATTTAGGAACACGTTTGAGCTGGGTATGCATGCAGTTTGAGTTCCACCTGAAACTGGTGTCAAATCAAACTCTCTGTAACAGAATGTGAATACAGTTTCTTGTTGTATATTACATAAGGGCCTTGTTTCAGACTTGAAATTCCTTCTACATTGAAAATCCCACCCTAAAGAGCCTGATCACTGTACTCATCCAAATCAATAAATTACCACAGTGTAGACCACTTTTCATATAACCTAGGTTTTGTCACAGGATGCTAACTCACACTTCACTCCTGAAGATCAAATTCCTTGTGTTGCTTGTCCTTCACATTCAACACTTAACATGCATTCAGGACATAATAGGTGATTTGGACTTTGATCTCACAAAGCCATTTGATAAAATTAAAATTATTGGAACTCAATTGTAATTATTTTTTTCCCCTTGAAACCACATCAAACAGGAAAAATTACTCCTGATCCTATTAATGGATTGGATATACCTCCAATCTGTTCAAGTAGGCAACACAAAAAATACATCCAAGGTCCAGGTGATATAATTTCCTCTCATACATTCTTTGTTTAAATGGGAGAAATAAAGGCTGAAATTTGTTTATTTGATACCAAACTTGAAGATAACACGGAATCACTTTCTAGTATTGTAAAACCATCTGATGATCATACAAGTTCTAATGGTTCTTCTTTCAACCTTGAAAGACATTTTCAAATCCCAAAAATTGAGGAGATACCAACAGAAGATGTAAGGCAAGTTTCAATATTTCTTTCAACTACATTCCCACTCAATAAGCAGGAAATTGTGGCATTAGATTTTGTAGAAAGTAGTGAGTTCAAGATCAATGTTGATGCAGCTCAAAATTATGAGAGGACTAAACCAACCTTTGTTCCTTCCCCATAATCCACCTTCTCAACCATGAATAAAAAAACCTCTAGTCAAGTCTTCTCAAACCCCTTGGGATCATATACATGGAATATCCCAAGATGTTTTGAAAAGCATTGATGATCCAATCCTGAGGAATCAATTCAAAATTCATGTTAAAAAATGGGAAGACTGGAAGAATTTTCCTTTGCAAGACCCTGATTCATTAGTAAAAGAACTGATATATTTTCTGAGGTATATTCATTGTTTTACTCACAACCAAAATACACTATCAGAAGATGCATACAAGTTTTATCTCATTATTGAAGATCTTGTCTATCAAATGATTTGTTTGAAGTACCAGAGATCATTAATCAGCAAACTTCAAGTCAAAGAGGTTCTTTCTGGAAATGAACATGTATTGGCAAATATCATGGTTTCCAATTACCAACGAAAATATAGAAAGTTGTTGACATTCAGCCTTAAAAACGGAAGTGAACAATATTTCAGCAGTCAATTCATGCATTTAGACTGGCAATTTTCACATTACAAGTCACTTGTGGATGGTGAGAAAATTAATTCTCTGTGTGAAACTTCAATTTACTTATCATTTTTCTGACCCCCCCCCCCCCTGCCCAAAAAACAAAGTCCTTGAACCCAGGGAACAAAGGAAATTTTGGTGGTTAGCACACCAAAAATTTAATAAGATTTATGGTGGCAAATACATGAGTGAAATCTTTAAATATAATGATTTTTTTCATGTATTGGAATTCCATCATTTGCCTTGGTACTCAAAAATTTCAAGCAGAAAAGCATTCACATATTGGAAAAAGTTTTCAGAAATTCAGAAAAATATTAAAAAATTCAAAGGCATCTTCTTGGATCAAGATAACAAAGATCTTCTTGCACGGTTACACTCATTCTTTGATCTACAAGCCCTTGAAAGGATCTACCCCGGAATAACACTAAAAGGGGGAAAGGTCAAGGAGGAAGATTATAAAAATAATATGAATTCAATTTCTTTTGCCTGTCATCATTTTCAAGACACTGAAAACATCAAACGTTTTATTAACTACAAAGCAGGAATAACTGATTCATATGGAGAATTCTCCATTCCTAGTAGTCTTGAAAAGCCAAAAAGTTTGATTGAGGATGGACCATTAGAAACTGAGAAATTGATCAAATATATCCAGATTACCCTTGCCAAGGCTGATTCAAAAGTGTCTGAAAATGATTCAGCTGTCATCAAGTCTTTATTTTCTGATCCAATAAGAAATTTTAAAGAGAATACTCAGGATTTTGTTTCTAGATTTTTGAGATCTTGAACCACATTTCAAAACTCCATCCATCAGGTCATGAAGAACATATCTGATTTTGCAAAAAAAAACACAATTTTCAGTTACCTCTTCTGTTTTCCAGTACCGTAGCGCTTTTTCATAGTTTTTTTGGTTTTATAAGCCTGTTTTGTTATTCAGAATTTTTTTTAGTTAGATTCATAGTGTGCAATGCAAGAGGGCAAATTACACTGACAAAAAAAAAAAAACAGAAAATGTCAGCCTCCCTGATGCCAAGGACAAGTCCTTCTAGCTACAGGTGGTGCAAGGATAGATGGAAAGAGTATATAAACTCTGGGTAAGGTACAAAGTTACAATTCCCAAAAGATATGGGGGAATTGTGACGTCAAAATTGAGAGAAAAATAGGTTAATAATTATATTAAATAAATTTAATATAATTAAAACCAGAGGGGCCTGATAAATCAGGGGTGGTTTAGATCCCTCTAAGGTATCTTGCAAATAAATTTGCAGAGGATTGAGGTACCTGGAACACTGGGGCCTGATAAATCAGGGGTGGTTTAATCCCAGGAAAGGAAAGTGGGGAATGTCTTCAAGAAAAGGGTTATTACTTACTAGTAATAAACCTTGAGGGATCTTGGTGATATTCTGGGTGAAACTGGACAGTTTGAAGCGCTTGGATGGATGGATGGTGGAGCTGGATGGGCACTGTGAAGTTGTTGGGGAAGACAGGGCTAAAGAATAACTACTAAGAAGCTTACCAGACTGTGTTATAAAGATGTATATATCTAATAAGAAGTGGGTAAGGTTGTTAGTGGGTATTGGGAAGCATGAGGAGCCTTCTTTGGGCGGTTGAAGAGCTCCTTAAATAGTCTTGAGTTCCCCCTGGGGACCCTGTAGGTATTATTGGCCAACTTGTGGGAGCTTTGGACCACATTTTGGCCATTTTTGCCTTCTTGGTGACGCTTCAGCAGCCCCTGCTTTGAATACACGTCACCAATTGATTTATTTAATGTATTTTATTTATTTATTTTGACTTACAGTCTGTAGTACATCAGTACTGGTCGTTATATATTTAATACTAGTGGCTTATCAGTATTTATAATAAGCCACAGTATTTATTTGTACTGTTTGTTCAGTCAGTCTATTTTTATTTAAGTGTGTAAATGACACTACAACCTAATATAATTAATTATATGGTCCCCAGTAGGTAACATGTGTAATGAGGTTACTGGGGCGTGTATTTGTTGATTTGGGTGTACCTGAGTGACAGTGGAGTCCGCGTGCCAAGCTGGGAGCCTGTGAGGGGCTTGATGCTTGCGCGGGGGCTTATATCCCAACTTTTGACGCGGGCTTTCAGTCACGCGGGTTGAACTTCAAGTTCTGCGGACTGCGGTACGCGGGGTTTGAGTAAAACACAGTGTATTTACACTATCTCCCCTAATTTACACAACACCTCATTTCCGTGACTGGAAATGGGGTTTAAGCATATGTATATATATATATAAGCATTTAATTAATGCAAGTGCCTTTTTATTAAAGGTACTTGCTAATTCTTCTTTGCTAATTTACATAGTGAAGGAGTGAGAATTAGGGGTACCTGTGAGTGAGGTACCCTAGGTTATTTTTAGTGTAGATTCAGAATATCAAATAATATTCAAACAATTATTTGATGTTCTATGTATTTTATAATAATTTTTTGTAGAAAACTTGTGACAGGTTGCTCTGTCATAGTAGCAAGCTGACAGAAAAAACAGAAAAAACAGAAAAAACAGAAAAAACAGAAAAAACAGAAAAAACAGAAAAAACAGAAAAAACAGAAAAAACAGAAAAAACAGAAAAAACAGAAAAAACAGAAAAAAACAGAAAAAACAGAAAAAACAGAAAAAACAGAAAAAACAGAAAAAACAGAAAAAACAGAAAAAACAGAAAAAACAGAAAAAACAGAAAAAACAGAAAAAACAGAAAAAACAGAAAAAACAGAAAAAACAGAAAAAACAGAAAAAACAGAAAAAACAGAAAAAACAGAAAAAACCAAATCACTTTGTACTAGATTTTGAATGTTTTCTTTACCAGAATAAATGATATACTCAAGATTTACTCCTTCACAATCTCCTGAATTTTACAGATACAATTTTTCAGAAAAAACAATATGATGAATGCAGAGCTCAAAAGAGTCTTTTCAAATTCAAATTCCACATTGGATCTCTCTTTGATAGAGTGTTTGATATCCTATATATATATTTCTTTCATGCTATTTTATCTCCTTCTTATTATTCACAGCTCATGATTCAGTCACTTTTGTGTGTTGATAACTTTGCAAAAAAAGGTGATTGTGTACTAAAAAAATTGTTTGGAATTTTATAAGTTTTGTGCTCATTCCTCAATACCCACTAGAGTCTAATGTAGATCTGAAATTCACAGCTGCAGGATTAGTTTTATGGGACACCCTGTCTTCCCATGTATTGAGAGCATACACCAGTCTCAACATTGACTTCAAATTGGAGGAATTTCCACCATTCTGTGTCAGAATATAATCCTCAAGTCTCTGCACCCTTTCTTCATTCCTATTCTGTTCCTGATACCTTCATCTTTCCAGTTACAGTTCCTTTTACTGTCCCTAGTACTCATTCATTTTCTGTAGATCAAGACAAAACCAACAAGAGGGAACAACTGTTTTGTTTGAAATTCATTACAAACCACATACCAGATCTGTTGAATGCATTCCCACATTGTCACTCTGCATTGACCAGAAGATTTTCCCACTTACACACTGAATGTATTACAGAGAATGACACGCAGGCAGCTGCGTATTCTGTTCAGAAAATATGGAACAATAATCTGAGCAAAAAGAATGTAAAGAATGTTCAAATCTATCTCATCAACCCTATCTTAGCCCACGTATAGCTCCAAGGGCATCCAATAACCCTCAATAGCTAGATTATGGCCCTAGTGCTGTATGAAGCTCAAGGTACCATGTGGATCTTCTTCATGTCATGATATGGCTTTTTTTTGTAAAATATGTGTAAAAATACTTTGTTATGTATGGTGATTTAGGGTTTTGATAGATGCACACCAACACCAACCCACACACCATTTTTTTTTTGGTGTGCGGGTCTTACACACCATTTTTTTGTTGGCGTGCAGGGCCTACACGCCAAAAAAAAAGGGTGTGTGGGAACGCACACCAATTTTTGGCGTGCGGGTCCCACACACCATTTTTTTTGGCGTGTAGGCCCCGCACACCAAAGAAAAAGGTGTGCAGGTCCCACATGCCAATTGTTTGGCGTGTGGGATATACACATGTATCACATAATCAAACCGGTGGACTGGTTTGATTACATGAGCAAGTCCCCACACACCAATTTTTGGCATGTGGGGAACCTTGTTGGCCGGCCAGGAGGAGTACCTCCTGGCTGACAAGGTTGTATAACCGTATAACCTTGTCAGCCAGGAGGAACTCCTCCCAGCTGAAGAGGTTAAATCCTCCTGGCCCACGAGGTTATACAGCCTTGTCAGCCAGGAGGAGTTCCTCCTGGCTTACAAGGTTGTATAGCCTTGTCAGCCAGGAGGAACTCCTCCCGGCTGACAAGTTTATACAACCTTTTTGGCTGGGAGGAACTCCTCCTGGCCAACGAGGTTGTATAACCTTGTTGGCCGAGGAACTTCTCCTGGCCGAAAAGGTTTTATAACCTTGTCAGCCAGGAGGAAATCCTCTTGGCCGGCCAATGAATTTATACAACCTTGTTGGCCGGGAGGAACTCCTGGCCGGCCAACAAGGTTGTATAACCTCATTGGCCGGCCAGGAGGACTTCCTCCTGTCAGCCAGGAGGACTTCCTCCTGTCAGCCAGGAGGACTTCCTCCTGTCAGCCAGGAGGAACTCCTCCCGGCTGATGAGGTCGTATAACCTTGGTGGCCGAGGTACTTTTCCTGGCAGACAAGGTTGTATAACCTTGTCGGCCAGGGGGAAATCCTCCTGGCCGGCCGACAAGGTTATACAACCTCATCAGCCAGGAGGAGTTCCTCCTGGCCAACAAGGTTGTATAACCTTGTCAGCCGGGAGGAGTTCCTCCTGGCTGACAAGGTTATACAACCTTGTTGGCCATGAGGAACTCCTCCTGGCCGGCCAAAAAGGTTCCCCACACGCCAAAAATTGGTGTGTGGGGACTTGCTCACGGAATTGAACCGGTCCACCGGTTCAATTACGTGATATATGTGTATATCCCACACACCAATTTTTTGGCGTGTGGGACCTGCACACCTTTTTTTTTGGCGTGCGGGGCCTACCCACCAAAAAAAAGGGTGTGTGGGACCCGCAAGCCAAAAATTGGTGTGGGCTGTGAGAACTCCTTTTGGCAAGGGGGTAGTTCTGTGAGGGGGAAATAGCAGTTATAGTATTTCAGGTATGTATGAATCTGTTACAACTGTTAAGGGTGGTTTGACAGACCTGCCCCTCTATTTACTACAAGAGTTAACACAACAATAATTTATTTATTGTTGTGGCCGATAAATTTCTTTTTAGTTTCTTTCAGAGAAATATCTATGTTGTAATCTCTTATCAGACAAGATCTAATTTCAACTACAAATATTCAGCAAATAAGCTTGATGAAGGGATCAGTGAAGTAGACAGTGGATGGATTGTTACAGAAAGTTTTGGTAAATGGAATACAAGCTTTTGGAATTGATGAGGAATAGTATTTATGTTTATGATTTATTTGTTTTGTTCCTTTTAGATTTGGTCTGAGAAAATTAGTAGAAGGATGTTTTGGTATAATGTGAAATATTCAAATTGGTGTACCCTCTTCCTTTATAACCTTTAGTTAAAAGAGCACAATTTTCCTTTTGTTTCTTTTGTGTATTTTCAAACTGATATGAAAGATTTTGTTGTGGGTCACCTGATTAAGATCACACTATTATATGGATGGGTAATTTTATTTAGTTTTTCCTTGCTAGATGGTGGGGAGTGGGATGAATGCAATTTCTCTCTATCCCTGCCTCCTTATATAGTGAAATATGAGGGATTTTTTCTGGTGGAATGTCTGATTGAGGTATTTATGTTGGTAGGGTTTCTTGTTCTTCACTGCATTTATGCAAGGAGTGCATAACTTGAGCTATTTATGCTGGTGGTGTTCTCTAGTCTTGCACTGCTTCATTTGGGGAGTGCATAAAGTGAGCTATTTTTGCTGTTGATGTTATGTAATTAGGCTGTGCCACAGAGCATGTGCTTTGTCTTGTGACCAGACAATAAACTATATGCTACTTCTATATATATACTGTCAGCCTGGGTGTGAAACTAACCGTGGTTAAGGGTTGTAACTGAGGTGAGTTGATGATTGAAAGTGGTTTTGGTATGGTAAATGTCCTGTATAAAAGGATATTCCTCAATCAGTAAGTCTTGTCTGAGAGGCTTGCTCTAATTGCTCTAATTATGCGCATCCAAATCAATACAAAGTATTTGTCAGCCTTAGAGACAATAAGTATGTCCTAAACCTACAGTTAGACCAACACTTATTGCCCTAAAGACTTCAAAATAAACCAAAGTCCCCTAGAAAAAGGGAAATAGAGCTTTGCAGCTCATGTAATAATGGATAAACCCATAATAAACAAAAAACATACCTTATGATATGTGAAACCTATGGATAATTACCTTATCCTTGGAAAGATAAGGATTCTAGTCTAAAGGGAAGACATATCCCATAGAAGATACTGTAACACATATTATAACAGTACAAATGAATGGTTTCTACTTTGAGACTAGTGGCCATTCCAGATTGAGAATCCCAAGCCACTAGTTTCTACACTAAGCCCCAAACACCATGTGTCAGATTAATTACAGGACACATGGTCTACGTACAGCTTAAGCCCACATGGCAATTCAACAAGGAGGTTGAGAATTACACATGTACTTATACAGGCACTAAAAGCACCCAGCCAAGTACTATTTAAAGAAGTACTTTAAGCTGATGGAAAGAAAACATACATAAACACACCCATTACTGCCTTCTTGGTTTTTCACCCAGATTTCTAAGTCACCAATTAGAATTACCTTCTTATTATTGCCTTACAAATCTTTGAAGTAACCAACCAGCCAGTATTCTGTTTATCAGCACCATTTCCTCCCTTATATCACCAACAATCCAACCCCTTAAACAAAGGAACCAAATCTGTCCTCCTCTTTTGGTTAAACAACCCCAAACACCCTTAAAGTGCTTTATTGCAGACCTATATTCTAGGTTGGAGGTTGTCTTTTGGAAACTTAGCTCCTTTTATCATAAAGTTGAGCTTGAGTTACATAATACTCCTTTTTTTTGGCTTCTACAAAGCTATTCCTTGTTTCCTGTAGTCACTGAAGAGACCCAGGCTCACAGTATTAATAGGCATCCAAGGAGAGACTCAAGTTGGGTTCGTGGTTTCTACCTTATTGTAGGTAGGTTGTGGCCAATTCTTGAGGTAATAACAGTATTAGAATAGAAATTATCCAGAATTGGGGTATTGGTGGAGAATGGGGAACTAAGCAAGGTAAATAACTCTAAGGTATGTACTGTGCTAAGGTGTTCTAAGTATTCTCTGGGGGATAAACAGATGTTTAAAAGCTGTTTATATATTGTAATATCTCCTCTTGGGGAGATTGTAAGCGCTTCCATGACCTGGGAGGTACTGTGGAACTTCAGGGGCAAGACAGATCCTTTTGGGAGGATCTGTTAATGTTTATGATGTCATAATTCAACAGGCTGTGTTATGGGACACATCTTTGATCAGTAGTCCTTAGTGGGATTGGATCACATCATGAAATTTATATTAATTGATCTGTTATTAATATTAATAAAGTTATTAACTTATAATGATGTCATTTATCATTGGTACATCTTATAAGTATTAATTATTATAATATTAATAAGTTCTTTTTTATTTATAAGATATTAAAGTACATATTTTATACGTGAAATATTCCAATATTAAGGAATGTAGGTGTAATCAGAGGGGAAAGAGTGACATCTGTTACTCTGGATATTTCACGTGAAAGGAGGGCAAAGGGCCTACAAGTTATGTATCTTGTATAACAGGAGTACATAGAGTAACCAGAATTATTCATGTGTTATTAATGAATGTATTGTTAAGGTATCTATATTAATTATTGTAATGAATGTACTTTAATAATAATATAGTAATGTAATAATAATGAATGTATAATAATAATAATAATAACTACAGAATAGTAATTATCATTGAAGATAATAATAATTAATATTACATACAGGTGTTTTAAAGAATAATATCAGTAAATAGTAATAAAATAAATAAGAATAGTAATTATTATTAGAAATAATAATAATTAATAATATTTGCAGTTACGTGGTACATGTCAGGTACTGTGATATGTACTCAGTGGCTGACATATACTATGTACTTATTATTCACTATAATTCTTTTTAACTATATATCTTTTGATTTAGCCGTGCAAACCCTAAACATAAATGGGGGACTTATAGATTGAATTTCCCCTAGATTTCAATTATGCACTTATATTGCTGCTATTATAGCTTCTGGGTGTTGATGAAAGAAAATAAACCTGCATGATACTTGAAACAGGATTTGGAATACCACAGCGCTCCCACACGCCCTTTTTTCTGGTGTGTAGACCATGCACACCAAAGAAGGTGTGTAGGCCCAGCACGCCAAAAAAAAATGGTGTGCGGCTTGGCGTTGGCGTGCGTCTATCAATGCCCGGTGATTTATGGCCAATTGTATTTTTTATTTTTTTACGTGTAATTTGCTTGTGGCATTGCACACTTTTACTATCAAAATAGCATACTATATAAAAAGTAGCAATAACAGGAACTGGTAGGCTGACAATCATGTTTTTTAGAACAAAGAGTGTGCAATAACAAAACCATGACATAGGTAGGAGAGAGAGGAAAATAAAGGAGAGACAATAAAACAAGAGAAAGTAAAATAGAAAGAGATGTCATGTGGAGAGAGGAGAGAGAGGAAAAAAAAGGAGAGACAATAAAACAAGAGAAAGAGAAAAAAGAGACGTCATGTGGAGAGAGGGGAGCAACCACAAGCCAGAGAAAGGAGTAGATAGGGAAGGAACGTAACAGCGTAACATGTGACATTAACCATTCACGTTAAGACATTGAAGCGTTTAGACGCTTGTCCAAGCGGTCTCCAATCTAGTATCATCTGTATGCTTCCCTGGTCTCCAATCTAGTATCATCTGTATGCTTCCCTGGTCTCCAATCTAGTATCATCTGTATGCTTCCCTGGATGTCTTCCTGTGCTATAGTTATGTCTCCATTCAGTAGGAATTCATCTGGGTCAGTGTTTGGGTGTTAAAGGCAAGCCGCAAGTCTTCTAGGCTGTTAATTATTCTAGTGAGGGCGCCTCAGTAAGAGTTTTGATGACTTTCTGCCTGGGACAGATGGTAAAGATGGGAAAGTGGCTGTTGCAGCCATAGGGAGAGGGGCTTAGCGCTGTACCCGGGTGGGTGGGAGGTGAAGAAAAAAACTCTGGATGATAGATAGATCTAGAAGTCCAAGTAAATCTGTAGTGCTGGCTGTGGAGGAGCAAGATTATAATCCTCTGTTATTGAATCTGGCACAGACCCTTCCGCTTGGTTCATCACCCTCCTCCTCTCCTAGTCCAGCACCTACCAAGATTTTGCATGCTTGGACTACAGAGACCTCCTGTGGTGGTCCGGTCTCTTACACTATAAAATGAACAATTGCAGGGTGAGACTTTGGATGTCTCAGTAGCAGATGGTGTGTATTTGAGGAAACCACTGATTTAGATTGGAGGGCCTTGATGATCAGAGTTTTGTGTTGGTTTTTGTACTGAGGGCACAGATTGAGGAAGTGGGTGGGTGTTTCTTTCCTGGGTCAAGACGGTGTTTGATTTTGTAAAGATAATTGTTAAAGGGGGCGTGACCGGATTATAGCTGATTGATGAGAGCTGATTAAACTATTGGTAACGGTGTGGTAATCCTGTTCCTTCTCACATCACTTCTTTTACATTTTATAATCCATCCATATATTCATCATTTCCAGATTCAGATTCTACACCTCCCCTAGTCACTCTCTCAAACCACCCTTGATTTCCTTTTGGATCAGACGTTATTAACATTCATAGTTTTCATAGGTACATTCTTTTCTTTTCCTCTTTGGCTTACATCATCCAAGTCATTATTATTTCAGTAAATAAAACATCTTACATAATGATCTACAACAAATGCTCATCATTACTACATACATTCACTTTACTATTACACTTGTAGACTTTTGCTCATCACTATTACTATTATGGTCATTGCTCATCATCATATCTTGTAATACTGTGCTCATCATTTGTTCCCCTCTTGAGGTCCTTTCCACATATATACTCTACTCTGTTGTTGTATTACCAGCATACAATTGCTACCCCATACAACCTGTATGACCTTTTACCCCAAATATTAGATTCATTTTCATCAAAGACACTTTTACCTAGACAATTTAGATATCTTTTCCATTAAAACCTTTTACACAAAACCCTTTTCCCCTCACAACTCCTCCTCAACACTCCCCATACCTCAGAGGTATTAGTAGTCAGCTTATAAGTACTAGTCAGTCTAAGATTAAAATAGAAAAGCCACATCTTGTATTTTATTCTTAGTGTTACACTCTTCCCCATCAGCATTAGTCAGGAAGGCAGCTCTTATATCAGCGCCTTTGTCATAACTTACGTTAGTACTAGTGTAGTTATACATATCCCTTCCAAGGTCTATTCTAGACTTAGAGTAGTTCCACAATGGCGAAATTTGTTTCTTGATCATTGCAATGGATGGGTGATAGATCTGAGCCTTGAGCGTTGCTGATACTTTTGATGTGTTGGCTTGTAAGGATCAATCTGGTGCTGAGTTTCACTGCCTTGGCAAGGTAGTCCACAGCTTCATTCCCTCTTATTCCCCCATGCCCGGGGCACCATACTAAATGGATCAAGAGGTCAGTTGGGAGTTTCAGCCAAGCTTGTAATATTTCATCAAAAAG
Organism: Puccinia hordei; assembly: GCA_007896445.1. Taxonomy (NCBI): domain Eukaryota; kingdom Fungi; phylum Basidiomycota; class Pucciniomycetes; order Pucciniales; family Pucciniaceae; genus Puccinia; species Puccinia hordei. The sequence continues at coordinate 416,236 of RDRW01000421.1, read as the reverse complement.
ATACAGCCCAGGTCTTGCTGCATTGAAGTTTGCCAGGCGTTGAAGCACTCCTTTGTTATCCGTGAAGATGAAGACTTTAGAGACATCTCTGTGTTTCATGATCATTTCCAAGAAGCCCTACTGTTTCACATTTGTGATTGGAGAAGAGAGCGCTAACTCCCAACGCCAATGAGAGGTCTCAATCCTCTGCAGGGAAGACCACAGCCCCTGCGCCTCCCTTTTTCTTATTGTAAGTGTTGAATATTGTGATCCACAGTCTTCCAAATATCAGCACATTCGATAATGACTTGGTAGCCTAGTTGGTAAAGGCAGCACTTCTAGTATAGTGTCTTAGCTTCTGCTAAAGGTCGCTGGTTCAAATCCTGCCCAAGTCAATCATTTTCTGCTAAATGTCTGAAAAATGCTTTGTTAATTCTAACAGCTGCTATCATAGCAGCCTTCAAATCATCAATTTTACGCATCATGCAAGACATTTTGTGATGTTGCCATGGGATTGATCAAACGGTGCATTTTTTGGGATTTCTTTTTGAATAAGCGATTTGGATCATTTGAGATACTTCATCATTGGTATCATTGTCACTGCATGCGCCTTCAACAATTGGAACAAGGCCCAAAAGCTTTTGATACTTGCTTAAGGTTGCAATTTGGGCGTGTTGTAGCTGCAAGAAAAGTTTGGTTTTGTTAGTCCGGGAATATATTTAAGCGGTCAATTCAATTGTTTCTTACATTAACCAATCTAGAAGTGCGCCAAGCAGTCTTGTCTTGTGCTTCTTGTTGACTGTCAGACCACTTATTCTCTTGTCAATACCTGATGAAATTTGTTTAGTAAGGAGACGTGAATCAATATGATAGGTAAACAAAGCATCAGGAAAAAACTGACCGTCTTCTGAGTCGCTGGGTAACATGGAGATGAATGGCATTTCGGATGCTTTCCTCTTTCAGACCTTTGGGAACAATTACAGTGTACTCTTTGCATTCAACCAGCTCAACAAATGTCTTCACGGCCAGATCAAGCAGATGCTCATTATCAGGACTGTTGATTGGTTGGTTGAAATTTGGGCGGAAGGAATGAACTCCGGCGGCAGTCATCATCCTGCGCATGATGGCCAATGTTTTGGGGGTAGCGGATGGATGACCAGGACCATGAGGATACAGGTAGTCTGGATCACTCAAGATATCCTCCACCTGATCATCAATATCCATGCGCAATTCCTCTTCATCATGATGAGGTAGAGTTGTGCTTTTTGACCCTATCAGGGTGGCGACATGTTGTTGTATCAAGCGCTGAAGATCAAAGTTGAGTTAGCAAGACGTAACATGTGGGGGACAAATGGAGACATACAGTGAATTCCCCTCCTTGTGGTTTTTCATGATCACTAGTCAAATTTCATGAAGTTTATCAGGGATTTACTTGCCATTTGAAAAATTATTAATTAAATATATGGAAATACTTCAACTTTGGAGCAGTCATGTGAAAACAAGATACCTCATTGATACATTCTGTTGAAGTGGGGGATACAGTCAAGATACAGTGTTGATATGTTGAGGATGGGTAAGAGATAAGCAAAGGCACCTCCATAGAGGTGCCAACTTTTTTTTCCTGCTGAAAGGAACCAAGAGGGTGTAGTTACCTGCTTCAAGGCTCGAATTGTTGCTCAGGGTTTTTGGCAAATCCATGGAGTGAATGTAAGCGAGACCTTTGCGCCAACTCCGACTTTTACTTCTCTTTGGGTTTTGCTCTCTATTTCATCCATTTTCTCCTGGCCAGTAGCCTCGTTCAATGTCAAGTCGGCCTTCCTTCACAGTGACATTGACCATGATGTGTACATCCGGCCTCCACTAGGCATTCAAGTCACTTCCAATTGCGTCCTCAAACTCTGCAAAGCGTTGTACGGCACCCGTCAAGAAAGTAGGTGCTGGTGGCTTCATTTGAAGACTCGCCTGTTGTCAATTGGTTTCTTTCCCAACCTGGAGGATCAGTCAACATATGTTTACCACAATGGGCCAAACATGGTGTTTTTGTGGGTCCATGTGGATGACGGCATATTCACTGCTAGTTTCCCTGCCCTAATGGAGTTATTGAAAACTCTTTTAGCGTCTGTCCTTGATCTGAAGTGGGATTCTCACCTCTTGAGCATCGTTGGTCTTTGGGTTTGTGAAGTCGACAGCGGTTTTTGGATTGATCAACCACTTCTGGTTGAGAAGATCATTGGTTTTATTCCTTCTAACATCAAAACGTGCACTCCAATATTGGCATCTGACCTGACTTTGAACCCTTCCAAAGAGATGGATAGACAATATTTGTCTGTAATAGGATGCCTGCTCTATCTTTCTCAAGTTTCAAGGCCTGACATAACCTTCACTGTCAACTTTCTGGCACGATTTTTCATGGCCCCCAATGACTTGCACTGGTTGGCTCTTGATCACTTAGTCAGCTATATCCGATTCACCGCTTTGTCTTCCCTGCCCATAATCGCAATTGGGGACGCTGCAGATTGCGTCAAGACTTTTGTCGATGCAAATTGGGGTGGTGAAGGATCTAGGTCTGTGCATGGTTTCATCTCCACGGTTTGGGGAGCCCCAGTCTCTTGGAACTCCAAACGCCAGACGTGTTGCGCTCGGTCAACCTGCCAAGCGGAGTACATGGCTCTCTCCTTCCTTTGCATCTAAGGATGCATGCTATGTCTCTTCTCTCGCTTCAAGATTTTTCCCTGTTTTTCCGCCTTGTATCCTATCTGACAACAAGGCCGCTGTCTACATCTCAAAAGATTGTGGCACACGGAAGGAACATTGACACATCAACCGTGAATTCCACACAATCAATGAGCTCCTGTATCAAGAAAAAGTTTGGCTTGATTGGATCTTGACAAACAACCAATTGGCCAACATCTTCACCAAGGCTCTTGGCTGGAAGAAGGTTAATGAGTTTGCCGCTCAGGTGGGCCTGAGGTGCCCATCTAAAATTTTGGCAAGTACAGGGGGGACAATATGTGCTAGCTGCGAGGGACATATGCCCCCTGCATCTGTCCGTCTCCTTCCTAGTCCAATTGGTCGTCTCAGTAATTTGTTTGGCGGTGGTTAACCGTACATCATTTATTTTATTCATTTTTGTGCAGGTCAACTACCCTTTTGCTCCGTTGGTCAGATTTGACTCGCTTCCATGGTCTCGTTTGATTTTCTTTTTTCATTATGGCTTCCTTCTCTTTATATGTATTTTGTCTTCTGATTTTCTCCTCATATTTCTTCGCTTAGTTCTTCACTGTCTCATGTTATTTTTTGCATCTTCTTTTTTGTGTTTTTTCTTTCTTTTCTTTTATTCTCTTTGGGTTGTCGAGGGGGAGTGTTGTGCTATGGCACTTTAGGTATTACAATATTTCCATGGCTTTACATATTATCTCATTACATAATACACTATCACATACTTTTATACATTTACATAATTATTCTCACCAACCCAATTAAGTAATCACATTTGTATATAAATACTATTCTCATAGCAATCATATTGATCCCTTGGGGGAGTTTTCTACCATGAAATACACTATCCTGATATCCCTTCACTTCAGTGTCGACCCAGCCAGGCTGGCCTTGTTAAAAATCTACATACACCCTTGTTTTTAGTTTATGTGTATTTGTTTTTATAATTTATGGCTAATTATGTGAATGAAAAAATGGCACATTGTTTACTTCCCAAAAATAGTGTGTGTGATAATTTCCTTATTTTCCATATTTATTTATTTTTTCAAAAAACAAAAAAAAAATGAAAATGAAAATGAGCCCCCGTGACCCCATTTTGGCCGGCTTTCAAGTCAACTCGAGAACCTCGAATGGTCCTCAAGTCGACTTGAGAACCATTGGAGGTGCTCAAGTCGACTTGAGAGCCCTGCAAATGACCCTTTCAAGTCGACTTGAGAACCTCATTTGGTTCTCAAGTCTACTTGAAAAATGCATGTATCCAAGTTTTCCAGGCCGGACATTAAAACGGTCTGGAAGTCGACCTCAGGGGCTGATGTCTTTTTTCAAGTCGACTTTTCTCATCGATTCGACTTGAAGACGGGTCAGATGTCACCGAGGTGTGGCCATGGCGCAGGCTCAACAGCGTAATTACACACGCTGTCTAATGGCTCGTATATGGTACCGACGGGGGTGTCATTAATGATCTCATTTGACAGACTCCGACAAGCTCCCTCCCAGACCCCCAGTGGAAAGATTGGGTACGCTTAATGATCAATTCCAATTCAAGTTTACAGATGCGAACGACACGCGAAATTTTGTCACCTTTGTGAAAGATGGGTCTGGACGGCGTGTGAGTTCGATTGGGGGCCGAACAGTCAGGTGTAGTGATGAGAGGCTGCAGGTCGAGGGCATTTGGGAGCTTCGAAGGTATATAAACGGACCGACACGGCATTCCCACTGTGCCCCCCATACACCCATCACTCGGTGTTCAACCTTACATCCCTCACACAACTATCGCTACAATTCACAATCTTTACACAACGTAACTTATCATCATGCGTTCCTTCCTACTCATTGCAATCTCCCTCGCGCTGGCTCAAAGCTCCTCTACCCTATCACTTGACAAGCGTGACGACTCCGACCATGTGAAAGATCCTACATCATCAGAGCGTCACGCTCCTGGCGGTGGGGGCTGGGGCGGCGGTGGCGGTACCGGCGGCGGTCACGAAGGGGGGTGGGGCGGTGGTGGCGGACAGCCTGGCGGCGGAATACCTGGCGGCGGAATACCTGGCGTCCCCGGCGGCGGAATCCCTGGCGGTGGTCACCACGGCGGCGGTCACCACGGTGGTGGTGGCGGCGGCGGCGTTCCCATTGGCGGTGGGGGTTGGGGCGGAGGTGGCGGTCACCGTGGTGGCGGGGGCGGCGGCATTCCCATTGTTCCCATTGGCGGTGGCGGTGGCGGCGGCGGCGGCGTTCCCATTGTTCCCATTGGCGGTGGCGGCGGCGGCGTGCCCATTGGTGGTGGCGGTGGCGGCATTCCCATTGTTCCCATTGGCAGTGGCGGCGGAGGCGGCGGCGGTGGTCACAGTGGAGGTGGCGGTCCCTTCGGTGGTGGCATCGGCGTGGGCTTCCTCGGTGGAGGGGGTTCCCCATCGGGCGGCATGAACTGTGCCGGTCAGTCTGGCCTTCTCAATCTCAACCTTCTCAGTAGCCCAACTTGCAACATGAACGCCGGCGGTGGTGGCGGAATGTCTGGCGGTGGAATGTCAGGTGGCGGATTCCCCGGTAGCCCGTTCCCCTCCTCACCGGGAGGACCACTTCCCGGCCCTCCCGGCGGTGGAGGCTTCGGACCCGGTGGGTTCGGTGGTCAAGGCGGACAAGGTGGGATGGGTGGCCTCGGGGGCATCGGCGGTTCCGGCGGATTTAGTGGACCTGGCGGCATTGGCGGACCGGGTGGACCGGGCGGCTTTGGCGGACCGGGTGGACCGGGCGGCTTTGGCGGACCGGGTGGACCGGGCGGCTTTGGCGGACCGGGTGGACCGGCAGGCTTCGGAGGACCGGGTGGCCTTGGCGGACCGGGTGTACCGGGAGGCTTTGGCGGACCGGGTGGTCCTGGGGGCTTCGCCGGACCCGGTGGACCTGCCGGCTTTGGTGGACCGGGTGGGCCTGGAGGCTTTGGTGGGCCTGGCGGCTTTGGACCTGGCGGCATTGGTGGACCAGGTGGACCCGGCGGCTTTGGCGGACCTGGCGGATTCCCTGGCATTGGTGGGCTCCCCGGAGGTGGTGGCTTCCCAGGCGGTCCTGGCGCGATTGGAGGATTCCCTGCAGGCGGCTTTGGAGGAATCTCTGGATTTGGCGGTTCCGGCGGCATGGGCGGCATTGGTGGCGGCTTCGGCTCCAGCGGACTCGTTGGCGGTCTCGACAATGGTTTCGGTAGCATGGGCGGTATCAATGGAGTCGGCATAGGCGGTATGGGCGGAATGGGTGCCATGGGCGGTATTGGTGGCGGCTTCGGCTCCAGCGGAATGGTTGGCGGTCTCGACAATGGTTTCGGTGGTAGCATGGGCGGTATCAATGGAGTCGGCATGGGCGGTATGGGTGGAATTGGTGGCATGGGCGGTTTTGGTGGCGGCTTCGGCTCCAGCGGAATCGTTGGCGGTCTCGACAACGGTTTCGGGGGCACTATGGGCGGTATCGGTGGTGGAATGGGCGGTATGGGTGGAATGGGCGGTGTGGGTGGAATGGGCGGAATGGGCGGCGGCTTTGGTCAACTTGGCGGCTTCGGTGGCTTCGGTGGCATTGGCTTCGGCAGCGGAGCACCTATCGGCGGTGGCATGTACCAGTCCTCGTCCAACTACGCCTCGTCTGAATCCAGTTCGAGTTCCAGCGTCGGATTCTTCAAAAAGAACAAGGACGGAAAAAAAGATGTAAGTGTTCTCTGATGTCCCATCACATGCCTAATACTTCCAGAACCATGTTAAACGTTTATCTATCTTCTACAGGAATCCAAGCAATAGACAACTTACCACCTCACCTGGCTCTAGTTTCTTATCATCTTATCTTCCCCACTGACTCTCTTCGCCATCTTGTCTACCATCCGTGTCTTCTTCACCCCTTCACATCGTTCGTTCGCCCTAATCATTTGATATTCTTTTTCACCTTGACTCCTTCTATCAAAATTTAATAGGCCTCGTTTCTTGTCTGTTCCTGTCTTATCAAAGTCTGCCCCTACGCTCTTTCAGTAATCACATTGACTCTTTCTTTGCCACACCACTAGGCCTCTCTTCTTGTCCGCTCGTGTCACATCAAACTCTGTCCTTACACTCTTTCAGTAATCTTCTGGACTCTTCCTTTGTCACACCATTCTATTAAAATATCTAGACCTCTCTTCTTGTCTGTCCGTGTCCTACCAAAGTCTGTTTCTACGCTCTTTCAGTATACCGACTCTTTCTTTGCAATACCAATATTTATTCATCTCCTCGACTATATCACAATGAGCCATCCAGACCCATCAAGTCAAATTGCTAAGTGTAACCGGAATGAATCTTAATTTGCAGAGAGGGTGTTCACTCAGGTACCAACCCACATACAGCTATCGCAGGTAAGCTTGCGAATTCCCCCGTTTTTTTTGTTCCCCCCCCCCATTTTTTTTTTTTCCCCACCGAAAATATTTCACCCCCCGCCCCGAACTTCCGGGGCTGGGTGGTAACTGCCGCGCGGCCTGGATAGATATCCAGATATCATCCAGTCCCGAACCGGCGTAAACAATCTCGAAAACACCTATGGATGAATTGGAAGGTGAGTTTCTCTTTTTTTTTATCTGTCTCCATCCACCTACCCTAAAACAATGAGGGAAATGATTGATAGACTGACTACAATGATCTTCACTCCCAGACCCGCTTCTTGGCTTTGATCGGCCATGTTTCGACCAGGTTGAGGACTGGCTAAACGACCGACATTCCTCAGACCCAGGCCTTGAACCACCCACTGAGTGTTATTCAGAGCCCCCGGTAACTCTCCCCAAGAAGAACACTGACCATCTTGTCAGACGGAACCTTGCTAGCCATGCGAATAACCGGCTGAGCGAGGCCCCATCGGTTAACACGGCTCCCCGTTCCGTCTCTCCTGTGTCAACCCCAGTTCCAACAAAGCACACTAAGAAGAAGGCCAGTGATGACCTACAGAAGAACACGGCCGGCAATAGGTTTATCTCGGTACATCACCTATTATTTTTGCCTTCCCTTGTACCCCCCCATTCCAACACTTGACTCTCTCATAAGCAAAAGGGCACTACCAGTACTGCAGATCAGAAGTACACTCGATTTAAGTTGGAAACCTCGACTCGTTGCCACTTTTTTTGGGATCTCTCCAATGACAACCTGTCCGCCTTCAAAGACGCTTGTTTCCAGGCCATCAAAGACCACAAGATTGACGGGTTGGCCGACCACGCCAAAGACCAAGAAGCTCTTGACATTATATGCTGGAATGTGGTGATACCACATAGCGTTGAGTTTCAAGCTAAAGACAATTAATCATTAACTGACTTGGCTTCCTTTGAGGCATTCCTCGAGGAGTGCAAAGAGGCAGGGCCACACCAATGTCGTATCACTGTGGAGCAGAAAAACCCAAAGATGGTTGCCGAGGTGAGTAATATTTTGGCTTTTTCTTTTGATCATGTATGCCTATGCCTAACTGCCTGCTGAATGTTAAACCAGCAAGCGGCAGCTCTCTCTCAATTTAAGAAGAAGAACAATCCCTGTGGGACCTCCGACAACCCCCCCATTCTGTCAAAAGGCGGATTGATGTCTGTTGCATTGTTCGATAATATCAACATGCTCAAGGCAACACACGAGCCTCGCGAGCGTCTGACTGGTACCCATGAGACCCCTTGTTATGTTGATCCAAACGACCCGACGAAATACATATTGCTTTCCATGACCAAGCTCATGGTTTGTGCCAAGGCAATGGCAAGTGGGCCATCTGGCTCCTATTTTTACAACATTACTGACTCGCTGGCCTTCCCAGCTGTCTAATCCTGACCAGGTTACTCTTCTTCAGCCCCCTCTCGGCCCCGCGTTTATACCTCAATCGCGCCATGAGCATGGACCAGGCCTTGGTACCCCTGAGAAACCACCTCAGGCTAGCCCCATCAGATCCAAGGGTCAAAGGGACCACTCCGTTTCCGTTACTCCCTTGCCTGGACCCGCAGCGACCTTAATCAACAACGCTGGCTACACGCCACCGGCCCACCCCCAAATGCCCTACCCAATGGGTTATCCGACCAACTTTCCCTACCCTTACTATGCCTCTCCACCAGGCTACTATCCCCCCAATATTCCTCAGATGGCTCCCTTGCAAACTAACCACCACTTGCCTGCTGCTGTGCATCCTCCTCCCCCCACCTCTTCGCCGGTTCCGTCTGAGGAACACATTGAACTCGCCGATTACCTCACCTACGTTCACATCAATCCTCACTGCCCCGTGGTCAATTCGGCCCTTGATGAATTGGTGATATGTCACTACGACCGCTTTGATGCCTTCAAAGCTGAGGAGCTTGAAGAGCATGGCATCAAGAAATCCAATGCGCGCACTCTGGTGAGTAGCATCAAGAAATTTGAACGATACATCAAGTCCCACCACCCTCGGCGTGATTAGTACCGGTACCTGCCTCATGCTACATCCTATTTATACTGCCTCACTGCTTACTCTATAGTCTATCCCACCACCCTCGGCGTGATTAGTACCGGTACCTGCCTCATGCTACATCCTATTTATGCTGCCTCACTGTTTACTCTACAGTCTAGTCCATATTTTGTAGTCTGATTCTATACCAATGTATCATTTCCTTACTCGATCTCAATGTCTCATTTCTTTGTGATCTCAACTTGTCTATGTCTAGCAAAGCCAAAAATACACGACTTACTGTTTTTACCTCTTTACTTACTGTTTTTCTCTCTTTCTGATTAAATGTGAATCTTCTTACTGTACTTTCCTCTCGCTGATGAAATGTAAAGCCTATAGCTCTCAAAATACCACTTTGAACTGTGTCTCATGGAGAAATAATCTCAGATTAGTGAGTATGTGAACATAACAAGAGGAGGGATTGCATTGCATTCAGTGGAGTAAGAAGGTTGAGGAGTTATTCACTTCTGTTGCAGGGATAATGATCAGGGCAGCAGGAACTACAATGATAAAGGGAGGAGACAAGAAAAGGGATTACAACGGAAGCCCAAGGCTTAAAGGGAGTACAACGCTTAAACGACTTTGTAGCCGGACCCCCGGAAAAGCTTTGGGGTCAACTCGGCTGTAAAAACTAAATGTACAAACTCGTCAATTACTACCATGTCATCTTCGCCCCCGTCAAAAGGCTTTCGTATTGTTGTAAGGTGGCCTTGTAAACACTGAACGCCTTCTCTATTGGGTTCATGTCGGGAGAATAGGCTGGCAAGTAGAGCAGCAAGGAGCCACTTGCCTCAACAATGTCCGTGACGGATCCGCTGTGGTGAATCTGGGCATTGTCCATGACTAGGACGCTGTTAGGTAACGGAAAGGGATTCATAGATGGGATCTACCATCTTGAGTCAGCAACATTCAGAATAATCACCCCATGTTGGAGTACTTACCAATACGTTGGCCAAGAAGTACTCAAAATCAAATTGGTTGGCCGTTTCCTCCTGTACGGTTTGGGAAACCAAGCCCGAGGTAGATGTAGCCAGGATGATGTTGAATTGGTGTGTACTGCGCTCGCAAGGGACCCTTTGGGTACGTTCACCTACCGCCGCCCAACCTCTTGTTCTCAAAACAGCCTCAAGACTTATCCCAGACTCATCTGGCCATGGAAAGAAGTGTCAGTTTGTTCATCTTGAACTTAAAAAAACCAACATTAACATGCAAATAGGGCTCACCTGTGAATACCAAGCATTCTGAAGGGATGCCAGCCACCCGAGAAATGTACTCGGCACGTTGAAAGGGGTCCTGCTTAGGATGAACTGTTCACATTGTCTTTTTGGACATGTTCAAGCGGTGGTGGAGGGTGTTTAAGATCGTCAAGATGGATACGTGTGTGCCATGATTGTCATACAAGCTTTGCTGGATTTCGTCTGCGTACATGGATGGTTTCTTGGAGACTAGCTCCTGGATAAACTGCAGCTGTTCATTTGAGAGGTCGAGTGGGTGACCTCTAGATTTAGGCCCCAACTGTAAACCAAGTTTTGGAATTTATTTTGAAATGTTTTGAAAATAAATCAAACTCACTTTTGATTCATTTTTCATTTGAATTTCAGTTTCAAAACCGATTGGAAACATCCCAAACCTCCTCAGGAGGAGGTTTGGGATGTTTTGAAAGCAAACCAACCCACCGTTGGCAATAGACAAAAACGGATAAATTCCGCTGACAAATTAAAGTTGCATGTTAGACTTGGCTGCGGCCCAGCCAGCCAGAGGAAGACCTCATCTGTCTCATCTGCCACACCTACCAGGACCCTTACGATTGACGCCTCGAGTTACTACACCATGGACAGCGGCCCGGATCCCTTTTACAATACGTCGGGACAACTACCTGCCCTACATTCGCAAAGTCAAGGGTACCAACCAGAGGAATACAACAACAGGTCATATTACGGTGTCCCACTTGGCTCGCATTGGCAGGTTGATCAATTTGGATATGGTGGCGCTTCACCGGGTAATCATCTCAGACTTTCGCCGGGGACCCATCTTGGCCACAGTAATGCACCTCCAGGGATTGATCTTTGTCAAGTTCCGCCAGGTAATCATCTTGGTTATGGGACAGTCAACTCAGTGCCCGGAAATCAGCTCAAATCACCTACCAGGTTGTCCACACCATCCACTGAGAACATACACGCCGCTGTGGACGTTTCACCTTCTTGTACCCGCAAGCAGAAGAGATCGACTACGGAGCTCTTAGCAGCAAGGATGATCACCAGTGCTAAGAAAGCAAAGAAGGCTCACGCCGCCGCAACGGCCGCCGAAACTAGAATTCAGAAAGCTAGCCAAAAGGCAGCTTGAGTTGCACTCAAGGCTGCCTCGACGGCATCATCCTCTCCTTGGTTCATATGGTCAGAAGACGGATCGATCAAAGCTCTTAGGTTCATCAAGCACTTGAAAGACAAGCATGACGAGCTGAGCAAGCTCCCTGGGTTTGTTGCATGGACACCCTTTGTCCACAAGTATACTGGAACCACCAAGTCCGACTATCTCTTGATCAAGGACCTGACAAACGAGGTCATTTTTCGTCGTTATAAGGCTTTGATGACTCAATACAAAGTGAGTTTCTTTGGCTGATCATCTTTTGGTGTGTATTTGCTGTGCTGATATGTACAATTTTGGCCTGCACTGCCAGCATAATTGCCTAGGTTGAGTTCATCTCAGTTAAACTAGGATGCAAACAACCAATTTAAATTAGGTTGAAATCAACTGATGAAATATAAATCCAAGGGACCTCCCTTGGTTTTATATTTCATTGGTTGAGGTCAAACTACTTTAAATTGGTTGTTTGCATCCTAGTTTAACTGGGATGAACTCAACCTAGGCAATTATGCTGGCAGTGCTGGTCAGACTGTATACAATCATCTTGCCCATTCAGGCAGTGGTGGGGTTTATGAATGTCTCTTGCAACATGGAATGTCTGAGTTGGTGAGTCACCTCAGGCAATAATAGGTCTCAGTGTTCTAACTGTTTGATCATCTCTATAGGTGTGGGATTTCTTGTCAGACATGCATGGAAATAATCCAGGGGCAAGCGGTGCCGGTCTCGTGGAGCTAGACGACCCGTTGGCTCAGTTATCAAGCATTGGTCCCAATACTGAAGATCAAAACAATCCAATTTCTGAAGACGAAGATATGTCTCCCTGCCCCCGCCTGAATCTAGGTGAAAATGAACAAATCAACCCCGCTCGGTTGAGCTCCATTGAACCAGATGATACATCCTCCACAGCTGATGTGACACCTGCACCGACCCCAGCACCTCCCCCGAAGGAAGTATTTGTCCCGAGTCGTCTTCAGGTCCGCACCGAGACGGTCAAACCAGACAATTCCATGACAGCCTCCATGATGATGATGATGCACAAGTCACACAAAACTACTGTGCAATGGATGGCCAAGGAGAGGAAGAGAGTTGAAGATGCTTGGGTCGAGGAACAACAACTTGCTTTCAAGCGTGACGAGCAGTTGAAATATGAATGCGAGCTTAAGGAGGCCCAATTGCAGCTGGACCGTGAGCGTGATAAAGAAGACAAAAGGGCGCGTGAGGAAGAGAGGAGAGAGGAGCGGCGGGAGACCATGTCCTGGCGCATGGAAGAGAGTTGCCGATACGAGGCGACTCAGGAACGCTTGGCTCAGGAGCGACGGGATCATGAGCACTCGCGACGGGAGCAGGATAAATCTTGCCAGCTTTTTGAGGCGGCAATGATGAAGATGATGGGAAATTTGGGCTCCCACTAGAGGACAGCTCAAAAAAAAGTAACTTATTTGGGGGTCGGGGTATCGTTTTTGATCTTTGTACTATTATCGACCCAGCCAAAATAAATCATATGAACTTTCTGTCATGCAGGTCAAGGTTTACATGCTCTTTATGTGTGTTTTGTTTCTTTTGTTTGCTTTTTTTTTCAAATCGAGACAAGAGAAAAGTTATGCGACAAGATTGAATGTTAGAAGTTTTGTAAGAAATCAAAGTGAGCTATAATTTACTTTGATTTCTTACTAAACCACATCAAAAGAAGAAGAAGAAGATAAGATAATAATAATAATAATAACGGCAAGAAAGGAGAAAGCCCCAAAGATAATTATAGTAAAATAAAAATTGACTTTTTTTCCGAAGTCATGACCCACAGACAAGATGACATCTAATAAGTACACAAATCAGATCGGATCTGATCCCTGATTATAGAAATAGTTTGGTGGACGCCAGCTGCCTGAGTAAGAGATGGATTATTGGGTCTATAAATGCTCGTAGGCACTTCATTGTATTCCCCTTCGCTTGCGGTGCGAGTGTCCCAAGCCTGAAGGTACAAAGTACCACGTCGGTTGAGTAGGTTGTGTAATATCATACACACAAAGCTGTTGTTCTGAGCTCGGAAAGGATGAGCAGTTTGAGCCGTTAACAGGAGTCAGAACCGGTTCTTAAGTCGGCCGAATGACTGTTCAACGATCATTCTTGTTGAAGAATGAATTAAATTGAAATCTTCATTTTCAATCGTTGCGATGGAGGGGTAAGGCACCAGTACACTAACATCGGACGGGTATCCTGCATCACCAATTAGGTAGGAGCCGGGAGGAATCAGTGAAGCGGCAGGAGTGCTGGGGTTTAAAGAATAGCCCATGGCCGATCGTCGGAACAGTCGGCTGTCGTGCATTGAGCCTGGGGCTCCCCCGCTGACATGATAATCATTGAGGTCTGATCAGCTGGTTAGATAAGGGTTGAACAGCTGACAAGTGTACATTACGGAAGTTCCCGCCGCCGTCCACGATGCACTGGAATACTACGGACAACCAGCTCTTCCTGTTGATGTAGGACTTCCAACGGTCACCACCTGGCATCGATAGTGGGATATGAGTCCCATCAATTGCGCCAAATATGTCGGGGATCCCATGCTTCGATTCAAACGACTCTTTGATGGCTTCCCATTTTTGGACGTCATTCAAAGGAGGATAGCTACCAACGGTACATGATAGGTCAGATACTATCTTATAATGATCAATGCAAGAACCGCTGAGACACTTACCTGATAGTATTCAATCTCAGCACTTGTAGGACGGCCACTACAAAGCGGCCGGAAGCTTTATCGGCCGTTTCCTTCCCGATATTGAAGACATGACCAATTGTCACATAGCTGGATCCATGGGCCAGCCGGTATAATCCCACTGCCACCTGGGCCTCCACAGTCAGTGGCTGCCCTCGCCGCAAGGGATCAAGCTGAAAAATATCGCGTAGGGTATCAGCGAGCCAACAAAAATCGTCGAGTGACATCCGGAATAATTCAAGGAACCGGATCGGTGGAATGCGAGTATTGTTCCAAGGTTCCCATTGGTCTGGTTGTCTGAATGCGTGGCGGCGAGCCCGGATGTAGATTTCTTGAATCGGCCTGCAGCTTTTGTAGTCCCAGATACACCACATCAGCCAGTCGTTGCAAGATTTGATGAGCGGAATGGGCAACATTTTTGGCGGGGGTTTGGAGTCATTTGTCCAGCACAAAGTCCGGCCCCCGAATGGATTTTCCTTCATCTCAAACACAGCTCCGCATCAAACTGTGCGAGTTTATAAGTGCGCTCAATGTTTTGAGCTTGTTTTGAAAAGGTTTTGAAATTTTTTTTTACTCATTTTTTTTCCTTTTTGATTTCAAACCAATTCAAAACAAAATCCAAGATTTTTTTGAGATTTTGTTTATAATTGGGGCCTTATACGTCTCCGGGTCGCACACTACCGCCCGAGTATTTTTGTAGAGGCGAGTCCAGCAATAAATCAAAGCGGGATGAACGGAAGCACCTAGGGAATCATTGATCTCGTCAACCTGCTTGCCGTTGAGTGAAGCTTTGACCGCCGCATACTTGAGTTCCGGCGAGTATTTGATGAATCCCATGGCCTGAATACAATGCAACATTAATAGTTATCAGCTGATGAGGGGGGAATCAATATAGGAAACAATGAGAGAAATGGTACTTACAACGTGAGTTGCGTTGGACAGGAAGTGCGTTGAATCATTTACGCCGGTTCGGGACTGGATGATATCTGGATATCTATCCAGGCCGCGCGGCAGTTACCACCCAGCCCCGGAAGTTCGGGGCGGGGGGTGAAATATTTTCGGTGGGGGAAAAAAAAAAAATGGGGGGGGGAAAAAAAAAAAACGGGGGAATTCGCAAGCTTACCTGCGATAGCTGTACATACTCAAGTCGCGGTCCTTGTGTTCATAATGTTATTATGCTGCAAATTGTACCCAGATGTTGAAGCAACAATATCTGCATTCTCCTCAACGTTCTATCCAAATTAGCTATTGAATACCCTGAGGGGAACACCTCAACTAAATGGTTAGAGAAACAGACTCGTTCTGTTTTTTTTTTTTTTTTTTTTTTTTTTTTTTTAAAGTGTAATTTTGCCATTGGCATTGCACACTATGAATATCAATTGTTTCGGACTACAAGTATTTTAAGTTTGTAACAATTTGTTTTGAGCACTTGGTGTTATGAGGACCTAAGTTTCTGTGAGTACGCGGTAATCTAGACAATTTGATCTACTGTGTAGTGGTGGGGGTGTGATGTTTTTAACCTTCTCAGGTTGGTTTATAAATGGGTAACAGGTATTGAAAATTGAAACAGAGGTTTTTGGGGTGAAGGGGACAACTAATAAGGAGTTTGCAATTGAAGGGGGAGGCGCAGTTGTCCTGGGTTGGAAGGGGTAGCGGCCAGGGGTTGGGCTTGCCGGGATTCGAACACCGGACTCGTCACTCTCTCAGGAGTGAGATAATTTATCGCACAGGGGCGACACCGAGCTTCCGTGGGTGATGGTTACCGCTAGACCATCCAGGCCTCGTTCTGTTTAGACTGAAGCAATACAGGGAGATTGACATGGATTACGTATTCTCATGTTCCCACTGTTTTAATTCTTAGACCGTTCACCCGTGTACCCCCGAAGACAAGCCCACACTTTAACAAGGACTTGTCCCTCTGAACGAGATAAACATGTACATATTTACATACTCACCCACAACCAAATGTAAGTTTTTTTTTTTTCTCTGTTCGGGGTGTCTTGTTCAGACTGTCCTGTCCGTCACTCTTGTCATACAGATAACTGACCATCCATCCTCATCAATTACAGGGCCATTCGCACCCGATTTTCAAGGACGGATCAAGATCAATTAGCCTCATTCCTTGCTACCCATCCTGCAAATCCAAGGGGAAAAGCCATCTACCGCGAATTTGCACAAACTGTTAAGGCTTATTCAGTCCTACCTACCACATAAAATCACAACAAACGAAGGCTTCTGATGTCAAATTTCATGTCCTTCCTTCCATAACAGCATACCAAACATACATGGAACTCGTGGCGCCAACATTATCTTTCCAACTCAACATTGTTCAATAAGGCAATCCAAAGAAAAAAACGTGCATTACGTACAACCCCAGCGCCTAGTGATCAGGAACTAACTCAACGGATCTACCACAATCACCTTGATCGAAATCCTGGCTTGAAGCATTGTAAAGGAAAAGAGGTGGCTCGAATAGAAGTATTCGAGATCAATAGTGACTCGGATCTCTCAGAAAACCCTATTTCGATTCCTAGTCGTCAGACTTTAACACCCCAACAAGAATTTACTCTACAACGAATCCCTAGTAATCCTCATAACCAATTCAATACTACTAGCACTTCTTCTTCTTCTTCCTCTTCCTCTTCTTCATATCCTTACAACTTCAACCAGCTATCTCTGCCGACCTACCAACCAGGAAAATCCCGCTGGGATCCGCGTGTCCGAGTCATCCCAGTAAATCTAACCCTCATTTTCTTCATGCTCTCTTGCCCACTTGATCAGCTTCTCTACTAACCTCCCCCTATCAAATAATCCAAAATCATAGATTTGATATTGACTTTTTTCTTTCTTTTTATCTGTGCCCCATAGTTGTCTCGAGAAGAAGAGGACAACTTGTTTACCTTTATATCCGGCTACCCTAAAGGAGACCTCCGCTTATGTTCAATTCTTTACGAAATGTACCATCTCCAGGTGAGCTAGAGTAGGCCTGATACCCGATACACTTATCGTACTGACTCATGTATTGATTGACACCCTATACATTATGTATAAGGCTCCAGAATTTACACCGGAAGAATACCGCACCTACTATCTGACCCATCAACATAAAGTAGGTACCCAACGACCAGTCTCAGCTGCTAGAGAAAGCATCGCTCCAGTATATACACCAGTGGTCAGGATGAGTGGAGATGGAATACGAGAAGATGAGCAGGAAGAGGATGAAAGTGATCAAGAAGAACAGAGGACAATGAAGTCGCCTCCGGTGACCGTCTCACCCCCCTCTTCTACCCACTATCTAGAAGACGATGAAATAGGACTCGACGAAATTCTCAACTGTTCCGACCATCCCAAAATCGCTGCCCTCTTGGACTTGTCTCAAGAGAAACTTGAATTCTTTCTTAATCTTCCACGTGATCTCTTTCAATCCTGGGAGGTTAGATAGTCGTACTCTGGGTGGTAACGATCAAAACTCACTATCTGTGCCATCCATCCATTGAATACCCCTCAGCGATTCTTGTTTGTTACACCTACTCTGCAAGACTCTGGAACCCCAATGTACATCGGAAAAAGTTTTCTGTAGAAATTCGTCGCAATGTCCTCTATTATCAACAACTGATCTCGATTATCTCTGGTCATTCTGCATCTTCCTAACTTATCCGTGCCCGTCCCTCAAAATCTGCCCTTTTAAAAACCAGCAACTCGTTGTAAAACTTTGATTACCTCTCATTATGTGGCAACTTTAATTGCAATAGGTAATCCCACGTGGCAATTGGATAGATGCACACAAGTATGATATTCTTTTTATTATGGAATGCGTGAAAGTGAGACTAAGAATGTACAGCACATGAAAAATGAAAACAAGATAGTCGATAAGAATAAATGAATGTATTTATTCTGGATCGGATTCGCTTTCGTCGCTGTCGGTGGTATCACCATCCTCAGCTGATGAACGATTTCTGGCGTGATTTGGATTAGGTACGAGAAGATCATCGTCTTCAGGGGTCCGACCTATCAAAGGAAAAACAAAACGCGAACAAACAAGAAAAAATTGAGCAATCGGCTTAAATAGGTCCTGGATGATGGTATAAGTTATTTTGGTCCAACCCACGTCTTTCCCTGGCTTCTTCTTCGATGGTCTGTAGGATTTCTTCTTGTACGGCTTGCATTGCCTGACTATCCTTACAGACGCTATACCTTTTAATCAAATCTCTTTGTTGAGAACCAATTTTTTGAAGTCATCAGTCTTCTTGTTCTTCTTCAAGAAGAAAGAAAATGTGTGGGATGGGATAAAGAGTAAGAAAGCAAACTGGTTGAGGGACCAAAAGGCATGACCCCATCCGAATTTCTGGAGTAACAATTCGGCCTGAGTTTGGAGGCCAACGATGGCTAGACTTCCGGCTACGGCCTCAACGCAAGTCAGTTTGTATGGTTTGCCATAGTTCACTGGGTTGGCTGCAGTCAAATAAGGTAACGATCGATCCCCATTCGTCCGGATCTTCGAGAACGGAATCTCTTCTAGTCGGGCCCATGAACATTCTACCACGGCTATTCCAAACTGCATGATCTGCTCTCGATCGCTCGGACTCACCGGAATAGTCCCCTCCGGACTTCATCATCACCCACACAGAACAAAAGTAAATAAATATTAAGCATGTTGTTGTTCTGTTGCTGCTTAGCTTTATCTCTGTTCTTTTTTTTTTTCAAGATCCTTTTGGAGTAATCAGTCACACCTACCTTAGTACTATCCCTCTGAACCTTTGTCCTACCCTTAATTCAGCCATCAATCCAAGTCTACCCAGCTTTTTACCTGTACATTTGCGGGGATCACAATGATCGAAATCCTGAATGATTTTTAAGTAGTGGTCGGTCCAGTCTTAGAGAACATGTGACCTATCGGGAATCTAAATTTCTCGGTTCTATCTATCCTGCTTTGCTTACCCACATTGCAATCGGAAAATCAATCGTCACTTCTTTCGAATCTGTCCAGATCAAATCAAAATATATAAAAACAAGAAAACCGCCTCAAAAGTCAGATTAATAAGATTTGAAAAAAAAATCACCATTAGTATTAAGAAACAGAATGGGGGAAAGGGGGGAAAGATAAATCAAGAGAAAGTCACATATATAACAAAAAGAGATAGTCGATAATGATGAAATAGATCACACGCCTGATAAGCCATGGAGTTGATTGTTTCGAATCCGTTGTTCGTCTTCGAGCAGTTGATGGTCTATTTCCTCTTGAGATTTGATTAAAGACTCGGGACGATCGATATTGAAGCCATCGGACTGGTATCGACTGATATCTTTCTGAGGACGACTGCTACCCAGGTGACGCGGCTTGCAGCCTCTCCCTCGTCCGCCTCCTCGGTTCCTGTGGCTGTTCGACGGCATCCTCCTGGTCTGTTGTTCCTATGTTCGTCTTCTTCTTCTCTAGCAATCAATACGTTCTCGTTGACTGTTGAAAGAAAGTCATCTTGATTAAATTCCTAGAAGCATATATGCATCTTGACAAACTCTAATCCTGTCTGTTAAGATAAACCAGTTTACATATTTTGTTTTTACTAATGCTTGGACTGTTTAAAGAGTTGTGGATAGCAAGGGTAAGCGCACAGCTCCAGCTTAATCTTCAGCTTACTACCACACACTTCAGCTATGATGATCATTAACCAGATCATGGTTTTAAAGATTTTTTTTGTTTTTTGTTTTTTGTTTTTTTTGACAGATCTTAACAAATCTTGACCCAAATGAGTCCCAGCATTTCTAAAAATACAATACTATAGATTCATATCTAGATTTCATACACCATTTTTATCACTGTTGTAGGTCTTCTTACTCACCCACCCAATCATATAATTATCTTTTAAATAAACCATATTCTTCTATGGAATCTTATCTCCCCTTGGATGAGTCTCTATCTAATTCTTTCATTATCCTGATATCTCAGCGCTTAACTCCCTCACCTTGGTATTTCTATTTGCACAAAATACTGCTCAACTTCCTGTACATAAACACATAGCTGAAGTGAAGAACTGTGTTTAGAAACTGACTGTAAAAGGGTGCACAGATGCTGTAGGGAGTTTTTTCCAAGAGATTCCAGATGAAATTCTTCCTGATATTTGGAGCATCTCCTTACAGAAGAATTAAGGGGTTCTCAGACCATAATATTCTCTATCCTCTTTTTTTTTCTTGGGGGGGGGGGACACTCCACATTAGGTTTAGGCATAGATTGTAACCTGACTGGTGAACTCAACTTGAACAAGCTGACTGATTGATGGATATAAACCATACAGAATTAGATGGATTGATTTGGGATCCTCATATTTGTCTGTCTATGTCACCACTTACTGTAGATTGATTGCTGTTAAATTTTTGAGTGTATTTGTGGTTTGAATGGTCTTGATGAAGATGGAATTGAATGGATGCTGTTGAACATGGATGATTATGGGCACATATTCTTTTGACTTGTTATATAATTAATTAGGTTCATTGAATGTAAATCAGTCATCAAATAGAGTGGCTCCAGATAGATAAGATGTGATCAGGCAATGGATTTGAATTCAGTGGAAAATGGAAAGAACAGCTAGTGTAGTAGCTAAAATCTCCTATGTTTGTTGGCTTTGAAAACTGGGCAGGCTGGTTAAGTAAAGTTCCAACCAACCACCATTCCCTTTTGTCATCACTCACTTCTGATGAGGAAATTGACTACTGATGGGGAAAAAATTATCCATTTTAATATTTTAGATATACATACATATCGCCGTTTTATCTTGTGTCTTCAGGTGGTTATCATGTTGAAGTGAGACTTGAAATTCGAGGTGGTAATTAAAGGCTCGGGCCGTCAATGTTGTACGCCCAGCTTAATTTGCGGGTCTCCAGCCCGCCCAACTCGGATCTATGATAGCTCTGCCACCTTTTCCCAGCCAAGCCAATCCAAGCCCCGACAGGAAAGACGGCACAGTCCAGAGGATGAAAGTTACAGGCGCAGGACTACCAGAACATAACAGGACTAACGATGGGCCAGCAGAAAAAACACCCTCCCGGACACTCGTCTTCCTCACCGTCAGCTTCTATCTGATCGCTGCGTTGGTCATGGTCTTCGTTAACAAAGTTAGTCGGTTTCTCTTTCTTGAACCTTGTTGTTTGTCGATAAGAATGAACTGATTTTTGGTACCATTTATCCTTGATTATTGTGATTCAAGTGGGTACTCAACTCGGTCTCAGTCCCAGTCTTCCTACTCCTCTGTCAATTGGTAATCGCAGTGGTGCTCCTCAAGCTATCTAATTTCTTTGGACTGATCAAGTTACCCCAAAAACTCTTCAGGAGTCTGTTTAACTCTGCAAATCAATTTAAGACCCTCAAATCTATAATGCCCATGGTCCTCATCAACGTCTCCGGATTGATCTTTAACACATATTGTCTGAAGTTCGTCGATGCTTCTTTTTATCAGGTATTCATTCTCCCATATTAACACCTTCTTCTTCTTCTTTTGCCGATCTCTCTTCTGATAAACATATCTGATTTTGTTTATTCGAAATTCCTCCACAACAGGTTGCAAGGGGTTTAATTTTACCATTTACGGTCTTTGCATCACATATGTTATTGGGCACAAGAGCATCCATGAAGATCTATATTTCAGTAGGGATAGTTTGCCTGGGATTCATGCTAGGCGTGAGCTCCGAACGATTCACGGTTTCCCACCTAGGAGTCCTACTCGGCATTCTCTCGTCAGTAACGACAGCGATCCATGCGATTATCGTGAAACAGACGCTAGAAAAAGTACCCTCGACGATCGCATTGACGTACTACAGTAACGGCCTCTCGGCGCTGATCGTTCTGCCCTTCGTCTTCCTCGTCGGTGAGACACCCACAATCTTCTCCCTCTTCTCGGATGGCTACGATCGCTTCAGAACCTTCTTCCTCGGCACCCTCATCACCGGCCTCTTCGGCTTCTTCATCTGTATCGCCGGCCTCCTCTCTATCAAGGTCACGTCTCCCGTCACTCATATGATCAGTTCTGCAGTCAGAGGCGTCATACAGGTCGGTCATCTCTTACCTTCTCCTCCTCGTTTCTCTTACCCGTTACTCAACCTCCTTGAAATATAATATCATTATTCCTGCTTGTCATCTTGAAACTTACCTCCCAAACATACAATCTGACCATCATCTTCCTGCTATCTACTATAAACAACAATCAAAATTCTAAATTGTAAGAGATCCACAATATTACTTGCTATAGACAGAGTTATAGAAAGGGGTTAAGCAACAGCAAAAGAGAGAGGGAAAGAGAATGAAAACGAAGAAACAAGGGGCAATAAACTGACTGCAAAAAATATACATATGATAACTTTTTTGGATGGCCAAAATTAACAGACCATACTAGGGGCGGCATTATTTTCGGACAAGATAACCAGCGGACGAGTGACGGGGATCGGGATGATTCTTGTGGGGTCGATATACTACACCTGGGTGAAGGACCAAGAGCTGATGCAGCAACAGACGAAGCCGGCCGGCGTGACGGAGAGGATTCGATTGGGACAGTTGACTAGTCTTGGTCTGGACCGACGAGACCATGAGACAGAGTCGTTGGTCGTCAAAACCACCCACCCTGGCGATAACGACGACGGCGAGTATGATGATGATGACGATGAAGTCGGCCATGGGCGCGATGGTCTTCGCAAATATCATGATCACATCTTGCCTACTAAGGACGATGCCCTTGCTCCTTTGAGTTCCAAAGATGACCTTGATAATGAAAATGTCAATGAGGATGAAGACGAGGACGACCGGGAACTGAGGAAGGCTGAACAGGCTCTTGGAATCTAGAGCACAGCAACAACTTCCTTGATTCCCTGCCCTCTTCCTTTCTTAAATGTACTGCTTACTGGTTGTATGTACACCTTTGCTTCTTCTTCAGGTTACAGCTTCGATTTTTTCTTTCATACCATAATTCCTCTGTTTTCTTTCAGTTTTCCATTGAATATTAGCTTTAGTCTTTCGTAGATGATTTTATGGCCAATCTTGGTTTCCAGTAGCCAAGCATCACCTTTGTTTTCCCTTGCTTTATTCTTAACAAGAACTTTTCTTTTTTTTCTTCTTTCTTTTGCGTCTGTTTGCAGATGGTAAAATGAATCGCTTCAAGAAAGTGTTTTGTCAAAGATTGCTCATGTGATGTATATGCACTGCAAGTTGAATTAATCCAAATCCATCAAGCTCTAATGACATGATTAGCGCCAGGATTCATTCCAAAAACTACCCGGGTAATTGCTTACAATCTCCGCCTGGTCCAACAACCAGTTTTTATTACTAAATTTCTTCCGATCTTTATTTGGTAATTTGTTTTAAATCTACTTTTTTTATTTATTCTTGTTATCTATATACATGGCTGTGTTAGTCTGATATATAATGATAAGCATCATTGGTTCTTTCCCCTTTGACCTCTACTCCTTCTAAAGCTGGTCTAGCTGAGATTTTCAATCACATGCTGTTCTTTTTAATCTAATAAAAATTGGTGTTGATTGCAACTGAGATCAACCAAGTAGTTAGCTCGTCATCAGATAAAGCTCCAACAAAGTCCCAGCCAATTCATTGAAGTTAGGAAGAGGGCCAACAAGGGCCCTAGGGATAAAGGCTAAATGAAAACCGTGCAATGAGAGAGGCAATAAGAGAAGAAGCTAGCTGGGAATAATAATAAATACATTTTATGTTCATTCTGTTGCTATCCAGGTGGATTCTTGCTAGCTTGGAGACTGTTTATCTGGTATTAAACTTGGCATTTTCAGTGAATTTATTTCTTGGAAGCTAAAGAAGATAAAAAAAAAGAAATTGTTCTTACTGATAAATAAAATTCAACAAAACTGTATGAAATTGCAAAGGTGACTGTGTACATTTGCATGTCACTTCCAGGTTTTTATAGATTTTTTTTTTTTTTTTTAGTGATGTATATACTGCAAGAAAAATTGGATCAACTGCCTGCATTTAACGTGTGGCATCCTCCAACCAAGCAGCCATTCTAGATCCATCTGTTTAGATATGTGGCTGTTTTGAAGTCACTTTGCATTGGATCTTGGGTTGAGACTGAGTCACCCTTTGAGAAATGTTGGAGTGACACCAACAGGCAGGAAAAATCAATGCTTACTAGACAACTGGTGACATCAAGCTCAGTTAAATCTGATACCCATTGTGTATCAAGCTCAACTCTGTTTCAGCCTGCTATAGTACACACAGGGGCCATTGTAGCTGGGTTGCAGTAGAACTGGGGCTACTATGGAGCAGAGACCAATGTTACTTTGTTTCACCTGAAATCTGGAGATAATTTATTTTTGCCGTTAAGCCTTTCTGCATGTCAACTGCAGGCAGTTGAGGGGGGTACAAACACCAGCAAGAACAGCATGTCAAGTTGAAAGATCAGCTGATAGCTTCAAAAATGGAAATTTTAATCATTGAGTGTGAAGCGCTGCTGCTCATGGTTTTGAAAGGATTCCAAGTGAAGATTATATAATCACTTTCCTCAAAAGAGTTCTTACTCATCATCTTTTCCAAATTCCTAGTTTGTTAGATATTCTTTCCTCTACCAATGCTGGTTTCTCTCTTTCAGACTATTCAACCTGTTGATTGGATACTTCCATAAGAGACCAGTGAAGAGCCAAATAGGGCTCTTGCATCAGGTCTGAGATATTTTTAAAAAATGACTGGAAAGCTAATGCACAGGGCTTTCACTATTAACCAATCAATTTTTCAATCTATAGTGTTCACCAAAACATACAGGCAAAATTGTATTTGCCACAAGGGCAATATAGCCCACAATCTTGGGGATTGGGGGAGGTAATTATAGAAAAGGGGCCTTGATTATTTGAAGGGTACATGAATTTGTACTTTTGGAAAGATAAGGTGGAAGATAAAATTGCATATTAAGATTATAAAGCAAAAAGAACAAAAAAAAAAGGATGGAAATCTAAAACAATCATAAAAAATATTACCCCTGAACATTTGAAAGAACTTCTTTGTAAACAATATTTCATGTTTCACATGAAGGAGGCTGTCAGCCTGGGTGTGAAACTAACCGTGGTTAATGGTTGTAACTAAGTCAGGTTGAGGATTTAAAGTGGTTTTGGTATGTTAAATTCCTGTAAAAAAGGATATTCCTCAATCAGTAAGTCTTGTCTGAGAGGCTTGCTCTAATTGCTCTAATTAGGTGCATCCAAATCAATACAAAGTATTAATAGGCATCCAAGGAGAGACTCAACTTGGGTTCATGGTTTCTACCTTTTTGAAGGTAGGTTGTGGCCAATTCTTGAGGTAATAACAGTGTTAAACTGTAGATTATCCAGAATTGGGGTATTGGTGGAGAATGGGGAACTAAGCAAGGTAAATAACTCTGTGGTATGTACTGTGCTAAGGTGTTCTAAATATTCCCTGGGGGATAAACAGATGTTTACAAGCTGTTTATATATTGTAATATCTCCTCTTGGGGAGATTGTGAGCGCTTCCATGACCTGGGAGGTACTGTGGAGCTTCAGGGGGAAGACAGATCCTTTTGAGAGGATCTGTTAATGTTTATGATGTGATTTCTACTAAGGCTGTGTTATGGGACACATCTTTGATCAGTAGTCCTTAGTCATGAAATTTATATTAATTGATCTGTTATTAATATTAATAAAGTTATTAACTCATAATGATGTCATTTATTATTGGTACATCTTATAAATATTAATTATTATAATATTAATAAGTTCTTTTATTTATAAGATATTAAAGTACATATCTTATAGGTGAAATATTCCAATGTTAAGGAATGTGGGCGTAATCAGAGGGGAAAGAGTGACATCTGTTGTCAGGATATTTCACGTGAAAGGTGGGCAAAGGGCCTACAAGTTATGTGTCTTGTATAACAAGAGTACATAGAGTAACCAGAATTATTCATGTGTTATTAATGAGTGTATTATTAAAGTATTTATATTAATTATTGTAATGAATGTACTTGTCAGCTTGCTACTATGACAGAGCAACCTGTCACAAGCTTTTACACTACTTGTTAAAATTACATAGAATATCAAGTAAAAAGTTAAGATATTATTTTATATTCTGAATCTACGCGAAAATTAACCTAGGGTACCTCACTCATAGGTACCCCTAATTCTCACTCCTTCATTATGAAAATTACCAATTTATAATTAGCAAGTACCTTTAGAAATAAAAGGCACTTGCATTATTGTATGCTTATATATACATACACATATGCTTAAACCCCATTTCCAGTCACGGAAATGAGGTTTTGTGTAAATTGGGGGAGATAGTGTAAGAGCATCCACCATTGTCTTGCTAACTTTTCCGCAACTGCGGAGAGGTTAGCAAGTGCAATGGTTACCCTACCAAGAAACCACGCCCTCGTGACTCGGTAGGGGGGCTCTGCAGCTGGCTAACCGAGCGTCCCCACCCTTGGGGACTCTCCAATTCGGTCGGTAAGCGGGGCTGTAGGGGGGGATCAAGGATGGCATCGTGGGAAAGGAGGGATCTTACCTTACCAAGCTCGTTAGAGGTCTCTAAATTTAGAGACCTCTAACAAGAATCTTAAAGATTCCTCAGTTAACGAGGCCTAAAGAGGCCACGAGGGTGGTGCGCGGGGGCTTCGTCTCTGTAAAGTTGGCTTACCGAGCCACTTTACAGAGACAAGGGTGGATGCTCTAAATCCACTGTGTTTTACTCAAACCCCGTGTACCGCAGTCCGCATACCTTGAAGTTCAACCTGTGTGAATGAAAGCCTGCTCCAAAGTTGGAGTATAAGCCCCTGCGCAAGCATCAGACCCCTTACAGGCTCTCAGAGTGGCACGGGAACACCAAAGTCACCAAAGGTACACTCAAAACAACAAAACACGCCCCAGTAACTTCATTACATATGTTACATATGTAATAAAGATTACTGGGGACTAGAATAAATAATTATATTAGTTTATTATTATTATACATACAAAATAACTACAGTATTGACTTAACAACAGTATAAAAACAAATACTGTGGCTTATTATAAAAATACAAATAAGCCACTAGTACTAATCAATATCAACCAGTACTAATGTACTATAGACTGTAATTAACACAAATAAATAAATAAACTAATAAAAATAAATTGGTGACGTGTCCTCTAAGCAATAGCTGCTGAAGCGTCACCAATAAAGCCAAAAATGGCCAAAATGTGGTCAAAGCTTCCACAAGTTGGCCAATAATACCTACAGGGTCCCCAGAGGGATCTCAAGACTATTTAAGGAGCTCTTCAACCGCCCAAAGAAGGTCCCTCATGCTTTCCAATACCCACCAACAACCTTACCCACTTATTATTAGATATAAATCTTTATAAAACAGTCTGGTAAGTTTTTAGTAGTTATTCTTTAGCCTTGTCTTCCCCAACAACTCTACAGTGTCCATCCAGCTCCACCATTCACCCATAAAAGCGCCCAAAAATTTCTAGTTTCACCCTGAATATCCCCAAGATCCCCCAAGGCTTATTACTAGTAAGTAATAACCCTTTTCTTGAAGATATTCCCTTTTTCTTTCCTGGGATTTAAACCACCCCTGTTCCAACAGGCCCCAGTGTTCCAGGTACCTAAATCATCTGCATTTTTACGTGCAAGATACCTTAGAGGGATCTAAACCACCCCTGATTTATCAGGCCCCTCTGGTTTTAAATTATATTAAATTTATTTAATAGAATCATTACCTTTTTATCTCTATTTCTTTACATCCCAATTCCCCACATTCTTTGGGAATTATACTCTTTTATCCCTTACCCAGAGTTATTATACTCTTACCTTATACTTTGCACCACATGTAGCTAGAAGGATTTATCCTTGGCATCACGTAGGCTGACAGTACTTTAATAATAATAATAGTAATGTAATAATAATGAATGTATAATAATAATAATAATAACTACAGAATAGTAAGTATAATTAAAGATAATAATAATTAATATTACATGAAGTTATTTAAAGGAATAATATCAATAAATAGTAATAAGAATAAATAAGAATAGTAATTATTATTAGAGATAATAATAATTAATAATATTTGCAGTTACGTGGTACATGTCAGGTACTGTGATATGTACTCAGTGGCTGACAGAGGCCCAATTTCAGGTTGAGGGC
The DNA here is from genome assembly GCA_007896445.1 of Puccinia hordei. NCBI lineage: Eukaryota > Fungi > Basidiomycota > Pucciniomycetes > Pucciniales > Pucciniaceae > Puccinia > Puccinia hordei. Next base: position 387,884 of record RDRW01000421.1, on the reverse strand, counting down.
TGCTAACCTTTCAGTATGGCTGCATTTAATTTGTGAAAATCCAACATAGAGTTGCCCATGACTAAAAACAGGATTATCAATTGGGGTTTTTTTGTTCTCATTGAAAAAGCAAGATTTACAGGGAATTATTTCTGTATGAGCTTGAAAGGCAATCCAGACTCATCAGGGTCTGATATGCAGGGGATGTGTGGTATGGCCACCAAGTTGGCACCTCTATTTCCGGAAACCTTTGCATAACTTACATTTGGGCCTTGGTTTTCCACAATCAATCAGCTAGTATCATTAAAAAGTCCCATTTTTCAATCAAGGTTCCTGAGCATGATGATTACCTGGTGATTGATAAATCCACTCCCCTGGCTGCACACCCATGAATAAAAGAGTGTGCAGCCCGCACACCCTTGTTTGGGCTTCAGAACTTCTACAGGCGTGTGACACTGACCCAAAACAGGGCTTGCAGTCACACATTGTCACACCCCATATAAAAAAGGGCATGCAAACCACACACCCTTTTTATGTATTTAGGTTGGGGCACGCACACCCCTACATATGTACATAGGCTCAACTGGGGGGGGGTTTCCTCTGGTCAAGGAGGTTATACAACCTCCTTGACCAGAGGAAGCCCCTCTGGTCAAGGAGGCTATACAAGCCTTGTTGACTGGAGGGATTCCCTCTGGTTGAGGAGGTTGTATAACCTCTGACCCAAGGGGTTTCCTCCAGTCAAGGAGGTTATATCCTCAACCGGAGGGATTCCCTCTGGTAAAGGAGGTTGTATAACCTCCTTTACCGGGGGAAACCCATCAAGACAAAGAGGCTATACTAGCCTCTTTGACTTGAGGAAGCCCCTCCGGTTGAGGAGTTTGTATAACCTCCTTGACCGGAGTGATTTCCTCCAGTTGAAGAGGCTATACAAGCCTTGTTTACCGGAGGGATTCCCTCCAAATGAGGAGGTTGTATAGCCTCTTCAACTGGAGAAAGCCCTCTGGTTGAGGAGGTTATACTGTTGAGATGAATTGGTCTGGGACAGACAGTGTGAAGTGTTTGGAAGGATGAGGAAAAGAGAATCCTTCCAATACTGTCTGTCCCAGACTATGTAGAGAAATGAAATACAACCCATTTCACAGATTGTGACATGCTAGAGAAGATAGAAATAGAGAAGAAAGATGAAGCATAAAGAATAGAGATGTGTATCTCAACATATACAACCTCCTTGACTGGAGGGAATCCCCCCGGTCAAGAAGGTTGTATAACCTCCTTGACCGGAGAAAACCCCTCTGGTTGACAAGGCTTGTATAGCCTCTTTGACTGGAGGAAACCCCTCTGGTCGACAAGGCTTGTATAGACTCTTTGACTGGAGAGGCTTCCTCTGGTCAAGCCGTGCGGCTTCAGGGTGACCGCATAGTCCCCACAAATGGGGACTATGCTGGCACCGCCCAAACATGGGTGTGCATTTGCACACCCTTTTTTGGGTGGGTGTCGCATGCCCATAGATGGGCGTGCAGTTTGCACACCAATCTACAGGCGTGCTGACGCCCAAAAAAGGGTTTGCAGCCCACAAGCCTGTCAAAAAAAGGGTGTGCAGGCTGCACACCCTTTTTTTTATGGGTGTACCCCTGGCATGGGTGTGTGGTTATCAATCCCCAGGACAACCCTTTTCAATTTCAGAACCTGAGGTGGAAAGCCTGAAATTGTTTAACTAGTTATGTATTGCTGGAAGTAAATGTATTGGGGGCCATCTTCTACTGAATCAAAGTTTGAGTAGTCCTGCTTTCTGATGGAATATATTGCCAGTTCCCAGATAGATAAATAAGAGACACAAAAAGAAAGGAGGAAAAAACAAAGAGGAAGTGAAAAAAATGAACAAATAAACACCAGGAAAAAACAATGATCACTTGTCTACAAGTGACATATCAAAGTACAAAGGCCCCTTTGTAATTTCTGATGTCACTTGTAGACAAATGATCCTTGTTTTTTCCTGGTGTATTCAAAATAAACAAAGAGAGAGAAAAAGAGAGAGAGAGAAAAAGAGAGAAAAAAAGAGAGAGAAAAAAGAGAGAAAAAAAGAGAGAAAAAAAGAGAGAAAAAAAGAGAGAAAAAAAGAGAGAAAAAAAGAGAGAAAAAAAGAGAGAAAAAAAGAGAGAAAAAAAGAGAGAAAAAAAAGAGAGAAAAAAAAGAGAGAAAAAAAAGAGAGAAAAAAAGAGAGAAAAAAAGAGAGAAAAAAAGAGAGAAAAAAAGAGAGAAAAAAAGAGAGAAAGAAAGAGAGAAAAAAAGAGAGAAAAAAAGAGAGAAAAACCCCCAATTCAGTTTTCTATTTTGGCGTTGGTGTTAGGAACTTAACAACTAATTTTGCCCTTGGCATTAGAAACTGAGCAGGTAATGTTTCCCTGGGCGTTAGAAACTGAACAGTTGTGTCATGGTTTGTTTGGCTTGCAAAGGCCATTCCTTTAAGGTATATGTAGATTCAGCTATACCAAATTCACACACTAAAAAAACGGGTAAGAACACAGGAACAAGACAGCACAATGTTTTGCATTCAATTGAAAAAAAGGAACAGAAAGGGTAAATGTCACAAGGATCCCAGAAATTCATGACCAATTTTTGGTATTCAATTTAATTTGCACCATTTGTTATTGGGAGAAAGGTTGAATGAAAGTCAGAAAGCTTTTACATTTTGAAGTCAACCCATACTTTTCAATTACTAGGGAGCACTTTCTTGGGTTGACCATCCTTAAGTTTCCAGAATACATCCATCAGAACACCAAAAAAGAGATCCATCTGTAATCATATTTGCACAGTAGTCCTAGAAAACTCCACTGGTGTATGTAATATTTTTACCAATGTCTGGAAAAAATACAAACAACTAGATTCAGTTCATGTTTTTGAATGGAAGATAAATTCACATACCAGAAACAGGCAAATCAAATACAGCAAAATCAGGCCAACTACAATCATTTTTTTTTCTTATGTCTCCTTGTGTTGTGAATAAGTTACATGTATTGAAAGAGATGGTATTCAAGAAAGAGATAATGAGTCCATGTCGAAAAATTGAGTGAATAATGCATTCAGCATTGACCTTTTTATTAGTTACATGTGCATAAAATGTGTGGGTCACTGCTCACAGAGGTATCTGCTCAATCTGTAATTTGTGGTATAAGATCGTATCCGAATCGCAGGCCTTGGTTTAATGGTTGCCATCATGCTTACCCGTAGTTTTCTAGTTTATTGAGCTCTGTTTGTACTGATTTGATCATGTTTTCTACCAGAGAGCACTCTTTGTGGACGATAAATCATGGTACATTATTCATTAGTCTAGTCCACATAAGGGTCTTGCATACATGTTGATAACTACATCCACGCTTTCTGACTGATTAAAAAGTAGCTTAGACTTGGAGTAAAATTCGAAGCTGAAATTTTGCCATGCACATGTGATCGCAATTAAAAGCTAGCTGGCCCAAGCTGCATGTTATCGACCTTTTCAACAATCAAAATGTCTCTAAAATTGACAGTACCTAAATGTTTTGTTTATGATTGATTGTCGCACTGGCCTGGGCGGTCGGCAGGACCTGAAAAAATGCACAAAAAGTCCAGAAATCAATTGATTGTCTTTATTATGACTGGGGGGGGGGCCCATGTTGAATGGTCACATATCCAACTGGTGCTCTTCACCCAAGCGAGGTCAAAATCATCGGAAGACAAGGCCAAAAGAAAGAAAGGAAAGCTTGGAACATACATATAATTCAGCAACATTGACGTGGGGCGGTCTGTTGAGTGTCGCCAGAAAGATCCCAATCAAACAACTCAGTCGGATTTGAAAAATTAAATGTGATGCATGATTTGTGAAGAGAATTCAAGGAGCAGGGCCACTTTACTGACCTAGCTGCACACCAGACGATTTCTTCGGCAATATCATCTGCCGTCAAAGGTTGAAAGCCTGCCAATCATAGCGGAAAGAAAATGACAAAGCCCAACCCAAGCCCCAAAAAACATCCGGGCAAGAACCATGAGAATCGAGTAACTCTTCCATTGTTTCCAAAAAGGGATAAAGTCAAAAGCACAAAAGGTTTGACATAGAAAGACAAACCTTTGTAAACGGCGTCTGCTAATTTACGATCACCTCGGAACCGGGTTACTGAGAACTCAGTCTCGACCATTCCTGGTTGGATTTCTGAGACCCGTAGCGGTGTCGAAACGAGTTCTCTCAATAGCGCGCCTGAGAAGGCATTGACGGCATGTTTGGTTGCACAACTACATCCATATGACAAACAAGAGTTTTTTGTTTTTGTTTTTGGAATTAATCGGCTAGTGAGTACCTTTGACGGGTTTTGAGTTCAAAACAGATTAAAGATACTTGCTATATGGATCCTCCAGCATAGGGTTCACGCCCGGCAATCGAACCGATGTTGATGATGCTGAATATATGGCAATAAGTTGGTTCGCGTTTCAGTGGGGATTTTTGATTTCTTGAAGTTAACGATCAAGTTCATCGGACCGGACTTAACTGTCCTTTTGCACGCTCTTTCATTCCTGATATCGACAACCATTGTGGGAAATCCCAAAAGTGACAAAAGAAACTACATGTCAGTTGCAATTAAAAGTTAAACCATGGTAATAACTCTTCCCAACCTTTCACGATCACGTTCGTCATTCGTATGAGACCCTACAGCACAATCAAGTTCGGCGACGAATGATTTGGTGATTTGGTTAACATATTTCACAGTCTTGTTATTTGAAGTTTTGGTTCCAGTGAAACTTTAGCATACCAAGACATTTGTGTCTGTATGACCGTCAGTATTGATTCACGGCATGCAGTATTTCGTTTATTTCCCAAATGAATCCAGAAAAACCAATCAAATCACTCAACTAATCATCACTTGGACTTCTTCAAAGTTCAACTCTCCTACAGGGTCCCGTCCGTAGACCAATCCAGCATTGTTGACTGAAGAAGAACCCAATACAAGATAAGTATGATGAGCGATGTGATCTGAGTAAAGAGTTGGGTTGGAGTGAATGTCAAATCGGCTTCTATTACCTAGAATGTCAATCTTCTTCAACTCAGATGGAACACGGTCCAAGAAAGAGTCGATGGCCTGGGGATCTTGCATGTCCAAGACCATCGCCGATACTCGCCCGCCATGGCCAACCCCACCTTCTTTATTAGCTCTCTCGCACGCCTGTTTCACTTCTTCTAGGACCGATTCTCGCCGGGCTGTGATAATCAGATTCGCCCCTGCTCGTGCAAATAGGATCGCTGTCGCTGCGCCAATTCCCTACGTCATCATCATCCAAAGGCAACATTAGAATCATAGAAAAAATGCACCGGTGGTATTGATCAGCTCGAGATCAGATCCAACTTATTTATCAGTCTCTCGTTGGGCTCAGTTCTTGTCTATTTTTATTATGTATTGACTCACTCCCGACGCTCCAGTAATCAACACCGTTGCATCCTTGAGACTCTCAGTGCGAAAAATGCTCATCGTGAATCAAAGGGGGTGGTAATGTAATCAGAGCTACTACCTATCGATTTTTATGACTAATCAGCATCGATAGACAAGCACCAGAAACTCCTTGTGTCTGTTTTACAAAGACAATGACTCACTTTCACTGCCTCACGACTGGACGGGATGGCTCTTTGTGCTTGACTCGTGTGCCATCAACAACACATTCCACTGCATCGTCCACCGGTCACCCCCCGGGGCAAAAAAAACCACTGTTCCACACACATTTCAAGACATACCACAATGCAGAGAATCTGGAAAAGGGGATTTGCTTGTTGGGGAAAGATATGAAATATCTATTTATATATATATATATACTTATTTATTTATTTATGTATATCTGACATAATGTTTTTCATTTTTGGAAATACAGCAAAAAAAGCTGCTTGAGGCTGTTTCAACATTGTTCCAGGGTACATCAGCTGCCCAGAAATCTTGCTCCTGATCATTGTGGTTTGGATGGGGAGAACTTGAGAAGATTGATCATAGCATAATTTATTGGGTGGATTGATTATGAGTTTCAGAGCTGTTTCGTTTTAAAACTTTGGTATTAAATGAGTTGTGAGCAATACATAGAGGGGCTTTCTTTCAAGATGCATACACTGCATAGCCTGGTCCATGTTGGGGCATTTTATGTCTGCAACTCAAATCACGCTTGCTGAGTCAGCAAAATGTGTAGCTTAAAATGGCCGTGAGAATTAAGCTTTGGGCTAGAAAAGCTCGTTCAATGCCAAGAGTAAAACTTACTGGTCCAAGCCCCACATAAAATGGAGGTAACATCAAATTTAACAGAGTCGACGATAGATAATAATGTAACCCTGCGAAATTAGAATGCCTTGACAGATGAGAATGAAGAATTATACGTATGTGCTACTCATCTTCTTTGAACTGATTCACAAGCTTTGATGGCCTTGTGAGTAGCTTGGTAGAACAAAGTGTCCCAAGTAGCGCACCAAGCTGTATAGTGGATTAGAGACAAACCAAGATCGATATCTGTGGCGATAGGTATTATGTAAAGGTTCGTAAGGAATAAACAAGATTGAAAGGGAGAGATGATGTTCTGGATGAGACCACTAAGAGTTTTCGCACGTCCCGGTTCAACGTTTTCAGTGCGCTCCAACCAGTCAATTAGCTCAGCGAGAGAATCTGTAATTGTTTCAGTCGATGTTTCCAATAAGGCGAGTTGATGAGAAGACATTTCTGTGCAGGATGACACCTTTGGTTTACTCAATCTCTCTGATGTCATCTTTTTAAAAAATAGCTTTGACAGTTTGATGAGTGGTAAGAAGGATTTAGCGAGCTGCCTGACTGATTTCGTGTAATCTTCGTTTTCTGGATCGGCCATGATCAACGCGGCGTTCAATGAATCTGTTGTTTTTATAACCGTTGGTTGCCAAAGATCATAGATGATATGTAATTCAGAGCCTTCCGACCATCGGATGACTGTGTCGATCGACCGGAGGGCATTAACGAACGAATCTGTTGTGGCGACTTGATGGTCCTTTGGGAGGGTGAAAGCTCTCATGCGCCGGCAGGAATCATTAAAAAAGGAATTGAGATCTGCTTCCATGTCATCCCTGATTGAGCGGACTAAGCCAAAAAGTGTAAAACATTTAAACTGTTTGAAGTGCTGGTCATTTGTTTGTTGCGGTGGATGCACTGGGCCGGGAAAGACTTGATTGATGATACGAATTATTCGATCCAAAGTCATTTCTAGTTTTGGTTGGATATCTAAGACGAGCCCAAGAGTAAGAGCTGGGTTTTCCCGGAAGCTGTCTGCCCAAATAACTTCTGAGAGAGTATCGATTTGCTGTCGTAGTAGAGGCAGCAGCCTAGAGTGCAACTGAGCTAGGAGATCCCACTTCGAACGCAAGTGATTGATAGATATCTTTGCGGGAGTTTCGGAGAGTTCATCAGAGTAGTCGTGATCAGATAGACGTTGGAATACTTGGATGGCGAATTCTAAAAGGCGAGTAAAGTTAGCCAGCATTCTTTGGAAAACCGCATCGATGTCTTGATGAAAATTTTACCTGCTTGATGGCGATGCTCATAACTTTCTAGGGTAGCTTGTTCAGCCATTTCCACGAGGTGTTTTTTCCCTTTCTGTTCCTTTCGCTTTTCCTAATTGGTATGGCGCGGGTTGTCGCGAATGGTCGTAAATCAGAGGCGCGTCCACACTGATTCGTGTTATCAGGTAATTAGGTTTAATCGTTCCGCAGTCACTCTACCTCTGCCTGCGGAATAAATATCAAAGTATGCTCAGGGCATCTCCACCGGGGTTGCTAAACCGGGTTGCTATGCTAAATATAGCAACCCAACCCGGATATAGCAACTCCACCGGGGTTGCTATACCCCAGAAACCCATACCTGGGTTGCTATAGGAGTGCCAGATGTGGCACTCCTATAGCAACCCGATAGCAACCCATCGGCCAGATATCACACAGCAAAAAAGTGTGATATCTGGCCCCTCCCCCCCCCCCGGTTACTTTTCACCACACACAACCGGGAGGCTTCGGTTACACCCGAAGCCTTTCACCTCCCCAAGCTACGATATATCGTAGCTTGCGGTGGGTAGCAACCCAGCCTTGGGTTGCTAAGACTGCGGCGAGGAGCCCCGGCACAGTCGATTTAGCAACCCGGATAGCTCCACGCGGTGGAGATGGCCTCAGAGCACCCTCGTCTCTGTAAAGTGGCTCGGTAAGCCAACTTTACAGAGACGAAGCCCCCGCGCACCACCCTCGTGGCCTCTTTAGGCCTTGTTAACGGAGGAATCTTTAAGATTCTTGTTAGAGGTCTCTAAATTTAGAGACCTCTAACGAGCTCGGTAAGGTAAGATCCCTCCTTTCCCACAATGCCATCCTTGATCCCCCCCTACAGCCCCGCTTACCGACCGACTTGGAGAGTCCCCGAGGGTGGGGACGCTCGGTTAGCCAGCTGCAGAGCCCCCCTACCGAGTCACGAGGGCGTGGTTTCTTGGTAGGGTAACCATCGCACTTGCTAACCTCTCCGCAGTTGCGGAAAAGTTAGCGAGACGATGGTGGATGCTCTCAGAGCATCCACAGTCGTTTCAATAAAATTTTGACAACTGTGAAGCCCTTAGAGCATCTCCAACCGTCTCGATAAGTCGGCTCAATAAGCCAACTTTATCGAGACGAGCCCCAATTGTGCGCTCGATAGCGCTCCATAACTGTCGAATCAATAAGATTCTCAATAGAGGTCCATAACTTTATGGACCTCTATCGAGCTTGATAAGCTAACTTGTGATTATCTTTCACAAGTTACCAACCCCCCCCTCCCAGTCCCCGACTTCAATCTCACCCCCCAATTCCCTCCCCCCACCCCGAAAACATACACAATAAAAAAAAATACACAATAAAAAAAAACCAAGTCAAAGAAAACAAACCCACCCCGAAAAAAAACAAAAAAACAACAACACCAAAAAATATAAAACACAACACAAAAAAACACGAAACACATCACACAAAAAAAAAAATGAAATGAAAAAAAAAAAAAATGAAAAATGAAAAATGAAAAAATGAAAAAAAAAACAATAGGGGGTATCAAATATGACCAAATCCACGATTATCTAATCAACAGGTTTCACAAAATCCACAATTATGAAACCAGTGGATAAAAATTCCAAATAATGCCATTATTTCCACTAGACGTCAAGTATCAACAACAAAAACCCCAATATAATTACAAAAACCATGATCCTCCACATTTCAACCAATCACAACTCAGGATTCAAACTTGCAATATGCAACCCCAATACAATCAATAATCCTCCACGTTTCAACCCCAACCAACAATAAATCGTTGCCAATAAAACTCCCAATACAATCAATAATCCTCCACGATTCAACCCCAACCAACAATAAATTGTTGCCAATACAACTCCACCCAGTCACAAACCCAAACTTGTTCTTCAGTTTTCCTCAAAATTTGGTAAGTTTAGTCAATTATAAACTTGCTTGCAGAAAAAACATTAATCAATCATTCCCTGATCCCAGAACAATGCCTATCAAAAAAACAAATAAATTCATCACCGGAAAAGGAAAAGTGATACCAAAGACGTCAGCAAGCAGGAAGAAACCCATCAAGAAGCAAGCACAACATGTCTCTGACAATGATACAACCGGAAAAACTTCTTCTCACCTAAAGAAGGACGACTTCCTCATAATCATCGACTGGCTCAAAATCCAAAAGAATTACAATTTGTGCTTTGGAACTGGTAAGGCACCGGCGGTTGGAAGGCCAGCCAAAGGGAAGATTAACGGATTTGAGCTTATGGCAATCAATCCCCTTCACAAATCAAACTAACATCCAGGCAGATGAAAGATCGTTTTAACAGCTACAAGGACAAGTACAAGAAAACACATACCCAATCCCTCTCCACTGGCTTTGGACTCACTGATGAAGACCAATCGGCAGGAATTGTCACCATTGACGAGAATATTGACAAAATGTGTCCACATTTCCATGCTATGCATCAGCTGATGGGTAAGAAACCGTTTGTGACGCCCTTGTACAAAGTTGATGCTCAAAACGGTGATGAGAGCTCTGACTCTTCTGGTCCCAAGGCCAACAACTTGGACAAAAATGTTGAGAAAGATGATCTGTGGATTCCAATAACTCTAGGGCTCCAGTTGTAAGATTGATCAGTTGTTTCATTGTCTTTTTTGATAATTGCTAATATGTTCAATATTGTTTATACGTGATGAATTAGTCAGCAACCTTGGAACCTTTAGAAACAAATGAGAATAGGTCTGAAGGAGGCAGGGACGGTGAAGAGGTGTGTTTGAATTTCTTTTTATCACTTATGCCATTTCTTCTTCAAACGATTGACCTTGCCACTAAATAATTTAGGAAAGAGTTGGACCGGCCAGTGTTTGTGACAATCCATCAGATGAAAATGAAGCGGCAATCCTGGTTTGTTATTGGATCAATTAATCACTGTTGTTCGATTGATTAGCTAAAGCCCCATTTCTTCCCATGTTTGACATTAGTAAGGAAAGGAAGCAAGTATTTGTCCTAGTGGAAAGGTTAAATCATCTAAGCGCTATCAAAGGGCTGTGGATTCCCTCACTGCCCAAGAAAGGGCCCTTGACACAAGTGATTCAGAGGATTACTGTCCATCTGATTCTTGAGAAGATACTCAGTCACCCTGCAAGAAGAAGAAAAACAAATCTTGCACCACTTTGACACCTAACGGCGCTGCATTGGATTCTCCTGCAAATTCAAATAAACCGTTGCCAACTCAAACACCCAAGGAGAAGTGAAGGGCATCCAACAGTGCCAATATCAATCCTAAGAGCCAATCAACCTCAGGGCCCAACACCCCCAATCCTTTTTCTCAATATGAAGAGTATGCGTTGAAGAGGGATGAAGGCCAGTTGGAGATGTAATCCTTGTTCCAATTTTATTAACTGACATGCTTCTTCAACTTATTCTTTATTAGGAAAGTCACAAGTGGCTCGAGACACCCTCAGTTTTGAGATGTTGAAGTTTGAACGACAGGTCAACAACGATAATAAGGGGGTCAAGTTGGAGGAAAGAAAATTCAACCACTCAATTGAACTTGAGGAGATGAAGTGGGATCATGGAGTTAAATTAGAGGAAAAGAAGTGGGAACAAGGAATAAAATTAGACGAGAGGAAATTAGACTGGGAAATGGAGGAGAAGGATAAGGACCGAAGGTTTGAGATGGCCAAGATGGAACGTTTGGCTTGTCAGGAGCACATCGGTAAGAAGTATGACCTGGTGACTCAGTGTGTGGCTCATGGGAAGAGTACAGAAGAGATTGAACGCTTGGCAAATTTATTCAAATAGTCCACCTTTTTTGGCTTTGTTTGCACCCAACAAGTAATTTGAAACATTGCATGTTACACATTAGAAAGAAAATAAAAAAAAGCAAACTATTGATTATATTTCAAAGAGTTATCTAAAATAGCATCCATATCTCTAATAGTCCAGTTGCTTTTACTTGGATGATTAATGTAGTGACCATCTCTAATAAGCTGAATGGCTTTTTGGGTTTTCTTGGGCAGTTGGCAAGATAACCCCATTTATGTATGTGAAGAGTTGGGAGCAGTTTTTGAGGGAAGAGTCAGGTGAGAATAAGCAGTGGCTTTCCATGCACACTCAACTATACCATCAAATCCTGCAAAGTTGATGCCACAAGAATTGTCTGGAAAGACAAATTCACCACCAGTCACTTGAAGATTATTCTCAACTAGCTTCCCAGTGTGTTTCTCAATGGGAATCCATAGGACAAAGCTGAAGGGTGAAGAATCGGTGTCTTGGTGTGGCGTGTTTGCAAACTGGCCAAGGGTAAACGACAGGTTTGAGGTGAATCCTTTGCGGTGGGCTGAATATTGGGGAGCTAGTCCAGGGGCTTTGAGTCAAATGTGTTGTTTCTGGACCTCACGGAATAGGGGTTTGGATACAGATTGGAAGCACCAGCCAAGAAACTTGTCAATTTTTGGAACATCCTTTTGAAGCGCTTCATAACCGTGTCGATCTGTAGCAACTTTGGAAGAAATGCCTGTTATACCAATTTGGTATTGTGCCTTGTAACCTTTTCGCCATCCCAGACTGTACATTTCACCCAAGTATGCTGGTCTGTTGGATTTATTGGAATTTTGGAATTTTGCCTGCTGGATGAGATGTTGGCTGAGATTTTGGTATTGTTCCTTGAGTTTTGCATCCATGGTTGAGAATGGTCGGAACTTTACCACAGCAATAACCTTCTTACGAGCTCCATCGGCCCAGCAGATAAATGACTTGTTGAAGAATCGGATGTTGGCATTTGGATTGGGAATTGAGATGTGGACTGGAATATGGGACTGGCCCGCAAAATGTACATTGGCACGTTGACGGCAAAGAAGTTGAGTGGCAGCTTTGTACTTTTTCCGCTTCCTTTGATTTTTACTGAGGTGTGATTGCAGAGCCAGACAAGAACCTTCTGCTTCATTGAACCCATTGCTGCCATGTATATCTTGTTCTCAATAGTGATCACATTGGCGATAGATTTGACAAATTACGCAAGACTTTGATTCCATCTGAGACATGTTAGGAGGCACGTGGGGATTCGGATTGGAGTGTTGCTTGCAAGTAGGTGGGCGAGGTGGACGGGTGAGTTTGACTTTCTTCAAGGATAAATTTGATGATTCTGAATCAAGGTCACTGCTTTCATTGTCGGTAGAGCAAGCGTCTGAGAAGGTGCTATCTGAATCCAAATTGTACGTGGAAAAGGAAGGTGATGGTGGGTCCTGGTGGCAAGAATCATCCCCTCCTTGCTCCTCACTAATGTGCTGTGAATGTTCTAGATCAAGAGGAATAGCACATCACCAATGGATGTTACAGTTTGTACTTGATCTTTGAACAGACAGCGGCACATCAGCTTGGATTGGGGAGGGGGTGGGCAAGAGTGGTGACAGCGGGTCCTGGTGGCGAGAATCATCCCCTCCTTGCTCCTCACTAATGTGCTGTGAATGTTCTAGATCAAGAGGAATAGCACATCACCAATGGATGTTACAGTTTGTACTTGATCTTTGAACAGACAGCGGCGGGGTGGGACAGCTCTCTTGTGGTTGGTTGGGTTCAGCTTCCAAAGTTTCCTGTTGTTTCAGCCAAGTGTGTGTTGTGAGCCGTTGTGCTTTTGTGACGTTGGGCAATGGATAAGATATTTTGAGGCAATCACGGCTTCTGAGCATCCACACGCAAAACAAAACCCCAGTCAGTTGTGCATTAATTAATTACAAAATTATCATGAGACCCCCTACTTACCTTGGGAGGTGCATTCGTTTGTTTGAGGCTTCATCAGAGGTATGATTGGTAGAAGATTTAGAGAGACCATGTTGATCAGGATGATGAGGGTGAGATCCAAATGCGCCCTTGAGAGCAGAAGTGACAGTCTTTCCAGCCGCTCCAAAACTAGAACCCAACGAAGCCTTATCTAAACATATCAAAGAAAGAGAAGAAAAAAAAGCATGAGTTATGTATGGAGAGAGAGCAAGAGAGAGAGTGTGAGTGTGTAGGAAAGTACCAATAGACGCGGAGGCTGTTTTTGGTCGGATAGAGTCACTGTGGATGTTCCTAGACGATCCAGCGGCAGAGGTGGGAGCGTTACCATTACGGTGAGAACCAGACAAAAGGCCCGAGAGGACAAGTTCCTGGATGCTAGTCGGCGGGTTGGGAGACACCAAACAGTCGCCTATTGAGTATGAAGCGGAAGAACGAGGGACAAGGAGTTCAGGAGGGCCTCTGAGCTTGTAGATCCCATAACGAGCGGTCCTACTAGTTGAGTGGGGTGCTAAGGCTGAGGTGGAGGAAGGGGAGTAGGTGGGCATGCGTGATGGGTTCAAGGGACTGGTGGTTGATAGCTTGTTATTGATGCTTTTCTTCTTCTTGACCATGTTGAGTAGCGAGATTTGTTCCTGATGTGCAGCCTCGCTCTGGTCCACCTGTCCACCTGGTGAGGACGGTCGGGGAATCTCGCTCATCATGCTCTGCTGATTGCTCTTGCGCATACGTTGGAGGGTTAGAGGATGACCAGGACTGGAATAATCAGGCCAGTCGGTCAACAAGCCTGCCCGATTGAGGTTCTGGACTACTGAGCTTCTGTTCTTGATTGAGGTTGACATGGCCGGTTTGATTACCGGTAGGGTTCAATTGTTCGAGTTGGAAGGATTGGCTAAAGGTGCGGGAGCAGGGAAGGAGTGAGACATGAGAGATGAAGATGGTTGAACCTGGTTGATTGAGCCCTCACAACTGCCGTAATAATTGATTCTGTTCGGTTTCAGAATTACCCTTTTGGAAACGACTTGAGAGGAGTTGGGCTTAGCAACCGTCAAATTCAACTCATTTATCTTTTCTGTTTTGTCGGCACTGTCTGAAGCTTGAACAAGTTGATCATCCTTACTGACAATTTCCTGCAGAAGTCATTAATACATTGGTGCAAATTCAGAAAGTTGAACGACACTTTTTCTAAGATAAAGATGGGGAGGAGGACGAAAAACTAACATCACTGGGATGAACATCAAAGAGCAACTCCTCCATCCATCCAACATTTTTGGTAGGAGAGTCCATTATTGCGCGCTTTGTTGTCAGTCAGCTTCTCGGAGCCTGCAAGATTGACCAGGTTCTATGATGATCAATAAGTTGATTGTTTCGCTTTGGAACTGTGATTGACATAAAAGCTCAGGATCAGTAATGACCGATGTTCAAACAAACGTTGGCAACTTTGTTCAGTTCCTGACAAACCGACATGGCAAATTCAACTTGGCCCAGACTGGCTCAGCCTGAGCTACCAAAAAAGCCACTGAGGCATGAGACCAATAGGAACTACCAAAAAAGCCACTGAGGTATGAGACCTGATAGGGATAATTTGAAAAAAAAAACCATTGATAGCCGCTACTTACCAAGGAGGTGGTATGGGGCTGTTGAGGGCCTGGTTGGTTGTTCAAGGCCAAAAAGATACTTGAAGTGTTTCCAATGCCTGCACAAAAAACAACAGGAATGAGTAGGTAGAAATTTAAATCATGCTGGTCAACAGACAATCTGAGCGCCAAAAAGGAGGGATGATGGGTCAAGTGGCTTACCTTTCATTTCTTCAGCCACACAGCCACACAATACTGCTCCTGATGCTGTTTTAAGGAATGAACAGGGGGGAAGAGTCCAAAGATAAAAAAAATTACCTGAAACATCAGAGGACAAGATCCCTTGACAGGGTTTGATACATATTCCACAATAGCAACATTGATACGTATTGAGCTGGTGGAAGAGGCAATCGTTCAGTTGTACTGGTGGGTGGTTTGTTCCAGGGATAGAAACATGATGGTTTCAGGGACTATTCCCGACCAAAAAATTAGTTTCTAAACAAAGGTCAGGGTTCATAATCACTCATGATTATGCATTAATAATAACATTGTGCTCAAAAATCACTTTTGATGAAACCAACCATCTGTAGAATGTGAGCACTTACTTATGCAAGAAAAAAACATGCACAAATGAATTTGAATCCAAGAATAATGTCCAGAAAGGCACCTGGATAGAAAGGTTATTGATTTGATTGGCATCAAGATGAGAAGAGAACAAACATCTGTAATGAAGCAGAGCAATCAAGAAAAATTGGCACTGCAGCGCCCCAAAATCAAATGCAAGCGTCAAAAAGCTGGAAGTGTATTGTTCTGCAAGTCAATTTTGAATTTTATTCACCTTAGTTGAAGAGTGCAAGCGTTATGGGGCGTAACAGTCCACGTAATCCATTGTTACTAGATTCAACGTTTTCCAACAAGGCCGGGGCTTCTTCTGGTTCCTCCTCATTGTAAAGTTCATGCCACTGATCCTTGAGGTCGGCTAGCAGATTATGCAGAACAATGCAGGTGATGATCCACTTGACCGTTGCCTTCATCTCACGAGGGTTCCTGATTTGTGATCGAATCTCTTGCAAACTGGCAAATCAACCCTTTAGAATACCAATGGCATGTTCAATCCGTACTCTTGATTGGGCTAGATGGTAATTGTGAGCCTGGGTCTCTTATGTGACTGCAGGACACAAGGAACTAAAGCTTTGTAGAAGCTAAAAAAAGGAGTATGTTGAACTCCAGCTCAACTTTATGATAAAAGGAGCTAAGTTGCCAAAAGACAACCTCCAACCTAGAATATAGGTTTGCAATAAAGCACTTTAAGGGTAGTTGGGTTTGTTTAACCAAAAGAGGAGGACAGATTTGGTTCCTTTGTTTAAGGGGATGGATTGTTGGTGATATAAGGGAGGAAATGGTGCTGATAAACAGAATACTGGCTGGTTGGTTACTTCAAAGACTTGTAAGGCAATAATAAGAATGTAATTCTAATTGGTGACTTAGAAATCTGGGTGAAAAACCAAGAAGGAAGTAATGGGTGTGTTTATGTATGTTTTCTTTCCATCAGCTTAGAGTACTTCTTTAAATAGTACTTGGCTGGGAGCTTTTGGTGCCTGTATAAGTACATGTGTAATTCTCAACCTCCTTGTTGAATTACCATGTGGGCTTAAGCTGTATGTAGACCATGTGTTCTGTAGTTAATCTGACACATGGTATTTGGGGCCTAGTGTAGAAACTAGTGGCTTGGCATTCTCAATCTGGAATGGCCACTAGTCTCAAAGTAGAAACCATTCATTTGTACTGTTACAATATGTGTTACAGTATCTTCTATGGGTTATGTCTTCCCTTTAGACTATAATCCTTATCTTTCCAAGGATAAGGTAATTATCCATAGGTTTCACATATTATAAGGTATGTGTTTTGTTTATTATGGGTTTATCCATTATTACATGAGCTGCAAGGCTCTATTTCCCTTTTCTAGGGGACTTTGGTTTGTTTTGAAGTCTTTAGGTCAATAAGTGTTGGCCTAACTGTAGGTTTAGGACATACTTATTGTCTCTAAGGCTGACAGTAATTGAAATCCACATTCTCAGGTATAAGTAAGTCAGAACCTTTGTAGGCTGGAACAGTATGTTGATCACTTGAATAAGCAGAGTTCGGCCAGGATGAATTGGTGTTGGTCAAAGAATCGTTCTGGATTTTGAGCAAGCTTAATATTAGAGAAGACATAACAATTGTGACAGGATCCTGGGTAGCCTGCAAGGTACGATATGAACTTTTTGTTTATTTCACAAACAAGAGTGACCGAAATAGAGTAACTGTTTGGAAAGCAACCAATACATCAGCTAAGAATCTGTAAAATAGTGGAACCAATGCAAACGATCCAACCGTTTTTTTCAATCCCAGTAGTGGTTACCGTCCACCGGAGGCTTTTGACTCAGTGGAATGGTTGTTCCATCAACAAAGCCAACACATCCAGGGAAGCCTTCATCTTGCATGACCTGAGATGATTCCATACGTTCTTCTTGAGTTGGCCAAGATACCAAGTGTGATTGCATTTGATAAAGAATCTTGATCACCCGACATGTGTAAAGGTTAATTGTTCCATAGCCAACTTGGAAGAGATTCTTGAGTCTGAACACAGCAGCACCGTTTCCGTTTGATCCAAGACGGCACATAGCAATAGCAAGTTGGACTGATGGGTCTCGTTGAGGATTCTGCGAGGAGTTGTGAAAGATTGGATTTGACTCAATCAGTTGAAGAAGATTGAGGAAACATGGGAACGACATTCGAAAAGTCTGGAGGAAGCAGGATTGAGGAAGTTCTTGAATGATTGAAAGGTCATATTGAGGATGGAATTGTGTAGTGGTGCCTCTGGCATTGAGGTATTGTTTCTGGAGTTTTGATCGACAATAAAGGTAGAAATCTTCAAGACCTGAGTCATTGTTATCTGAGTTGAAAATCAATACTGTTGCAGCAGAGTTGGCCGCTTGAAATAGTTGCTTGTGTTGAGAGGGTGCTTGTCGCATGATTGGTTGAGGTGAGGTGTGATGTTTGCTTGGTTTGACAAGAGGAAATGGATTGAACGGTGCAGCGTGAGTTGATGAGAGATGTGATTTAATTGGGTTATTTTGGAAATGAAGGATTTGGATGGAAAACCAGGGTTTGTCATTTTCAAAATCCGTTTGGATTTTAGCTACCCCTTTTTGAAAACCCGTTGATTAGAAATTGTGGATTTGGCAATTTCTAATCAACGGGTTTTAATGGTGGATTTTGTCATATTTGATACCCCCTAATAAAAAAAAAAAATCAAAATACATAATAAAAAATACAAAAACAGGGGGTGGAAAAACAAAAACAAAAACAAAAAATTAACAATAAAAAAAATACATAATACATAAAACAAAATACAAAATACAAAAACAGGGGGTGGATGTTTGAAACTATCCCCTGTCAGACAGGGGATGTATCCCCCTGTAAAACAGGGGGTGTAGCAATGCAGTGTTTCATTGATCCACCCCCTGTCTGAAGGGGTATTGCAAAGACAGGAATTTGATTGCAAGGCACCATCTTGACTTGGAGAGAAAGAAGATTGAGATAGAAGAGAAGAAACTGGAGGTGGATAGAGATAAACTGGAGGTGGATAGAGATAAACTTAAGTTGAATAAAGAACAGGTGGCCAGCAACATTCAGATGAATGACCTCAAGCTCTTGCTGTCCTCTGAGAAGGATTGTGGTGACAATGAGAAGGATTTAAAGGTATTGAGAATCATGAAGAAAAAAATGAAAGACAAATGGCTAGGTATTAATTCCCCTTAAATTTTGTTATCCATATCCCCTTCTTGTGGAATTTATGCCCCTCTCAAATTGAGAAATGCTTTGTAAGGTGAGCTTATAAATGGTAATCATGTTAGTAGAAAAATAAAATGACTATAAAAAAGGAAACAAGTGAGTGGAACAACTTAGTAGAAAAAAAGAGTGAGTATGAAAAAAGGAAACAAGTGAGTAGAAGAAACAACTTAGTAGAAAAAAAAGTGAGTATAAAAAAAAAGGAAACAAGTGAGTAGAAGAAACAACTTAGTAGAAAAAAAAGAGTGAGTATAAAAAAAAGGAAACAAGTGAGTAGAAGAAATATATTTCCTGTAATGAGAATAGGAAATATACACATGTGAATCAAACATATATTGAAATCATGTAAGTATGAATAGGATTTTTGAAAACAATTGATAATTTTGCAACAAATGTGCATATAAATATTTCTTTATGGAAACAAAAATAATGACTATCCAGCCATCATCCCCCTTGCAATCCAGTTGTGAATATTAAGGTCATCTCTCAATCTGGAATGGGTTACAGGACTATGAAGGTCATGGTTTCTTTGAATATAAGCCGTTGTTGAATGTGCTAAAGAGGGGTCTCTATGGTTTGATATAACTTGAGCAGATATAGAATTGTTTCCAATAAATTCATCATTTTCTGATCTTGATTCAAAAATCATCTTGTGTAAAATAACACAACATGTCATTATTCTCTTGACATCTTCTATATCCCATAAACGGCATGGCTGTTTGATAATTCCCCATCTTGCTTGTAAAACCCCAAACGCTCTCTCTATGTCTTTCCTAGCAGCCTCTTGAAGCTTAGCATAATGCCGGCCGGCATCATCTTGTGGGTTTGATATAGTCTTAACAAGAGTTGCCCAAAGAGGATATATTCCATCAGCCAAGTAGTATGGATGATTATATTGGTTGTTGTTGACTCTAAAGAAAACCTGATCCTGTGTTCCAGATAGTAGTGCATCAAATAGGTGGCTACGGTGAAGGACATTGATGTCATTGAGAGCTCCAGGTGTACCAAAGAAACAGTGACAGAAGCAAAGGTTTTGGCTTGCAACAGCCTCTAATATCATAGTGGTAGTTTTCTCCTTTCATGTAAACTGACCAGCCCAACCTTGAGGACAATTCTTCCACTCCCAGTGCATCCCATCAATTGATCCCAGCCAGCCAGGGAAACCACGGTACTCATATTCACGCAATATTTGATGCTTTTATGCAGTTTTTGGTGGTCTCAAGTATTCATGCTGGTATAATGTGATGATGTCTTGCACAAATTTCCTCAGAGTTTGGAGAGCATTAGTCTCTCCAATCCAAACATATTCATCTGTAATGTCTGCAGACATCCCATATGCCAGCTGGCGCAACACACAAGTTATCTTCTGATGGGGTGACAATCCAGCTTGACCACAGTAGTCCTGTTGAAGAAGAGTAGCATCAGAAACATGCAAGTAGCATCAGAAACATGCAAGTAGCATCAGAAACATGCACCAGCAGATAAATTTTTGTGACCAGAAAAAAAAACTCACTTTCTTTAAAAGCAAATACCTATCATGGTTCTGCAAATCATAGCAGATCCTATTAAATAGGCTATAACTCATTCAAAATATCCTCTCAAAAGTTCTCTGGTCATACACAGGATTCATGGAAAAGTAATCCTTTAAAAGTCTTGCATGGCCTTCCACTCTATTTTGGTCAATGATTGTGCGTTGTCGGGAAGATCCTGCATGTGAAGATGATGAGCCATGTGAATATAAATTATTGAAGATAACATCTTCTTCCTCCATTCCCAAAATCTCTTCCAAGTGGTCCATAGACATATCTTCAAAGTGGTCCATAGCAAGTGTAGTGTAGGAAACTCTGAGTGTGGAACTAAAGTAGCTGGGTGAGTGGGGTGAGTGAAAACAATGGCCAGAAATTGATCATTTAAATACCCAGAAAGGGGATGAAACCATCCCCTTTCAGACAGGGGGTGTATCAATGAAACACTGACTATCCCCCTTCAGACAGGGGGTGTATCAATGAAACACTACATTGCTACACCCCCTGTTTTACAGGGGGAAATCAATGAAACACTGCATTGCTGCACCCCCTGTTTTACAGGGGGATACACCCCCTGTCTGACAGGGGATAGTTTCAAACATCCACCCCCTGTTTTTGTGTGTTTTATTATGTATTATGTATTTTTTTTATTGTTTTTTATTGTTTTTTATTTATTTTTGTTTTTGTTTTTCCACCCCCTGTTTTTGTATTTTTTATCATGTATTTTGTATTTTTTTTATTGTTTATTTTTTGTTTTTGTTTTTCCACCCCCTGTTTTTGTATTTTTTATCATGTATTTTGTATGGGCATTAATAAAAAAACCCGGTTTTTCCGCGTTTACACCCGGTTTTCTGCGCAGCTGCGGCTGCGCGGTGCACCCGGTTTTCCGCATTTACACCCGGTTTTTTTTAATTTTTAATTTTTAAGCAAATAGCACGTGGAGGGCGGCATTTGATGCGCGTAACCCCAAAACAAATAAAATAAATAAGTAGAACAAGGAAAATATAATATAAAATGATATAAAATGATATAAAATTAAATAAATAGAATAAATGAAATGAATATATTAGGGGGTATCAAATATGACCAAATCCACCATTAAAACCAGTGAATTAAACTTTTCAAGAAAATTTGGATTTTGGACATTCTGACCAATGTTATATGGGTATCAATGGTTTTTAAAAATGGTGGATTTTCAAAACCAGTTGATTAGATAATGGTGGATTTGGTCATACTTGATACCCCCTATTAAATGAATAAATTAAAAGCAAGAGACATAATTGCAAGTTAATGATTTATGAATAACGCAACCTCCCCAATCATCCTCATTCAATATTTTATTTAAAACAATTAAAATAAACAATTAAAGCAAGGAAAATAAACAAAAATAAATAAATAAAAAATATGGAGGGCGGCATTTGATGCGCGCAACCTCCCCAACTCATTCAATATTTTATTTAAACAAATTAAATAAGTAAGTAAAACAAGCAAAATAAACATAAACAAAATAAAATAAAATAAATAGAATAAATGAAATGAATGAAATAAATAAATAAAATAAAAAGCAAGAGACATAATTGCAAGGTAATAATTTATTAATAAATAATAAATGTAATAAAACACAAAGAGACATTAGTACAGACTAAGAATGCGCACACAAATAATAAGTATAAGAAAGAGAAATTTTTATAAACACTACTGATAACAACTAGAAAATGCTTACAAATGGTGAATCTACGCCTGAATTACATTCCTGAACCCATATGTAATGTGTAATAATTATCTTACATGTAACACTCCAAAGCATCATACAATGTACCATACCGCTGTGTATCATTATATTTCCATTTCTTTGTCATGAAATCTGATAACAAGTTAATTTTATAATCCGTATTTGTTTCCAATGAATTATTTACCCTCTAAAGTGTATTAATCCATTTAAAAACTCCCCAAATATCTTGAAAGACAGGCGTGAAGGTGTTTAGAAATAAATTCTGTCCAAAAATGATAAAAAGAAAGCCAGTGAATTTAAAAATAAACTGTTTGTCAAATTAAATTCTAAACCCCTTAAAGTGTTTTGAAAAGATTTAAAGTTTTGAGAAATCCTGAAAATTGAGCCGTGGGGTTTTTTTATGAAAAAACCGGGTGGATTGGCCAAAACAAATAGAAGACTTGTTTTTTTTGCAAAATAAAAATTATCATTAAATTTTACACCCCTGTAAGTATGATAAATAAATTTAAAACTTTGAAAAATAATGAAAATCCGCCCGCAAAAAATTAAATTGAAAAAAAACCGGGTGGATTGGCCAAAAAAAATAGAAGACGTAGTTTTTTTGGAAAATAAAAAATACCATAAAATTCTACACGCCAAATAGTATTTTTAGCAATTTTAAAATTTTGAAAAATTATGAAAATCCGCCCGAAAAAAATTAAATAAAAAA
Source organism: Puccinia hordei (assembly GCA_007896445.1). Taxonomy (NCBI): domain Eukaryota; kingdom Fungi; phylum Basidiomycota; class Pucciniomycetes; order Pucciniales; family Pucciniaceae; genus Puccinia; species Puccinia hordei. The sequence continues at coordinate 365,208 of RDRW01000421.1, read as the reverse complement.
ACCGGGTGTAAATGCGGAAAACCGGGTGTACTGCACAGCAATTTGGACGTCGCTGCTGCGTAAAACCGGGTGTAAACGCGGAAAAACCGGGTTTTTTTATTAATGCCCTTTTGTATTTTGTATTTTGTATTTTTTTATTGTATTTTTTTTAATTTTTGTTTTTGTTTTTCCACCCCCTGTTTTTGTATTTTTTATTATGTATTTTGTACTTTTTTTTTATTGTTTTTTATTTGTTTTTGTTTTTGTTTTTCCACCCCCTGTTTTTGTATTTTTTATTTTTTATTATGTATTTTGTATTTTTTTTTATTGTTTTTTATTTTATTTTTGTTTTTGTTTTTCCACCCCCTGTTTTTGTATTTTTTATCATGTATTTTGTATTTTTTTTTATTTTTTTTTATTTTTTTATTTTGGTTTTTGTTTTTCCACCCCCTGTTTTTGTATTTTTTATTATGTATTTTTTTTTTTTTTTATTAGGGGGTATCAAATATGACAAAATCCACCATTAAAACCCGTTGATTAGAAATTGCCAAATCCACAATTTCTAATCAACGGGTTTTCAAAAAGGGGTAGCTAAAAACCAAACGGATTTTGAAAATGAAAACCCTGGTTTTCCATCCAAATCCTTCATTTCCAAAATAACCCAATTAAATCACATCTCTCATCAGCTCACGCTGCACCGTTCAATCCATTTCCTCTTGTCAAACCAAGCAAACATCACACCTCACCTCAACCAATCATGCGACAAGCACCCTCTCAACACAAGCAACTATTTCAAGCGGCCAACTCTGCTGCAACAGTATTGATTTTCAACTCAGATAACGAAGACTCAGGTCTTGAAGATTTCTACCTTTATTGTCGATCAAAACTCCAGAAACGATACCTCAATGCCAGAGGCACCACTACACGATTCCATCCTGATATGACCTTTCAATCATTCAAGAACTTCCTCAATCATGCTTCCTCCAGCTTTTCGAATGTCGTTCCCATGTTTCCTCAATCTTCTTCAACTGATTGAGTCAAATCCAATCTTTCACAACTCCTCTCAGAATCCTCAACGAGACCCATCAGTCCAACTTGCTATTGCTATGTGCCGTCTTGGATCAAACGGAAACGGTGCTGCGGTTTTCAGACTCAAGAATCTCTTCCAAGTTGGCTATGGAACAATCAACCTTTACACATGTCGGGTGATCAAGATTCTTTATCAAATGCGCTCGCACTTGGTATCATGGCCGACTCAAGAAGAACGTATGGAATCATCTCAGGTCATGCAAGATGAAGGCTTCCCTGGATGTGTTGGCTTTGTTGATGGAACAACCATTCCACTGAGTCAAAAGCCTCCGGTGGACGGTAACCACTACTGGGATCGAAAAAAACGGTTGGATCGTTTGCATTGGTTCCACTATTTTACCAATTCTGAGCTGATGTATTGGTTGCTTTCCAAACAGTTACTCTATTTCGGTCACTCTTGTTTGTGACATAAACAAAAAGTTCATATCGTACCTTGCAGGTTACCCAGGATCCTGTCACAATTGTTACGTCTTCTCTAATATGAAGCTTGCTCAAAATCCAGAACAATTCTTTGACCAACACCAATTCCTCCTGGCCGACTCTGCTTATTCAAGTGATCAACATACTGTTCCAGCCTACAAAGGTTCTGACTTACTTATACCTGAGAATGTGGATTTCAATTACCATCTAGCCCAATCAAGAGTACGGATTGAACATGCCATTGGTATTCTAAAGGGTCGATTTGCCAGTTTGCGAGAAATTCGATCACAAATCAGGAACCCTCGTGAGATGAAGGCAACGGTCAAGTGGATCATCACCTGCATTGTTCTGCATAATCTTCTAGCTGACCTCAAGGATCAGTGGCATGAACTTTACAATGAGGAGGAACCAGAAGCATCCCCGGCCTTGTTGGAAAACGTTGAATCTAGTAACGATGGATTACGAGGACTGTTACGCCCCATAACGCTTGCACTCTTCAACTAAGGTGAATCAAATTCAACATTGACTTGCAGAACAATACACTTCCAGCTTTCTGACTCTTGCTTTTGATTTGGTTTCCTCGCAGTGCCAATTTTTCTTGATTTCTCTGCTTCATTACAGATCTTTGTTCTCTTCTCTTCTTGAATGCCATTCAAATCAATAACCTTTTTACACTCATCAGTGCCTTTTTGGCAAATGGTGTTGGATCAAAATACGTTTGAGCTTGCTTTTTTCTTGCACACGTAAGGGCAAACATCTCTACAGATGGGAAGTTTTCTCTGAAGTACCTTAAGAACCCCCACCATCTCATCAGGTAATCTTATCAGGTAAAGTAGTATCTTTACAATACTCAAACCAAACTAAAACTGACCAGGTCCTTTGCTTCTAGGACCCAACCATACATATTCCAGGCTTGCTTTGGATTTGTTTGGGTGTAAACCAAGGCTCTAAAAATTTCTGACTGCTGTCAACGAACTGATGGCCAACCTATGGACCAAGTTGGTTCATCAGGCCAAGGTACCTGAGCTAGCTGAAATCACCCCTTGTCAGGACGATATCAAACGTGCCAACCATTGTGAGGGCTTTGATTGTGGCACCATGGACAACTTTCAACTCATCAACATTGCAGAATACAAACATGATGAATTTTTTTGCCAATGAACCCCTGAACCAGAACGAGGCTTATGTATCAGGTGCCAAGATCCACCCTTGGCACCTGATACATCTCATACTGCACTAGCCCATCTGAGTGGCACCCCTTATCTATTTCCGGACCTCGTGTGCCTCTCAACCTGGTTGGTTTCAAAAACTCCTGCCCTGCTCTTGGCTTGGCTGCCCCGGCCCGCTTGAAACAAATGTGGGTAGTCTCTAACTTGGCTCCGGTTTGATGCCTCTTCCTCCTCCTGATTGTCCCATGAATTGAATGCTAACATACATTCAATCTGCAAAATTTCTTTCATGATCCCACCTCTTCACAGTAACATCCCTCAACCCCTAGATCAATCACTCGCTTGTTTTGCTCCTCCTGAGCCCCTACAACCTCTCAAGGTAAGTAGGGGCTCTGTGTTTTCGTTGTTTTGATGGGGTCTGTCTTCCTTGCTTGATCGGGTCGCTGATCAAGCAAGGAAGACTTCTGACTTTTTTTTCTTTTTCATCCAGGCTCGAAACCGACGGAGCCTGGACGCTATCCAGCGCTGCGATCAAACAATTGCTCCTCCTGAGCCCCTACAACCTCTCAAGGTAAGTAGGGGCTCTGTGTTTTCTTTGTTTTGATGGGGTCTGTCTTCCTTGCTTGATCGGGTCGCCGATCAAGCAAGGAAGACAACTGACATTTTTTTTTTCATCCAGGCTCGAGACCGACGGAGCCTGGACGCTATCCAGCGCTGCGATCAAACGATCGCTCCTCCTGAGCCCCTACAACCTCTCAAGGTAAGTAGGGGCTCTGTGTTTTCGTTGTTTTGATGGGGTCTGTCTTCCTTGCTTGATTGGGTCGCCGATCAAGCAAGGAAGACTTCTGAAATGTTTTTTTTTTTTCATCCAGGCTCGAAACCGACGGAGCCTGGAAGCTTTCTAGCGCTGCGATCAAACGATCTCTCCTCCTGAGCCCCTACAACCTCTCAAGGTAAGTAGGGGCTCTGTGTTTTTGTTTTTTGGATGGGGTCTGTCTTCCTTGCTTGATCGGGTTGCCGATCAAGCAAGGAAGACAACTGACATGTTTTTTTTCATCCAGGCTCGAAACCGACGGAGCCTGGACGCTATCCAGCGCTGCGATCAAACGATCACTCCTCCTGAGCCCCTATAACCTCTCAAGGTAAGTAGGGGCTCTGTGTTTTCGTTGTTTTGATGGGGTCTGTCTTCCTTGCTTGATCGGGTCGCCGATCAAGCAAGGAAGACAACTGACATTTTTTTTTTCATCCAGGCTCGAGACCGACGGAGCCTGGACGCTATCCAGCGCTGCGATCAAACAATCGCTCCTCCTGAGCCCCTACAACCTCTCAAGGTAAGTAGGGGCTCTGTGTTTTTGTTGTTTTGATGGGGTCTGTCTTCCTTGCTTGATCGGGTCGCCGATCAAGCAAGGAAGACAACTGACATGTTTTTTTTTCATCCAGGCTCGAAACCGACGGAGCCTGGACGCTTCCTTGCGCTGCGATCAAACAATCCCTCATCCTGAGCCCCTACAACCTCTCAAGGTAAGTAGGGGCTGTCATGGTAATTGTATGAGTAATCATTTTTGAACTGACTTGGACTCATCCAATTTTTATTAGCCCTTACCTCCCCAAAATGTCACAAGATTTGCCAAACCTCAGCAAGAAACCACGCCTCACAACCATTAATTGGATCAAACACCAGGAATCTTTGGCCGCTGAACCCAACCAACCACAAGTACCCTTGCCCAGCCCCTCCCCAATCCAAGCTGATGTGCCGCTGACTGTTCAAAGATCAAGTACGAACTGTAACGTCCATTGGTGGTGTGCTATTCCTCTTGATCTAGAACAGTCACAGCACATTAGTGAGGAGCAAGGAGGGGATGATTCTCACCACGAGGACCCGCCGTCACTTTCTGTTTCAACGTACAATTTGGATTCAGACAGCCCCTCCTCAGACGCTGGCTCTACCAAAAATGAAAGTAGTGACAAGGACTCAGAATCATCCAACTCCTTGAAGAAAGTCAAACTCAGCCGTCAACCTTGCCCACCTACATGCAACGAACACTCCAATCCCAATCCCAACGTGCCTCCTAACATGTCTCAGATGGAATCCAAGTGTTGCGTAATTTGTCAAATCTATCGCCGATGTGATCACTATCGAGAACAAGATATAGGTGGAAGCAAAGGGTTCAATGAAGCAGAAGGTTCTTGTCTGGCTCCGCAATCACATCTCAGTAAAAATCAAAGGAAGCGGAAAAAGTACAAAGCCGCCACTCGATCTCATCGCCGTCAAAGGGCCAATGTACATCTTGCTGGCCAGTCCCATATTCCAGTCCACATCTCCAACCCCAATCCAAATGCCAACATCCGATTCTTCAACAAGTCCTTTATCTGCTGGGCCGATGGAGCTCGTAAGAACGTTATTGCTGTGGTAAAGTTCTGACCATTCTCAACCATGGATGCAAAACTCAAAGAACAATACCAAAATCTCAGCCAACATCTCATCCAGCAGGCCAAATTCCAAAATTCCAATAAATCCAACGGACCAGCATACTCAGGTGAAATGTACAGTCTGGGATGGCGAAAAGGTTACGAGGCACAATCCCAAATTGGTATAACAGGAATTTCTTCCAAAGTTGCTACAGATCGACATGGTTATGAAGCGCTTCAAAAGGATGTTCCACAAATAGATAAGTTTCTTGGCCGGTGCTTCCGATCTGTATCCAAACCCCTATTCCGTGAGGTCCAGAAACAACACATTCGACTCAAAGCCCCTGGACTAGCTCCCCAATATTCAGCCCACCGCAAAGGATTCACCTCACACCTGTCGTTTACCCTTGGCCAGTTTGCAAACACGCCACACCAAGACACCGATTCTTCACCCTTCAGCTTTGTCCTATGGATTCCCATTGAGAAACACACTGGGAAGCTAGTTGAGAATAATCTTCAAGTCACTGGAGGTGAATTTGTGTTTCCAGACAATTCTTGTGGCATCAACTTTGCAGGATTTGATGGTATAGTTGAGTGTGCATGGAAAGCCACTGCTTATTCTCACCTGACTCTTCCCTCAAAAACTGCTCCCAACTCTTCACATACACGAATGGGGTTATCTTGCCAACTGCCCAAGAAAACCCAAAAAGCCATTCAGCTTATTAGAGATGGTCACTATATTAATAATCCAAATAAAAGCAACTGGACTATTAGAGATATGGATGCTATTTTAGATACCTCTTTGAAATATAATCGATAGTTTGCTTTTTTTTATTTTCTTTCTAACGTGTAACATGCAATGTTTCAAATGATTCGTTGGGTGCAAACAAAGCCAAAAAAGGTGGACTATTTGAATAAATTTGCCAAGCGTTCAATCTCTTCTGTACTCTTCCCATGAGCTACACACTGAGTCACCAGGTCATACTTCTTACCGATGTGCTCCTGACAAGCCAAACGTTCCATCTTGGCCATCTCAAACCTTCTGTCCTTATCCTTCTCCTCCCTTTCCCAGTCTAATTTCCTCTCGTCTAATTTTATTCCTTGTTCCCACTTCTTTTCCTCTAATTTAACTCCATGATCCCACTTCATCTCCTCAAGTTCAATTGAGTGGTTGAATTTTCTTTCCTCCAACTTGACCCCCTTATTATCGTTGTTGACCTGTCGTTCAAACTTCAACATCTCAAAACTGAGGGTGTCTCGAGCCACTTGTGACTTTCCTAATAAAGAATAAGTTGAAGAAGCATGTCAGTTAATAAAATTGGAACAAGGATTACATCTCCAACTGGCCTTCATCCCTCTTCAACGCATACTCTTCATATTGAGAAAAAGGATTGGGGGTGTTGGGCCCTGAGGTTGATTGGCTCTTAGGATTGATATTGGCACTGTTGGATGCCCTTCACTTCTCCTTGGGTGTTTGAGTTGTCAACGGTTTATTTGAATTTGCAGGAGAATCCAATGCAGCGCCGTTAGGTGTCAAAGTGGTGCAAGATTTGTTTTTCTTCTTCTTGCAGGGTGACTGAGTATCTTCTCAAGAATCAGATGGACAGTAATCCTCTGAATCACTTGTGTCAAGGGCCCTTTCTTCGGCAGTGAGGGAATCCACAGCCCTTTGATAGCGCTTAGATGATTTAACCTTTCCACTAGGACAAATACTTGCTTCCTTTCCTTACTAATGTCAAACATGGGAAGAAATGGGGCTTTAGCTAATCAATCGAACAACAGTGATTAATTGATCCAATAACAAACCAGGATTGCCGCTTCATTTTCATCTGATGGATTGTCACAAACACTGGCCGGTCCAACTCTTTCCTAAATTATTTAGTGGCAAGGTCAATCGTTTGAAGAAGAAATGGCATAAGTGATAAAAAGAAATTCAAACACACCTCTTCACCGTCCCTGCCTCCTTCAGACCTATTCTCATTTGTTTCTAAAGGTTCCAAGATTGCTGACTAATTCATCACGTATAAACAATATTGAACATATTAGCAATTATCAAAAAAGACAATGAAACAACTGATCGATCTTACAACTGGAGCCCTAGAGTTATTGGAATCCACAGATACATTATCTGAGTCATCTTTATCAACATTTTCGTCCAAGTTGATGGCCTCGGGACCAGAAGAGTCAGAGCTCTCATCACCGTTTTGGGCATCGACTTTGTACAAGGGCGTCACAAACGGTTTCTTACCCATCAGCTGATGCATAGAATGGAAATGTGGACACATTTTTTCAAGCTTCTCGTCAATGGTGACAATTCCTGCCGAGCGGTCTTCATCGGTGAGTCCAAAGCCAGTGGAGAGGGATTGGGTATGTGTTTTCTTGTACTTGTCCTTGTAGCTGTTAAAACGATCTTTCATCTGCCTGGCCGTTAGTTTGATTTGTGAAAGGGATTGATTTCTCAGATTGATTGCCATAAGCTCAAATCCATTAATCTTCCCTTTGGCTGGCCTTCCAACCGCCGGTGCCTTACCAGTTCCAAAGCACAAATCGTAATTCTTTTGGATTTTGAGCCAGTCGATGATTATGAGGAAGTCGTCCTTCTTTAGGTGAGAAGAAGTTTTTCCGGTTGTATCATCGTCAGAGACATGTTGTGCTTGCTTCTTGATGGGTTTCTTCCTGCTTGCTGACGTCTTTGGTATCTCTTTTCCTTTTCCAGTGATGAATTTATTCGTTTTTTTGATAGGCATCGTTCTGGGATCAGGGAATGATCGATTAATGTTTTTTCTGCAATCAAGTTTATAATTGACTAAACTTACCAAATTTTGAGGAAAACTGAAGAACAAGTTTGGGTTTGTGACTGGGTGGAGTTGTATTGGCAACGATTTATTGTTGGTGGGGGTTGAATCGTGGAGGATTATTGATTGTATTGGGAGTTTTATTGGCAACGATTTATTTTTGGTTGGGGTTGAAACGTGGAGGATTATTGATTGTATTGGGGTTGTATATTGCAAGTTTGTATCCTGAGTTGTGATTGGTTGAAATGTGGGGGATCGTGGTTTTTGTAATTATATTGGGGTTTTTGTTGTTGATACTTGACACGTCTAGTGCAAATAATGGCATTATTTGGAATTTTTATCCACTGGTTTCATAATCGTGGATTTCGTGAAACCCGTTGATTAGATAATCGTGGATTTGGTCATATTTGATACCCCCTATTGTTTATTTTCATTTTTCATTTTTTTTTATCATTTTTCATATTTTTTTTTTGTGTTTTTTTGTGTTGTTGTTTTTTTTTTTTTTTTTTTTTTTGGGGTTGTCAGCCTATGTGATGCCAAGGAGTACTCCTTCTAGCTACACAAGGTGCAAAATAAAAGATAAAGAGCAATATAAAGCTCTGGGAGGATTTATAAGAGGTAATACCAATAAGGATATGAGGTATAAGGGGTAAAAGATAATTAATTATATTAAATAAATTTAATATAATTAAAATTATGAGGGGCCTGATAAATCAGGGGTTGTTTAATCCCTCAAAGGTATCTTGCAAGCAGAGGATTTAGGTACCTGAACACACTGGGGCCTGTAAACAGGGGTGGTTTAAATCCCAGATAAAAGATGGGGGAGAATCTCAAGAGAAGGGTTTATCTACTTACTAGTAATAAATTACCTTCAACAGACTTGAGGTTCTTCCAGGGGGAAATTGGGCAGTTGGAAGCGCTTGGAAAGGGTGTTGGAAGAGCTGGGTGGACACTGGGCAATTTCAGGGGAGTAAGAAGGGGCTAAAGAACAGATACTAGGACCTTACCAGACAGAATAACAATTGTAAAAGCTATGTAAGTGGGTAAAGGTTGTAGTATATATATTAAAGCATGATGAGGCAAAATACAGGGGGAACAAGGGCTCCTTAAATGCCTTTCTGGAGACCTGATGGCGAAACACAGGATGTATTTTTGGCTATGGGAACATTTAAAAGGAAGGGGTTAAGATTTAATACAAATGTATGTAGTTGTTTAATCAAATTTCCATATGTACAGGCTGTCTACTATGGGTACAGCCTGTCTAAGCTCTTTTGCTGGCATCTTGAGGCGCTTCTGAACCTCTGACAAGGTTTGTTAGATGTGTTGATCAAAGGTTTTAATTACATGTCAAAATGTATTGATTAAATATCACATGTACCTGTTGATCACATTTGTCAGAGTTTAATTTGTTTTGTATTGTGTACAATGTGAGATACATGTATTTGTTTGTTCTGTGGGCGCTTCAAGAGCTTCTTGTTTGATCCTTTTCATGCAGGCTCTTTGGGAATGCATGACTGCAGAGATCTGTCAATCAATAATTTCCCACTAAGGATGTAGTATATTTATTTTGAACAGTTGTTCAATTATTATTTTCAGAAGCTTCTCATGTTATTTCCTTCCTCTTTTTCGTGGTCTTTGTCCCTCTGAATCATCCTTAGTGTACCTAGTATGTAATAGAATAAATAAATATATACTATAGTACTATATTACTAGTATTATATACTTATATTATGTTTTTATTTAAATACATTGTTATTTCGTGGCTTTGTGTATGTATTTATGGTTTTTATTCTGTATTTTAATGTATAATAATTATTTCAGCGCTTTAGTGGTAATATTCTTTCAAGTTGTTTTACTACTAGAAGTTTTAAGTTATCTGGGGTACTTTGGCTGAAGTACCCTAGGTTATTTTACACGCTCTTTAAGATTATGAAATAATATTTCCACTTATCTTATTATTTATTAACATATTCATTGTTTTATACTTATTACTGTATTTATCTATTTATTATTAATTTACTATGTAATAATGTATTTATTATTTACATATTGCTTTTTTATGTTGCTTTATCTTATTATTATTCATTTATTACCTTTTATTAAATGAGTAATACCATATTTTTTATTTTATGTTTATTTTTGTTCTAGTCAGGTTGTCTCTGAGCTAGTAGCAAGCTGACATTCCCTACCTTCAAGATAAGTCTCCCTGAAAAAAAATTCACAGGTATTTTCACAAAAAAACTTGGAGAATATTCATGAGGATATTTTTGGATACTCTATAGTTCCTGAGGTGAATAGCTCCATCAGGGATATTATTTTCTGGTAACCATTCATATTTATCTGCTGATTGTTCTTTTACCTAACCAGATATGGTTTTGTGTCTTTCCCTTCTATCTTCAAATATTTTATGTAATTTTAACTTTCCAGAAGGTGGTATATCCATCAGTGGGACATGTTGTAGGGTAATTGGTTCTTCTTCATTTCTTGTAGAGTATGGTTTAATCAGGCTAATAGGGAAAACAGGGTGTTTTCTTGATAATTTCTTCCTTCAGTATCACTCCTACTGCATTTTTACAATGTAGGTGCTTATTAGCAAAAAACTCTGTTTCCTTATGAGCTTTATCCCATCTACTTTTTATACTCTACTGCTTCTTTTATTGGCATTATCATGTGTGACATATAATCATGTCTTTAAACCTATAAGCCGCTGGGGGATGTACGTGACTTAATTTAAAGTTAACTTGATATTTGGGTTCTCTAGGGATCCATCAACTTTCTAACATATAAGTTAATTCTATTGTGGAAGAGTGTTTACTACTATTGTATGCTATTTCCAGAGCTGGTCATAGGTTGACCCAGTAGCTATCATAATTTTTTTAGCCCAAAGTTTCCTGAGAATATCTTTTAGTTTGCAGATCATTTCTTCAGATAGTCCATCTGTTTGAGGGTGATTTGCTTTTTGATAACCCTAGCTTGGTTCCTAAAATATCATGTAGGTTACGCCAAAATTCTGAAGTGAACTTGGGGTCTCTACCACTTATTATAATTTTTGTGTTTCCTACATCAGACTTCATCCTGTTCCAGGAAATCATGGCTACATCCATTGCTGTATCATCCTTATGATTTGGTATAAACTTTGGAATATATATGATCTACTACACATAGTACAGAGTTGTAAGAATAGGTGGACCTGTCACAACATCCATGTTTACAATTTCCTACCTGGATGTAGGTTCTTAAATTTTCTGTAGCAAGCCACAATTCTTACCTGTTTTTCAGCTAGACTTCTGCCAAGTCACACAGATTTGTTTATATATATGTATATTCTGTGGTTTTTTTGTTTTTCAATCAACCCAGCAAGCTGTTTTTTTTTCATATTGTTATTTCTTTTTGAAAAATTTCCTGATCCTATAACACACCCAGAAGCATGAATTTTCCTTGAGCATATGGTTTTAAGGGAATTTGGCTCTTGTGAAGCAGTGAGGGTATGAGGACATCTTTAATTGAGAAAAAAAACATTCTTTCATAACAAGCAATCCTTCTACAATTAATTCTTGTAACAAGAGGCTCTCAGTTAAGAATTCACAATGGGAAATATAGGTTCAGGCCCTGATGATCATTTCACCTTAGTTTTGCAACAAGACTGAATCTAATCAGTTGATCAAGCTTTTTTTGATAAGTTTTAATGATAATTATGATAAATACATGCACATGCATGTAATAATTGTACCATTAGATAACTAGAGGAGTTATAATGAAAAAATTAAATACCAGTATCTTCCACCCACTTGGTTTGTTTCAAATAATGTAAAATTTGCTTTGTGATGGGCACTTCCTTCCTATAAAAGAGGTTTGATTGTAAATGACTTTGTTTTCATTTTTATTCTTATTTTATTATTTTATTATTTTATTATTTTGTTCTTTTATTTTTATTTTATCAGCTCTGCATTTTATCATGTGATTAATTAATTTTAGATTGAGGAGGATTCATCCTGAGACATTGGTGTCATTGGAATTTTTCTGATAAAAAAGGTAGATAAAAGTTGTACTATTGGGTTCGACATAATTTTCGTCTCTGATATAATTAAACTCAGTAGCAAAGTGAGAATTTGTAGACCAGTTATAACATGTAAACAATAAACAAATGTGTTACTGGATTTGTCCAAACAACAAGAAAGAGATGAGGAAAATACCGACGTCTCTGGGATTGAGACATTTCTATAACACTGCAGTTTTATAGAGTGTAGTGGAAGAATCAGTCGGAAAGGCTCAATTTTTCAGAAACAACTCTTGGGGAAGGTTCTATAAATACCTATGATCGACGTGAAGAGAGCTGTCTGCTCGGATTTTTGATTGCTTGAAAATCGAGGGCAGTACAGCCAATGCAAGTATGGGATAAGTGCTTCAAAAGGGCTATGAAGGAGAGTTAACTATGTAAAAAGTATTAAAATCGCGATTGCACAATGGGAATAGCTCATTTAGGTAGTCTTTTTCAAGGTTAACAATTTTTTGATCTTTTCTGTAGCTGTTCCAATCACCGAGTTATAGTTTCTAACATGTTCGCTTGGACTGTTAAGAATATCGGGTAGGCACTTGATCTAGCCTGGGTGTCTTTGAGTTTGAATGGTGTAGATACATCCCATTTATACTGATTCTCATTTGAGGAATCAGCATTGCGTTTTCTTTTTACACAGGAAGAAATAAAGTCTAATAACCAAAGGTATGTAAGAGGAGATTGCTTGGACAGTATCTCAAGATTGCCTTTTGGCTCTGGGTTTCTCCTTTGATCGGATCGTTTTAAGCCTAACTCAAGACTAAGAGCGACCCAAACATGTTACTTTAAAACGACTGGGTATTTTTATTTTCTCAAGTCTAGTTTATGTCTTGAATAATTTGAAGATAATCCAAGGAGACTACACAGACAACGATAATAAGAGGTAAAGCCCATGTATCGATCACCCTGACCTACAGACACTGGCTTTTGTGCATCTATAGCTGGAACGGAATCTCTCAGGCGCTCTTATGACAAAGGACTCTGCTAGCGATAAGGAATTTTATTTCCCTTCTCTACCAACAATGACCCAAGGACCTCTAAGCGAATTAGATATTGGTGGTGGAACGGACAAAAGCTTGTTGGAAAACCAACCAACCATTTTTCTGTTTACGTTTTACTGTAGTATAAACTTTTTCTCCTCAATATAAATAAGCAGCTTTGATCTTGGTCTGAGATCACTTAGGTCAACTCCAGAATAGAGGTTTGGATTTTTATCAGCATGATGAACTATGAGGCTACATTGTTGGAACTGCCTTCGATGGGAGTTATCCATTCTCTACAATGCTCAACCGGTTATTCTCAATGTACCGCATCTATTTTTTTTTCTCAATTCAAATGCAAGTGCAGTGTAATATCAATAGAGCAATAGCAACGAACTGATTTGAATATTGCTTGATGTACTCCACACACAAAAAGAAACAGGCAGCTGATCGGAGTGAGCCGGTCGGAGAACACTCTGTACAACAACACATTGCATGCTTTAGTGGATGTCCGTCAAGCGAAAAGACATCACTTGTGGGTAAGACTACACCAAACCCTGAATCAGGTGTTAGGCTATAACTAATCAAAATGGTTGATTGTAAGTTGTCATCTATAAAACCATGATGTCATATAAGGCTTGCATATCCGATGTTTTTCGTCTTCTAACAATTGATCTATCTGACTCGGTGCCTACTTTCCATGGATCATGCCAACGTCCGATAAATATGTAGCTTGTGATGTATTTCATGCCGGGCAGGGTGCTCAAGGTCTTCTGATCCAACCTAGTAAACAGGAGCTCGGGAATACCTTTGGATCATCAAATGTTTGTCGCAGGGACCCTTTTGAAACCCTTGGCACGAACTAATGAGCTCTTTTTTCTGACTCGCTGGATGATGAGGTTGTCACCATCGTCCTTGAGAAGGGTTGCATTGAAGGTAGTGATGGCCACCCCCTCCAGTTTGCATCAAAGAATGACTCTCGCGGTGGAAACACTGGGGCACGTTTGGCTGGTGCATCTGTTGTTTGAACCAATTATCCATTACTCTGCCGACTACCTTCCTGCGAGCGGCGAGGCTACAAAATGGAATTATTTCCGGTGTGGCCTGCTTGTATGAACTGAGGCTGTTTGTGGTGAACTGGTAGGATCGTCAACCATACAAATGCAGAGTTTATCGTGGACTGCATGAGTTGAGCGAAATCAAAAATCACTTATAAGTGAACCTACACCAAACCCTGAATCAGGTGTTAGGCTAACTAACAAACGGACGCTAGCCTAGAACAGGACCTCAGTCATCATGAAGGAGAGATCTCGGAGACAAGCTCACATCACTCGCTGATGAAAGAGTAAGCTCTTATTTTCATATTTATCCCTTGTAACAATCTGTTTTTTATTATTTATGTTATTCGTTTCGAGAGTTTTTTATACTAGGGTGAAGATTTCTTTTGGTATGATGAGATAAATTTGTAGAAGTAGTAAATTTTATTGGATTCTTTATAACATGTGTTTATATATATATGTATTCTGAATTTCGAAAAAATTGATGTTTGTTAGTTACAATTGATTACAATTTGTATGTTTGAAGCACAATTTTTTGGAAAACAGATCCTTTGTGTTTTAGTTTTGGTTTCTTCCATTTATTAGAGATGATATAAAAGGATTTAAGATGTTTTATATATGTATGGTTTTTTTTTTAAAAAAAAGCGGGTTTTTTTTATTTCAGAAATAAATTTAAGAAATTTCCCGGCCAGACCCCCAATTGTCAGCCTATGTGATGCCAAGGAGTACTCCTTCTAGCTACACAAGGTGCAAAATAAAAGATAAAGAGCAATATAAAGCTCTGGGAGGATTTATAAGAGGTAATACCAATAAGGATATGAGGTATAAGGGGTAAAAGATAATTAATTATATTAAATAAATTTAATATAATTAAAATTATGAGGGGCCTGATAAATCAGGGGTTGTTTAATCCCTCAAAGGTATCTTGCAAGCAGAGGATTTAGGTACCTGAACACACTGGGGCCTGTAAACAGGGGTGGTTTAAATCCCAGATAAAAGATGGGGGAGAATCTCAAGAGAAGGGTTTATCTACTTACTAGTAATAAATTACCTTCAACAGACTTGAGGTTCTTCCAGGGGGAAATTGGGCAGTTGGAAGCGCTTGGAAAGGGTGTTGGAAGAGCTGGGTGGACACTGGGCAATTTCAGGGGAGTAAGAAGGGGCTAAAGAACAGATACTAGGACCTTACCAGACAGAATAACAATTGTAAAAGCTATGTAAGTGGGTAAAGGTTGTAGTATATATATTAAAGCATGATGAGGCAAAATACAGGGGGAACAAGGGCTCCTTAAATGCCTTTCTGGAGACCTGATGGCGAAACACAGGATGTATTTTTGGCTATGGGAACATTTAAAAGGAAGGGGTTAAGATTTAATACAAATGTATGTAGTTGTTTAATCAAATTTCCATATGTACAGGCTGTCTACTATGGGTACAGCCTGTCTAAGCTCTTTTGCTGGCATCTTGAGGCGCTTCTGAACCTCTGACAAGGTTTGTTAGATGTGTTGATCAAAGGTTTTAATTACATGTCAAAATGTATTGATTAAATATCACATGTACCTGTTGATCACATTTGTCAGAGTTTAATTTGTTTTGTATTGTGTACAATGTGAGATACATGTATTTGTTTGTTCTGTGGGCGCTTCAAGAGCTTCTTGTTTGATCCTTTTCATGCAGGCTCTTTGGGAATGCATGACTGCAGAGATCTGTCAATCAATAATTTCCCACTAAGGATGTAGTATATTTATTTTGAACAGTTGTTCAATTATTATTTTCAGAAGTTTCTCATGTTATTTCCTTCCTCTTTTTCGTGGTCTTTGTCCCTCTGAATCATCCTTAGTGTACCTAGTATGTAATAGAATAAATAAATATATACTATAGTACTATATTACTAGTATTATATACTTATATTATGTTTTTATTTAAATACATTGTTATTTCGTGGTTTTGTGTATGTATTTATGGTTTTTATTCTGTATTTTAATGTATAATAATTATTTCAGCGCTTTAGTGGTAATATTCTTTCAAGTTGTTTTACTACTAGAAGTTTTAAGTTATCTGGGGTACTTTGGCTGAAGTACCCTAGGTTATTTTACCCGCTCTTTAAGATTATGAAATAATATTTCCACTTATCTTATTATTTATTAACATATTCATTGTTTTATACTTATTACTGTATTTATCTATTTATTATTAATTTACTATGTAATAATGTATTTATTATTTACATATTGCTTTTTTATGTTGCTTTATCTTATTATTATTCATTTATTACCTTTTATTAAATGAGTAATACCATATTTTTTATTATATGTTTATTTTTGTTCTAGTCAGGTTGTCTCTGAGCTAGTAGCAAGCTGACAGGGGTGGTGTTGCTCCCCTGAACTCGAGTTATCAACTCGAGTTGCAGAGGCACAAGTGTGGATCGGCTCGATAACCTAGCAATCAAGCCGGTTTATTGAGCCACAATTGGGGACAGGGTCGATAAATTAACTGTCGAGCTTGCTAAGAGCTCGACAGTTGTCAAAAGGTTAGTGAAACGATTGGAGATGCTCTTAGAGCATCCATCCTCGTTTCGCTAAGATTTCCGCAAATGCAGAGACTTTAGCAAGGCGCACGGGCCTCCGTAGCTGCCCAAACGGGAAATTCCACCCTCACGGCTTGGTATTGTGCCTCTTCTACTGCCAAACCAAGCCGCTCCACCCTTGTGGACTCGTCAAACCCTTTGGTAACTGACCAATAATCATCAACCCACGAAAAAAAAAAAATGAAAAAAATGAAACAAAAAAGTAAAAAAACAAGTAAAAATACAATGGGGAGCGTTTTTTTGGGGGGTTGGATCGTTTGCTTTCTTTCTTGGTGGCTGTCATCGTGGTTGGCGGCTGAATGTTGGACTTGTCTGGCGCTTTTTTTTTTGTCTTTTTTTTTTTTTTTTTTTTTTTTCAGTGTTGAAGATTGGCAAAAACTTACCCTACAGAGCTTGGTAGGGGTCCCTAACTTTAGAGACTTGGACAGAGAAAATTGCCGAGTCTCTAGTTAAGGAGCCCTAAAGAGTGCACGAGGGTGGTGCGTGGGGGCTTCGTCTCTGTAAAGTTGGCTTACCGAGCCACTTTACAGAGACGAGGGTGGATGCTCTTAGAGCATCTCCAATTGTCTTGATAAGTCGGCTCAATAAGCCAACTTTATCGAGACGAGCCCCACTCGTGCGCTCAATAGCGCTCCATAACTGTTGAATTGATGAATTTCTTGATAGAGGTCCATAACTTTATGGACCTCTATTGAGCTTGACAAGCTAACTCGTGAATATCTTTCACAAGTCAATCCTCCCCCCATTTGACACCCCTGAGGGATCCCCACCCATAAAAACCCACCCTGTGTAGTGCTCCCCTGCAACTCGAGTTATCGAACTCGAGTTGCAGAGCAGCACGAGTGTGGATTGGCTCAATAACCTAGCAATCGAGCCGGGTTATCAAGCCACAAGTGGGGACAGTGTCAATAAATTAACTGTCGGGCTCGCTAAGAGCTTGACAGTTGTCAAAAAGTTATCCAAACAATTGGAGATGCTCTTAGCGAGCTCAATAGTTGATTTATCAAGCCCGTCCCCACTTGTGGCTCAATAACCCGGCTTGATTGCTGGGTTATCGAGCCGATCCACACTTGTGCCCTCTGCAACTCAAGCCAATAACTTGAGTTGCAGGGTGTTGTAAATGCAAAGGAGGAAAACATCTTATTCTCTATTTCATGTGATGACCGATGCTAACTATATATACATGACTATGTAATAACCTAGAATATTCTATAACCTTCTATGCAAGGTTTGTCTTTCTACATGCATACTCCTCAACACCCCCCCTCAAACCTTGCATCCCTCACACCGACAACAAAAATAGGGGGGTTGATAAACCCACGTTGATGGGCGCACGCCCACGCCCATCAGCGTGCAACACTTCAGGCGTGCAGTTTGCACTCCCCGTTCAGAAAAGGGCGTGCGAACTGCACACCCTTTCTATGTGTATAGGCAGGGGTGTGCCCCTACCTATATACATAGAATTGGTGTGCGGCTTGCACACCAATTCTATGTATATAGGTAGGGGCATGCCCCTGCCTATATACATGCTGATGACATGCGTACACAGGAATGTACACATGAAATCAGCTCCGGTCAAGGAATTCAGCCTCCTCGACCGGCAGGTACAACCTCCTCAACCGGGGGGGATCCCTCCGGGCGAGGAGGTTCTATGACCTCCTTGACTGGGGGGATCCCTCCGGCCGAGGGGGTTGCAGTCCTCCCCGGCAGTAAAAAAAAGGCGTGCGGGCAGCACACCTTTTTTTAAGGGTGTGCGTTGGGCGTGGGCGTGTGCCAGGGGGAGTGAGTTTTTCATCCCTTATTGAAGGGAGTCAATTCAGGAGGAATGAGATAAATAGTAAGGAATTGGGATAGTTTAAGATCAGAATTGTCGGAGGGAATCAATTTAGGAGGAACGAGAAAAGGAGGAACTTGGAAGTAGATGAAGTTCTGAACAGATAACTTTCTTGTTAACAAAGGGAAGAAGTTTGAAGGAGGTTTCAAGTATTTATAGATGACAAAGAAGAGAAAAGAATAGGAGATTCAGGGGATTGAGCAACTAAGCGGTCTACTTTAAGATGATGTCATACTGGATTTGTCGGGGCTTTTGGGATCAAGAGAGGAAGTGGAAAGTTGAATATTAACAGAAAATTCATACAATTCAGATTTTGCCATGCTTTTCCATTTCCCATACTTCCAGCCCATTTTGCAATGCAACATTCATCAATTCAGGTTGTATGAGCCATGGTATTGTTTTTGAGTTATCTGAATGCTTGCAGTGCAAATATGGTACAAGATGGGAAACTGAATTCAGAAGGTAATTATTAGTATCATTGTGTCCTATTTAATTGATGGAAAAGCCTCCTTCTTTCTGGTCAGTTAGTGGCGCAGTTTTGTTGCTAACTGGGCATTGAGCTGCAAATAAATTCTTCTGAACATTGATTGTACATATAATGCTCTGTGTGGTGTATGATTAACATGTTATCAAGATGTTCAATTACCTCCAAGTGGTTTTAATGGTTAGAAGGGCTGCACAAGTGAAATACCTGTTCTGGGAAATAATAAAAATCTGACTCCTTAACTATTAATGTCATGTTATTCTCTTACTGGGTACCAATCTTTTTGCACCTAGCAAGTTTTGCATAGAACTGGGTTTTTCCAACTTCCCAAATTGATTCCACACACCCAATTATTTCACCATGAAACTCTGGGTCCATGGAATGTTTGCGCGAAATTCAAACTTGGATCAATGGATCATGATAATTTTCATGTACCAAGAAAAATGCGCCATTTTTTATCACATTCTTCCCATCAACATTGAAACCTTGTACACTCCTGATTAGAAATATGGGGAATGTCCTCTTCAGGGTTTGTGGTATCAATTCATCCTCTTTGGGTGCTCCTCTATGCTCATGAATAGTTGTTTTGGTCTGCACATTTCCCAACAAGTGAGGGTTGCATCCCATGACCCTTTGGAACAAGGGATTGTCTTCAAACAGGGATCTGATGTGTGTTGAATCTTGGAGATATATTTGGTTTCTATGATAATACAGCTTGGCTCCTGACCAAAGCAGCCTCATGATATGATAGTTGTTGAAACTGGTAGCTATATCTCTTCCAGGGCTCAGGAAGTTTGAATGGATAGAGATATTCCTTTGAAACTTTCAAATTTTTCAGTGGAAAACAAGATTGCAGGTCCAAACCTCCTTATTGATTCTGGCAGATGCAAGAGATGGTGGAATGTGGGCTTGTTGGTCCATCATCCTGGAATCATGCATATATGATATAAAAAGAAATGGATTAATTTTTCAAGCTCCCAAATGTACTCATCAATTTCATTTATGAGTGTCTGAAATTTCATACCGCCAATCAGGAATAAAGCTGTCCAGATTTCTTGCTGTTCAATATACATCATAGGGAATATGAAAAATGGTGTGGCCTGCAGAATGAGCTGGAATTATTATCCAATGCTGAAGCATTTATTTTTTCTGGATAGGGGGACCATTAATACCAATTTAATGATGTCAACTTTCTTTCAATGCTCCCATGAAATGCTTCCACAAGTCTTTTCACAAATCCAATGATTATGACATGTAGTAACTTTATTGGAGTATCCTTTCACCCATCAAATCCAATTATGGGTTGAATGGCCTTTCTGGTGTTTTGTGCTAATCAGAAAAAAAATTTGAGACTAGCTTTAAATTCTTGTCCAAATCTTCACTTCAAATGGCATCCACCAAACGTTTTGAAAATCAACACCCCCCTAATTAATTTCAAAATTCATTCAAAAACCTAGAAACTGTTTTATTAGGGGGTATCAAATATTACCAAATCCACAATTAAAACCAGTCAATTAGGTTTTTCCACAAAATTTCACTTTTGAGAATTCTGATCCATTTTATATAGATATCCATGGTTTTTAAAAATGGTGGATTTTCAAAACCAGTTGATTAGATAATGGTGGATTGGGTCATATTTGATACCTCCTATTTCATATAAATTGAACCAGAAACTAATAAAGAAATAAATTCAACAAAAAGGGAGCTGAGTAATACAACAATATAGGAGTAGGAAACTAACCCTAAAGTCAAATATAATCTTAAAGATTCCTCAGTTAACAAGGCCTAAAGAGGCCACAAGGGTGGCGTGTGGGGGCTTTGTCTCTATAAAGTTGGCTTACCAAGCCACTTTACAGAGACGGTGGTGGATGCTCTCAGGGGTATTGTTTGTAATTTTGGCGGCCCTTTTTTGGTCTCTGGTGGGGTCAACACAATGTCCATGGCCTCAACTGCTATCAATGCAGAAACTCATTATTTGCCAAAAACCTATCTGTTTTGGTGGGCAATGGCTCCCCCACCAACCCACAAGACAATGGTGACATGGCTGGCAAATACAAATGTTCTGAAATTGTTACACAATCATGTAATAGACAGGCATCAACTACTCATTGATGTAAGGCAAGATGGGGAAAACATCACCTAATGTGATGGAAAAGTATTAGATAAGAAGGGGGGTAAATGGAAAGCATTAGAGATGGAAAGAGGTGGAAAGAGGTGGATTTGAGAAAGTGAGCGGAGATGATACTGGAATTTTGGCACTTATAGATAGCTGTGACCTCTGCAAGAAATTTCACCATATTCCAATTTCATCTTTGATTTCAGTAACAACCATAAATAATCAAAGAGAAATTTTTTACCATTGTGTTTAATCTTGCAAGCTCTCTGATCTCAGATAGCATGCACATGCCCCACATTTCATTTGTGCCTTGTGTCAAATTCACAAAAATACTTCAGGTGTTTCAATCCACTCCTGAAGGTTACTTCTTTCCATAATATTAACTCTATCAACTCTCCTTTCTCCCAATTTATCCCTCCCTATCTTTCGTTTTGTTTCCTCTTCCTTATTTCTTTTCCCTCCCTCTTCCTTCTTTTGTGTCATTTACTCTTCCTTCTTTCTCATCAATTCCTCTTCCCCCTATATCTTAACTCTATCAACTAAACTCAATCAATGAAACCAAATCTCACTGTTGAAGCTTTAAAATCAGGCAGCCTTCACTAGCTTCCAACTTGGTGAGAAATGCACCTCAAGCATTTCCTGCTCTCAAATTTATTCTCAATAACTGAATCTTTTTCTTATGTCCTCTCTAATTACTCTTTATTAAATAGTCTCACTGTCCTTTTCACCTCTACTATCTATTTGTCTGTCTCAAAGATACATATAGTTAATTAGAGGTCTCTAAATTCAGAGACCTCTCATGAGCTTGGTAAGGTAAGTCCTCCATTCCCACAATCAATTCCTTGATCCCCCCCCTACAGCCCCGCTTACTGAGAAACATGAAGAGTCCCCTGTTGGTCTATGACCCTGATAATATTGTTTGTAGATGAAGAAAACTCCCCCAGGGAAAAATATATTTTAAGAGAGGATGAAAATATGTATAGTTTTGTAAATGCATACTTTGGTTGGTGAGAAAACATAAACCATACTCACTGCAACAGGGCACTATGAGTTAGCATAGCTGAAAAGAGCGCTACACTAACAGTTAGTGTAGCTGACAAGAGAGCTATGCTAACAGTTAGCGTAGCTGACAAGAGCGCTACGCTAACAGTTAGCGTAGCTGACAAGAGCGCTATGCTAACAGTTAGCGTAGCTGACAAGAGTGCTACGCTAACAGTTAGCGTAGCTGACAAGAGCGCTACGCTAACAGTTAGTGTAGCATTTGTTCCAGCTAACACCACTACAAATCACCTAACAGGTAATTCCTGTAGCGTTAACTTTTTTTTTTGAAGTCGCTAACGCTACGCTACAGCTATTTTTTTTTTTTACAAAATTTTTGTAGCGTTAGCTGAAAAAAAAACCACTAGCAGTAACTTTGTGTTAGCGTAGCGACAAAAGCTAACATTACGCTACGCTACAGCTATTGTTAGCGTAGCAGGCCCACTGTTGTCACTAGTCAAATTTCATGAAGTTTATTGGGGATTTACTTGCCATTTGAAAAATTATTAATTAAATATATGGAAATACTTCAACTTTGGAGCAGTCATGTGAAAACAAGATACCTCATTGATACATTCTGTTGAAGTGGGGGATAAGGTCAAGATACAGTGTTGATATGTTGAGGATGGGTAAGAGATAAGCGAAGGCACCTCCATAGAGGTGCCAACTTTTTTTTCCTGGTGTGGCAGACGGCAAGGTGGCAGAAGCTAGAAGACCCACCTTCCTCGACCACTCAATTCATGTCAGCCTGGCTTCCCTGAAAACCCAATTACACACAACACAAAAAGTGTGGCAAGACTCGCCACACACAATTTTCCCAGTACAAGCGGCCTTTCACCAACTCCGGTCTGGGCACACCCACTTGAACCTCTTCCAGTTCAAGTGCAAGAGGGTGCCCTTCCCTATCTGAAAACAATGCAACATCCCTGAATTGGTGGACCACTATCTGGTGTCCTGCTCCAGATTCACTTCAGCCAGTTCCAAGACTTGGGCTCTCCTCAGGAAAGAGGACCTTTGACTTTTGTCCAGTAGGACACTTCTCCACAATCCCCAGGCATTTAAGACCACTGAAACCTTTCTTGTCGAATCAGCTCGACTTCCTCAATTTCAACCAGAGAGCTCATACAACACCGCTTGGTGATCCTCTCACCACTGGACCCCACCACATTGGACCATCAGTACTCAACTAGCATAATTTCCTGTTTTCCCTGTTTTCCCTCTTGTGTTCCTCCTCTCCTTCTTTCTCCTCTCTGTTGTCGCTTCTCTTAGTCATATTTGGTACTCAGCCCTCACTCTGTTATATCCTATTTTAGATGTTATCAGCTGCTAAGGTTTTAAAAACTTTAAAAGCTCTTGTAAGCTACTTTTCATATGCATAGTGCACAATGTTAAGCCAAATCTGCACTTTAAAAAAAAAAAATCCCCGAGGGTGGGGATGCTTGGTTAGCCAGCTGCAGAGCCCCCCTACCAAGTCACAAGGGCGTGGTTTCTTGGTAGGGTAACCATTGTACTCGCTAACCTCTCCGCAGTTGCGGAAAAGTTAGTGACACGATGGTGGATGCTCTGAGAGCATCCACAATTGTCTTGATAAGTCAGCTTGATAAGCCAACTTTATCAAGACGTTGCACACTCGTGCGCTTGATAGCGCACAATAACTGTTGAATTGATAAAATTCTTGATAGAGGTCCATAACTTTATGGACCTCTATTGAGCTCGATAAGGTAACTTGTGATTATCTTTCACAAGTCAATCCTCCCCCCATTCAACACCCCCGAGAGATCCCCACCCTATAAAAACCCACCCCGTGTAGTGCTCCCCTGCAACTCGAGTTATTGAACTCAAGTTGCAGAGGAGCACAAGTGTGGAACCGGCTCGATAACCTGGCAATAGAGCCGGGTTATCGAGCCGCAAGTGGGGACACTCTTGATAAAATAACTGTTGAGCTCGCAAAGAGCTTGACAGTTGTCAAAAAGTTATCCAAACGAATGTGGATGCTCTGAGCATACTTTGATATTTTTTCCGCAGGCAGAGGTAGAGTGACTGCGGAACAATGAAACCTAAGAGCATCCACCCTTGTCTCTGTAAAGTGGCTCGGTAAGCCAACTTTACAGAGATGAAGCCCCTGCGCACCACCCTCGTGGCCTCTTTAGGCCTTGTTAACCAAGGAATCTTTAAGATTCTCATTAGAGGTCTCTAAATTTAGAGACCTCTAACGAGCTTGGTAAGGTAAGATCCCTCCTTTCCCACAATGCCATCCTCGATCCCCCCCTACAGCCCCGCTTACCGACCAACTTGGAGAGTCCCCAAGGGTGGGGACACTTGGTTAGCCAGCTGCAGAGCCGCGCTACCAAGTCACGAGGGCGTGGTTTCTTGGTAGGGTAACCATCACACTTGCTAACCTCTCCGCAGTTGCGGAAAAGTTAGTGAGACAATGGTGGATGCTCTAATTACCTGATAACACGAATCAGTGTGGACGCGCCTCTGATTTACGACCATTCGCGACAACTGTAGCAGGGCTACAGGTTGACAAGCGGATATTACACCCCTTGCAGCCGAGGCGCAAGGGGCGTCACCCTTTCCTGCCCAGATCGGGCCAAGCCCGGAGCTAGGCCAGGCGCCTCCGTTTCACAGTGTTGTAACCCAGTTAGGGGTTACGCTAGGGTCTCGACTAGGCCCCTCTTATCTGATAGATTACATGTATATAAACTGTGTTCACTAGCTTAGATACATGAAATACTATCCATGAGTTTCCATCTTCCTTGAGCATCCGCTACGAGTTCCATCAGGTTATGAGCCCCTAAAAGAATCTTGCTAATCGATAATTTAGATTATAAGAAACCATATATCTTACTTATAGGTAGCCCAGCGTAGGGTGTAATTGTCCTGTGTTTTTTTGTTTCTTTCTTTTTTTACAATATCCTGTGCTTCCGGTTTTGTCAGCAAACATCGTCACATCATCTTCCAAAGTTATCATCATCCAAAACCAAACCATCACAGCTTTTATACATAAATATCTCTCTCCACATACCTTTTTTTTTCATCCCAACCTAACTCTGCTGATTAAGCTGCTGACGAGTCATTCTCTGAAGTATATCCTTACCTGGGACGCCGGGTCAAGGGGCCGAACAGGCGTGTAGGCAGAGATATCCCCCCCCCATCCAAACATTTGTCTATTCCCTTCCAATTCGCTCAAGCCCAATAACAAAAAAAAAAAAAAAAAAAAAAAAAAAAAAAAAAACTGAAATTTTTTCCTTCTTTTCTGCTCCTCCTAATCATCCTCCCCATACACTCCTACCCGTTTTTTCCTTTTCTTTCCCATCAACCATGTCCAGCCCCCTCCAGACAACCTCTCAACAAGCCAATACATCTTCCCCCGCCCCACAAACCAGGTCCACTCCAGTTCCAGCTCCAGTCGACGGAAGATCAGACAGGGAAGCACCACCCCACCATGGCGACCCCAACAACATCCAACCAGTACGGCGAACTTCAAGACGGGACCTACGAACCGAAGCTGACACAGACCGAGCGGCTGCCGCCGTCATCAGTGCGATCTCTCAACAGATCAAAGAAGACGACCGCCTATCCCCCGACGGTGCCAACTACCCCCTATGGGCCGATTTTGTCAACGAGAGGATGAGAGACGCAATCAACGTCGTCAATTTTTACCATGGAGAAATCATCAATCCTTTCCATGAGCGCATCGGCCGATCCGTCTTACTCCAATCAGTACACCGATCCCTCAGGAGAGCACTTGGACGACTCGACACTTCGTTTGCCATGTACACTGACCTGTCCATACGGTTCAACTCAGTTAGCAGAGCCGCCCAGTTAGATCTATACCAACGACTCATCAGTTTTAACGCCGCTGAACACACCTCAACAACTGCGATGACAGCGTACATCGGAGATATTTTTGATGAGATGGCAGCAATCAGGATGCCGTTCACGCGTGACCACTGGGCAGGACTAGCACTTCAAAACGGACTAACAAGCGATCAAGCCCTGCAAGAGGAATTCGACAGACGACTCAAAATCGACCTGCAAGAGTCCACTGCCGACGACCCCCCCATGACGTTCAACGAAATGGTAAGACTCCTCAATCAAATTCGCCGGCAACACCGCATCCGGTCCAGCAGAACCCAGCAAACTGGTGCCCAGAACGCAGGCATCATCTTGCAAGCCACCGCCAACCAAACTGAAACAGCGTCGCCTGCCCCACTGAACTCGTCCTCAACACACTTGATTCAACAGCATCCCGACAACACACCCGATGCGCATGACTTCATGGCAATGCAGGCCGGTTTATGCTGGCAGTGCTGATCCCCGGACCACCTACTCCGCGACTGCCCACTCCGCCAGCGTCCAGGCAACACTCGGACGACTCGCCAGCCCATGCCCTATCGGCCCCAATCTGGAACAACGACTCATCCGCCGAACCCCGCCGGTTTCCAATTGTTCTACCCCATCATCACCCCACCAGGCTTCCACGGATCCTATCCCCAGTACAACAACTCCGTCCGGCTCAACAACCAACAACAGCAACAGCCACGGTTTGGCCAACAGACTCCTGGCAGACCTGCTGACTACTATCGGCCGAGCCCTTCCCGATCTCAACAGTCGACAGCCCCAACCACCTCCATTGGCTCCCAACACCCCAGAGCGTCGGCCAATCAAGCGACAGCTTATGGCGAGGACTCCACCGCCAGAATGGTAGAGCTCGGAGAAGTGAATGAGGGCCTAGATGATCTGAGTTTCGGCCATATCATGGCAGATGATGCGGGTGATGCTCCAATTGTTGACTCAGGTGTGTCCCATCATCTTTGTGGCGATCTTAGCCTTCTCTCTAATTTCCGCCTATTTCGTACCCCCATTCCCCTCCGAGTAGCTACCTCTGGAAATCCTGCCTTTATCACAGGCGAAGGCGATTTAACATTCTCTGGACTTGATAATCAAAACGTCACCATTCATGGGGTGCTGTATTGTAAGCTAGCTCGATCAACGCTTATATCGCTTGCAGCCCTACGCAAAGCTGACACTTATTTTGCGTACGACATCGCTCAGGATGTTTTTAACATATACTCGAGAAATAACCAACTTGTTTTTAAATGTCCTTTCCTACGTTCCACAAATCGCTGGAGTTTTCCCTTCCCTAAACAATCGCCGCCTGTCAAACCGTCTGATGACCAATCCACATGCCCTAAGAGAAATGATATGCCAATATGCAAACCTAGTTTCTGCCCTGTGACCACTGATACGCGTGTGAAACTAAGAAAAGAAATCTTTGTCACACCCCTTGACACTGAGCACCATGATAACGAAAAGATTAATGCTAACGACCTGACTGACAATGAGAAGACTCTATTATACTATCATTGCCTGTTCGGACACATCAGCCTGCGAAAGATTCAACAGATCATACAGGAGAAGATCTGCTCAAACCTGCCGATAACAATACCAAAAGGCGAAATCAGATGCGACATATGCGCCCGAGCGAAGAGTCTAAACAAAAATGTTCTCCTCAGTTGCGAACGCGAGCTCAGGAAACTAAGTATTGTCACAGCTGACATCGTGGGGCCTGTTTGAAGTAGATACTTTCAACAAAGGCCGTTTTTTACTTACCATCCGGGATGTTTCTACAGGTTTTAGTGAAGCTAAAGTCCTAACATCGAAGGAGCAAGCATCTGGACACCTGACCAACACGATTACCCGATGGGAACGTCAAACACAGACACAAGTCAAGGTAGTACGCACGGACAACGGCGGAGAATTTTCAAGCGAATCCCTTGGGAATTTATTTCGAAATCGAGGTATCAAAGCCGAACAATCTTTGCCCTACCATCACTACCAAAATGGGGTAATTGAGCGATTTAACAGGACTGTTGCGGATATGGGTAGGACCATATTAATTGATAGCGGGATGGGAAAATCCTTTTGGGGCTTCGCTTTCATATGGGCATGTGATGTGCTCAATATGGTTCCTAACAAGCGAAGCGGAAAACTAACACCTTTTGAAGCTTTCTACGGATACAAGCCGTCAGCAGACAGATGCAGGATCTTTGGCGCTCGAGCTTTCCTACATGTGCCCCAGGAACAACGAAGAAAACTTGACGAACGAGCATTGGAGGGGAGAGTGGTAGCCCACTGCGACAACAGCAAAGGATGGATTTTCCTTGTCAAAGGATCAAACCAACTGTTTGCCTCAGCAATCGTCAAATGGGCGGATCGACCACCGAGAACGGAGACTGCCAACGTCCCACAGGTAACTACAAACAAGCACCCAACAACTCTGCCTTTGCGAGAGGAGAAAAAGTCCGATGTGTCTTACATAGTAAATCAAATGGAGCTGGGGGTTTTTACTGACAACACCTCGTTTGACCATCAAGAACTCACGATCAACAGGATGCTACTAGATTGCTCTTTTTTTGCCACAACAGTGCCGCGGACATTCAAACAAGCGCAGCGGTCTGAGAAATGGCCGAGCTGGAAGGCAGCCATTGATGAAGAGTTAATGAATTTGAACAACATGAAGGTCTGGTCAATAAAAGATTTACCGGCTGGAAGGAAACCCCTCAAGTGCAGGTGGGTTTTTGCCGAGAAAACGAATGACGTAGGTGACACCATCCGTTTCAAAGCACATTATGTAGCAAAAGGTTTCACCCAGGTCGTGGGACTCGACTACGTCTCAACCTTTGCCCCCACTGCAACCTTTGTCTCCATGCGTCTGATACTAACCCTAGCAGCTAAATTCAACTGGGAAGTTTTCTCATTCGATTTTGTAGCAGCTTACCTCAACGCTCCCATTGACGAAGAGGTTTGGGTAGAAGCGCCCGGAGGAATGGAGGTACCAGCAGGAAAGGCGATGTTGCTACACAAAGCTCTTTACGGCACGAAACAGGCAGCGCGGTGCTGGTGGCTACACTTAAAAGGGGTACTGAAGAATCTCGGTTGTGAAGCGAGTCAGTACGACAATAGTCTGTACACGGTGAAGCACGGGAGTGAGCATGGAATCATTTGGATCCATGTCGACGACGGAATTGTAACTGGGTCGTCAAGAGGTCTACTCAGAAAACTCGAGTCCGACCTAAAGGGCATTCTAAAGGTAAAGTGGACAGCCGGCCTAGAATCAATTGTGGGTTTGGAGATCAGACGATGTCCCAAAGGTTTTCAAGTGCGACAACCAAAGCTCATTCGCTCTATCCTGGACGCCCATTGGGATGGAGTATTTACAGCGACCACACCAATCCCACCCTCCCTACTGGGGCGTTGATAAACGCACGCCAAGGGCGCACGCCAACGCCAACCCGCACGCCAATTTTTTTTGGCGTGCGGGGCCTACACGCCATTTTTTTTTGGCGTGTAGGGTCTACACGCCAATTTTATTTGGCGTGTGAGACCTGCACGCCAAAAATGGCGTGTGGTTCCCACACGCCATTTTTTTTTGGCGTGTGGGCCCCGCACGCCAAATAAAATTGGCGTGTGGGCCCCGCACGCCAATTGTTTGGCGTGCGCTCTCACACGCCAAACAATTGGCGTGTGGGAGCGCACGCCAAATAATTGGCGTGCGGGGCCCACACGCCAATTGTTTGGCGTGCGGGTCCCCCCTCGCTCACATAATCGAGTGGTAGGGACCACTCGATTACGTGAGCGAGGCCGGCTGACGAGGTTATACAACCTCGTCAGCCGGGAGGACTTCCTCCCGGCCGGCGAGCTATACAACCTCGTCGGCCAGGAGGAAGTCCTCCTGGCTGACGAGGTTGTATAACCTCGTCAGCCGGGAGGACTTCCTCCCGGCTGACGAGGTTATACAACCTCGTCAGCCAGGAGGAAGTCCTCCTGGCCGACGAGGTTGTATAGCCTCGTCGGCCGGGAGGACTTCCTCCTGGCCGACGAGGTTATACAACCTCGTCAGCCAGGAGGAAGTCCTCCTGGCCGACGAGGTTGTATAGCCTCGTCGGCCGGGAGGACTTCCTCCTGGCCGACGAGGTTGTATAGCCTCGTCGGCCAGGAGGACTTCCTCCTGGCCGACGAGGTTATACAACCTCGTCGGCCAGGAGGAAGTCCTCCCGGCCGGCGAGGCTATACAACCTCGTCGGCCAGGAGGAAGTCCTCCTGGCTGACGAGGTTGTATAACCTCGTCAGCCGGGAGGAAGTCCTCCCGGCTGACGAGGTTATACAACCTCGTCGGCCGGGAGGAAGTCCTCCTGGCCGACGAGGTTGTATAACCTCGTCGGCCGGGAGGAAGTCCTCCCGGCCGACGAGGTTATACAGCCTCGTCGGCCAGGAGGACTTCCTCCTGGCTGACGAGGTTGTATAACCTCGTCGGCCAGGAGGAAGTCCTCCCGGCCGACGAGGCTATACAACCTCGTCGGCCAGGAGGACTTCCTCCTGGCTGACGAGGTTGTATAACCTCGTCAGCCGGGAGGAAGTCCTCCCGGCTGACGAGGTTATACAACCTCGTCAGCCAGGAGGACTTCCTCCTGGCCGACGAGGTTGTATAGCCTCGCCGGCCGGGAGGAAGTCCTCCCGGCTGACGAGGTTGTATAACCTCGTCAGCCGGCCTCGCTCACGTAATCGAGTGGTCCCTACCACTCGATTATGTGAGCGAGGGGGGACCCGCACGCCAAACAATTGGCGTGCGGGGCCCACACGCCAATTTTATTTGGCGTGCGGGGCCCACACGCCAAAAAAAATGGCGTGTGGGAACCACACGCCATTTTTGGCGTGCAGGTCTCACACGCCAAATAAAATTGGCGTGTAGACCCTACACGCCAAAAAAAAATGGCGTGTAGGCCCCGCACGCCAAAAAAAATTGGCGTGCGGGTTGGCGTTGGCGTGCGCCGTTGGCGTGCGTTTATCAACGCCCTCCCTACTGCTGATCACAGATCCTGAGGGTGATGCCGCCAAATCCACTGACTACCTTTCTATTATTGGGGCAATCAACTATCTAGCAGTCGCGAGCAGACCGGACCTAGCTTATGCGGTAAACCTTCTAGCGCGTTTCTCCGCTAAACCTGGAACTACCCACTGGAAAGGTTTGCGCCATCTAGTTGTGTACATAGCTAACACGTCAGATTTGCCTTTGAACCTTTTCCCAGATCAATCCCCGAAACCCCTCAAATGCTTCTGTGACGCCTCCTGGGGAGGAGAACTTGCAAAGTCGACATATGGCACGCTGGTAACCTTCTACGGGTGCCCTGTCTTATGGTCGTCCAGGCGTTTCGCTACTGTAGCTGCGTCGACTTGCCAGGCCGAGTATATGGCACTAGGCGTGGGTACACGACAGGTGTTGTGGGTGCGACACTTACTTAATGATGTGTTGAAGCGCGAGTTCACAGGCTTAATGCACTGCGACAACCAGTCTGCTATCAGAGTCTCAATCGATGACTCTGCGAACAAACGAGTCAGACATGTCGACAGAGAATTCTACCTCACAAACCAAGCCCTGTACGAACAGAAGACCGAACTGATATGGGTCCCCACCAAGTATCAACTGGCGGATATATTCACAAAGGCGCTCAGCAAAGACACTTTTTGCCATTTCCGAGACAACATCATGGCCGGTGCCTAGGCGAGGGGGGGAGTGTTGTAACCCAGTTAGGGGTTACGCTAGGGTCTCGACTAGGCCCCTCTTATCTGATAGATTACATGTATATAAACTGTGTTCACTAGCTTAGATACATGAAATACTACACCACGGCCACACCTCGATGACAGGTGAGTCGTCTTCAAGACGATTACAGGAAAAAAGCCGCCTTCAAGACGAAAATTGGTCTTGAGGGCGGCTTCAAGACCGATTTAAGGTTCGGCCTGGGAAACCTGTGAAAATGCGGTCTTCAAGTCGACTTGAGAACCAAATGAGGTTCTCAAGTTGACTTGAAGACCGCACTGGGGTTCTCAAGTCGACTTGAGGACCTAATGTGGTTCTCAAGTCGACTTGAAGACCATTGGTGGTTTTCAAGTCGACTTGAGAACCACCAATGGTTCTCAAGTTGACTTGAGAACCACCAATGGTTCTCAAGTCGACTTGAGATGGTTCTCAAGTCAACTTGAAGACCATTGGTGGTTTTCAAGTCGACTTGAAAACCACCAATGGTCTTCAAGTCGACTTGAGAACCACATGAGGTCCTCAAGTCGACTTGAGAACCAAATTCCTTCGGTTCTCAAGTCGTTATCCCTCCTTGCTCAGAGCAAGAAGGGACTTTGCTTCCAAACCAGACTCCCTTACCTGAGCAGGAAGGGAGTCTGGGAAGCTCCCTTCGAAACCACATGCAGATCAGCCTGCAAACCACTCCAGTGGTTTGCAGGCTGATCTACAGACTCCAGGAGTCCAATCTTCTCCGCAAAGATTGGACTAAAAGATTTTTAATTGAGGATTATAACCATTTATGAGCTGGATAGTTCAAAAACCCGCTAGTCGAGCGGTAAGGAATATTGACTGGCCTCCTGGAGGTCTGCAGGTTGTGGGTTCAAGCCCTGCCTGTGTTTTGCACAAATTTGTCCTCCGGTCCCTCGACGCAGGACGTTTTCAAGTCGCCTCCAAGCCGGCTTCATCTTGCTTGGCAGTCGTCTCGGAGGCGGATGCAACTCTTGAGACGTTTTCAAGTCGACATCAAGGCGCCTTGACAACTCCTGATTCAATTGAATCACAAGACGCCTTGAAGTCGTAAACGTCGGCTGACAGGTGCATTGAATTGAAAAAAGACGCCCTCAAGTCGTCAAAAAAAGACGACTCGAAGGCGTCTGAATGCGTCCGAGGTGTATCCATGAGTTTCCATCTTCCTTGAGCATCCGCTACGAATTCCATCACACATTTCCTTCAGCTACAGATACATTGCCTGTATTACTGTAGCTTTGCATATGTACCCCTGTATTCACGGGGTAGTTGTTTATGCCGTTGTTTTTTTCTCGAGACGGCCTTATAAGGCCGCTTTTTACCCGGCATCAGTATTAGATGACACTAGTTGTACTTAAGTGTCTCTCGACTCTCCAGTTGTTTTTACTGCATAAGGTTGTTACTTAGATTCATAGTGTGCAATGCCATAGGCCAAATTACACTTAAAAAAAAAAAAAAAAAAAAAAAAAAAAAAAAAAAGGCCGCCTCTCCTTCTCTTGTAGGGGTTTTTCCCCAGTTCCTTCTCTTAGTCAGAAATAGAACATTATTTCTTCCTTCTTCTGCGCGCTCCGCGATTAGGCTCCATTTCATCCTGAAGAGCCCCGCTTCACAACCCGCGCCATACCAATTGGGAAAAGCTCGAAAGGAACAGAAAGGGAAAAAACACCTCGTGGAAATGGCTGAACAAGCTACCCTAGAAAGTTACGAGCATCGCCATCAAGCAGGTAAAATTTTCATCAAGACATCGATGCGGTTTTCCAAAGAATGCTGGCTAACTTTACTCGCCTTTTAGAATTCGCCATCAAAGTATTCCAACGTCTATCTCACGACTACTCTGATGAACTCTCCGAAACTCCCGCAAAGATATCTATCAATCACTTGCGTTCGAAGTGGGATCTCCTAGCTCAGTTGCACTCTAGGCTGCTGCCTCTACTACGACAGCAAATCGATACTCTCTCAGAAGTTATTTGGGCAGACAGCTTCCGGGAAAACCCAACTCTTACTCTCGGGCTCGTCTTAGATATCCAACCAAAACTAGAAATGACTTTGGATCGAATAATTCGTATCATCAATGAAGTCTTTCCCGGCCCAGTGCCTCCACCGCAACAAACAAATGACCAGCACTTCAAACAGTTTAAATGTTTTACACTTTTTGGCTTAGTCCGCTCAATCAATGACATGGAAGCAGATCTCAATTCCTTTTTTAATGATTCCTGCCGGCGCATGAGAGCTTTCACCCTCCCAAAGGACCATCAAGTCGCCACAACAGATTCGTTCGTTAATGCCCTCCGGTCGATCGACACAGTCATCCGATGGTCGGAAGGCTCTGAATTACATATCATCTATGATCTTTGGCAACCAACGGTTATAAAAACAACAGATTCATTGAACGCCGCGTTGATCATGGCCGATCCAGAAAACGAAGATTACACGAAATCAGTCAGGCAGCTCGCTAAATCCTTCTTACCACTCATCAAACTGTCAAAGCTATTTTTTAAAAAGATGACATCAGAGAGATTGAGTAAACCAAAGGTGTCATCCTGCACAGAAATGTCTTCTCATCAACTCGCCTTATTGGAAACATCGACTGAAACAATTACAGATTCTCTCGCTGAGCTAATTGACTGGTTGGAGCGCACTGAAAACGTTGAACCGGGACGTGCGAAAACTCTTAGTGGTCTCATCCAGAACATCATCTCTCCCTTTCAATCTTGTTTATTCCTTACGAACCTTTACATAATACCTATCGCCACAGATATCGATCTTGGTTTGTCTCTAATCCACTATACAGCTTGGTGCGCTACTTGGGACACTTTGTTCTACCAAGCTACTCACAAGGCCATCAAAGCTTGTGAATCAGTTCAAAGAAGATGAGTAGCACATACGTATAATTCTTCATTCTCATCTGTCAAGGCATTCTAATTTCGCAGGGTTACATTATTATCTATCGTCGACTCTGTTAAATTTGATGTTACCTCCATTTTATGTGGGGCTTGGACCAGTAAGTTTTACTCTTGGCATTGAACGAGCTTTTCTAGCCCAAAGCTTAATTCTCACGGCCATTTTAAGCTACACATTTTGCTGACTCAGCAAGCGTGATTTGAGTTGCAGACATAAAATGCCCCAACATGGACCAGGCTATGCAGTGTATGCATCTTGAAAGAAAGCCCCTCTATGTATTGCTCACAACTCATTTAATACCAAAGTTTTAAAACGAAACAGCTCTGAAACTCATAATCAATCCACCCAATAAATTATGCTATGATCAATCTTCTCAAGTTCTCCCCATCCAAACCACAATGATCAGGAGCAAGATTTCTGGGCAGCTGATGTACCCTGGAACAATGTTGAAACAGCCTCAAGCAGCTTTTTTTGCTGTATTTCCAAAAATGAAAAACATTATGTCAGATATACATAAATAAATAAATAAGTATATATATATATATAAATAGATATTTCATATCTTTCCCCAACAAGCAAATCCCCTTTTCCAGATTCTCTGCATTGTGGTATGTCTTGAAATGTGTGTGGAACAGTGGTTTTTTTTTGCCCCGGGGGGTGACCGGTGGACGATGCAGTGGAATGTGTTGTTGATGGCACACGAGTCAAGCACAAAGAGCCATCCCGTCCAGTCGTGAGGCAGTGAAAGTGAGTCATTGTCTTTGTAAAACAGACACAAGGAGTTTCTGGTGCTTGTCTATCGATGCTGATTAGTCATAAAAATCGATAGGTAGTAGCTCTGATTACATTACCACCCCCTTTGATTCACGATGAGCATTTTTCGCACTGAGAGTCTCAAGGATGCAACGGTGTTGATTACTGGAGCGTCGGGAGTGAGTCAATACATAATAAAAATAGACAAGAACTGAGCCCAACGAGAGACTGATAAATAAGTTGGATCTGATCTCGAGCTGATCAATACCACCGGTGCATTTTTTCTATGATTCTAATGTTGCCTTTGGATGATGATGACGTAGGGAATTGGCGCAGCGACAGCGATCCTATTTGCACGAGCAGGGGCGAATCTGATTATCACAGCCCGGCGAGAATCGGTCCTAGAAGAAGTGAAACAGGCGTGCGAGAGAGCTAATAAAGAAGGTGGGGTTGGCCATGGCGGGCGAGTATCGGCGATGGTCTTGGACATACAAGATCCCCAGGCCATCGACTCTTTCTTGGACCGTGTTCCATCTGAGTTGAAGAAGATTGACATTCTAGGTAATAGAAGCCGATTTGACATTCACTCCAACCCAACTCTTTACTCAGATCACATCGCTCATCATACTTATCTTGTATTGGGTTCTTCTTCAGTCAACAATGCTGGATTGGTCTACGGACGGGACCCTGTAGGAGAGTTGAACTTTGAAGAAGTCCAAGTGATGATTAGTTGAGTGATTTGATTGGTTTTTCTGGATTCATTTGGGAAATAAACGAAATACTGCATGCCGTGAATCAATACTGACGGTCATACAGACACAAATGTCTTGGTATGCTAAAGTTTCACTGGAACCAAAACTTCAAATAACAAGACTGTGAAATATGTTAACCAAATCACCAAATCATTCGTCGCCGAACTTGATTGTGCTGTAGGGTCTCATACGAATGACGAACGTGATCGTGAAAGGTTGGGAAGAGTTATTACCATGGTTTAACTTTTAATTGCAACTGACATGTAGTTTCTTTTGTCACTTTTGGGATTTCCCACAATGGTTGTCGATATCAGGAATGAAAGAGCGTGCAAAAGGACAGTTAAGTCCGGTCCGATGAACTTGATCGTTAACTTCAAGAAATCAAAAATCCCCACTGAAACGCGAACCAACTTATTGCCATATATTCAGCATCATCAACATCGGTTCGATTGCCGGGCGTGAACCCTATGCTGGAGGATCCATATAGCAAGTATCTTTAATCTGTTTTGAACTCAAAACCCGTCAAAGGTACTCACTAGCCGATTAATTCCAAAAACAAAAACAAAAAACTCTTGTTTGTCATATGGATGTAGTTGTGCAACCAAACATGCCGTCAATGCCTTCTCAGGCGCGCTATTGAGAGAACTCGTTTCGACACCGCTACGGGTCTCAGAAATCCAACCAGGAATGGTCGAGACTGAGTTCTCAGTAACCCGGTTCCGAGGTGATCGTAAATTAGCAGACGCCGTTTACAAAGGTTTGTCTTTCTATGTCAAACCTTTTGTGCTTTTGACTTTATCCCTTTTTGGAAACAATGGAAGAGTTACTCGATTCTCATGGTTCTTGCCCGGATGTTTTTTGGGGCTTGGGTTGGGCTTTGTCATTTTCTTTCCGCTATGATTGGCAGGCTTTCAACCTTTGACGGCAGATGATATTGCCGAAGAAATCGTCTGGTGTGCAGCTAGGTCAGTAAAGTGGCCCTGCTCCTTGAATTCTCTTCACAAATCATGCATCACATTTAATTTTTCAAATCCGACTGAGTTGTTTGATTGGGATCTTTCTGGCGACACTCAACAGACCGCCCCACGTCAATGTTGCTGAATTATATGTATGTTCCAAGCTTTCCTTTCTTTCTTTTGGCCTTGTCTTCCGATGATTTTGACCTCGCTTGGGTGAAGAGCACCAGTTGGATATGTGACCATTCAACATGGGCCCCCCCCCAGTCATAATAAAGACAATCAATTGATTTCTGGACTTTTTGTGCATTTTTTCAGGTCCTGCCGACCGCCCAGGCCAGTGCGACAATCAATCATAAACAAAACATTTAGGTACTGTCAATTTTAGAGACATTTTGATTGTTGAAAAGGTCGATAACATGCAGCTTGGGCCAGCTAGCTTTTAATTGCGATCACATGTGCATGGCAAAATTTCAGCTTCGAATTTTACTCCAAGTCTAAGCTACTTTTTAATCAGTCAGAAAGCGTGGATGTAGTTATCAACATGTATGCAAGACCCTTATGTGGACTAGACTAATGAATAATGTACCATGATTTATCGTCCACAAAGAGTGCTCTCTGGTAGAAAACATGATCAAATCAGTACAAACAGAGCTCAATAAACTAGAAAACTACGGGTAAGCATGATGGCAACCATTAAACCAAGGCCTGCGATTCGGATACGGTCTTACACCACAAATTACAGATTGAGCAGATACCTCTGTGAGTACATACAGGAATTTATGGATGCCACAATACCCCTGTTGAAATCCTGGGGTTGATCAAGTACATACATTGCCATAGAAATGTACCTCCAATACCATCAAGCGCAGGCAAGTCAGATTGGCGGTTGAGTTGATCAGACCTTGAGGTTGGCAGCGTTTTTCCCATATTCACGTCGGGGGGGCCCGTTGAAAGTTGGACAGTCGTTTGACCGGCTGACCTGAGGTCCGATTTTTGTCGGTCTAAGAGCATCCACCATCGTCTTGCTAACTTTTCCGCAACTGCAGAGAGGTTAGCAAGTGCGATGGTTACCCTACCGAGAAACCACGCCCTCGCGACTTGGTAGGGGGGCTCTGCAGCTGGCTAACCGAGCGTCCCCACCCTCAGGGACTCTCCAAGTCGGTCGGTAAGCGGGGCTGTAGGGGGGGATCGAGGATGGCATTGTGGGAAAGGAGGGATCTTACCTTACCGAGCTCGTTAGAAGTCTCTAAATTTAGAGACCTCTAACGAGAATCTTAAAGATTCCTCAGTTAACAAGGCCTAAAGAGGCCACAAGGGTGGTGCGCGGGGGCTTCGTCTCTGTAAAGTTGGCTTACCAAGCCACTTTACAGAGACAAGGGTGGATGCTCTAAGAGCATCCACAGTCTTTTGGATAACTTTTTGACAACTGTCAAGCTCTTAGCAAGCTCGACAGTTATTTTATCAAGAGTGTCCCCACTCGCGGCTTGATAACCTGGCTCTATTGCTGGGTTATCGAGCCGGTTCCACACTTGTGCTCCTCTGCAACTCGAGTTTGATAACTGAGTTGCAGAGGAGCACTACACGGGGTGGCAGTTTATGGGTGGGGAGTTCTTGGGGGTGTTGAATGGGGGGAGGGTTCACAATAAGGGCCTGTACCATACAAAAACTGTTTTTTTCCCAAGGGAAAAAAACATTTTTTTTGCGCTTTTGAAAAAGCAAGTTTTTTCAGATATGTAGAAAAAAACACATTTCAAATAATCTGGTACCACATACTAGGTTGATCACTCTTCTTTCCTGCGTCTCGCTCATATGCTATGTACATCAGTAGATTGTCTGCGTTCATTCCTTTTTTCTCTTGTCATTCAATCCACTAACAAGTCGTATTTCTCATGTACGATATAAATAAGAATAAAATAAGTAAATCGTTTATGAACAACTGTTGTCACTATTCTTTTTGTTCATCATCTTCATCATTAAGTTATACCATACATAATAACCTAGGCATTTTGCTCAAACTGACTATTTCTTTGTCAGTGTTGGGTATTGGCTTGGCTTCTCAGACCTGAGATGAAGATGAAAGAGAGAGGAGAAGGAGAAGGAAGGAAAGAGGAAAAAGGTAGAGAATACTGTTGGTTGCAGGTGCCAGAGCTGGAGCGCTGACTACTCGGGCGTGTGATGGACTCATAAGCTTCGTTGAGGTAGTAACCAATGCCTGGCAATGGGCAAGTAGGTGGTCCGACAATCGTATTTGAACAGGAGGAGACAGGCCTGATTGGTATAGAAGGTTTTATGATCCCCTTCAAAGGGGGGTCATGACCTCGAGTTGTTTGTATAAAAAACTGGAATAAGCCAAAATACACTGAAAAAAGGAGACATATACATGTTAGCCAATGGTTCTCAAACAAGACAAGAGTGATAATCAGTAAACCTTTCAATTCATCTTCTTTGACTCTTTGCTTTCAAGCCAGAGCTGGCAGATCTGAGGATTCGTGTTTTGACTAAGTGTAAGAAAAGTACGGGCCTTGGTCTCGTTCTCAAGAATCAATACAAATTCAACATACATATGATCATCGATTTTTTCTAAGAATCTCTCAGCACAAACATCTAGTGCCTGTTCCGAATAAGATTGACCGATATTCATTGCTTGAGAGCCAGTCGCATTGGGAGGTTTGAAGTTTGAACTGTCTGATATTGCAGTTGCAATTTTTGAGAAGGCACCCATAAGTTCCTTAGAGTTTCTTGAGACAGAGTGGATCACTCCGTTTAATTCTTCCATCTCGGCTTTGATGACAGAATTTTTGGACTCGCGTACTCGTTTAGCAGGTGCACTGAAAGTTGCAGTTGATTTGACCGGGGAAGAAAGCTCGATCTCATCATCACTGCTGTCATCGTGTACAGTTCCTGCCTTTCTTTTTGAAGCTGGTAGGACTTTGACGGCATCGGTTGATTTAGGAAACAGATGACTTGCTGCTGTCTTGCCAGTGGCAAACTTCCCATCAAAGACACTTGCTGCAAGATCATATAAAGGAAAGGGTTTGCCCTTCAGTTTTCCATATTCGCTCCGAGGGTGACTTTTGAGGAGCTCCTCCCACACAGCATTGTCTGCAGTGACAGTTCCACAATCATCATCCCACCCAAATCCGCTTTGGTTGCGAAGAAATTTGAAGTCAATATAGGCCTTGCGGAGGTTGTTCTTCTGGTTTTTCACTTGGTCCTTTGTGAGGCTGAGTTTATATTTGTTGTTAATATTATTGATGAGTCGTGTCCATCCTTCGGGCTTGAGTCCACCAGTATCAGTTTGAAATCCAGCATCAAAATTTACTGCAAGCTCCTCAAGGAGGGTTTCCCGTTGCTCAGTGGTCCAACTGTCAGATTTCGTCTCGTTTTCCTTCTTAGAGTCTTTCTTATTGGTCTTGCTTGTCGTAGTTTTTTTTGTTGGTGGGATTAGAACAGGAGTGGCTTCAGCTGGTGGGCTAGGCAATCCAGAGGATGATGGTGGAGCAGGTGGTGAAATGTATTCAGTGAGGAGTTCCGGGTTGATAGACTTGATGCTTTCAAGGTTGAGGGACTTCATACTTTCTGTGATGGTGAGGTGTATGGGATATGGGAAAAAAATTGGCTCTCAAAAACAGGGTCAGACCTGTTTTTTAAAATTGTGGTTTTTGGAAGATAAACATTTATTTCATTTACAAAAAAACTGGTGCTATGGTACACGTTTTTTGTAATAAATGGTTTTTCAGAAAAAAAAACAGTTTTCAGCCAAAAACCTGACCATACAAAAACTGTTTTTTCCCAAGGGAAAAAAACTTTTTTTTTTGCGCTTTTGAAAAAGCAAGTTTTTTTCAGATTTGTAGAAAAAAACACATTTCAAATAATCTGGTACCATACACACCAGTTTAATTAAAACCCTCAAGAACCCAACATCCATTCCCTTCAATCATGGATAGTGATTTACTTGCTATCATTGTGGCTGCTGGCGCATCAATTGTGCATCTTAACAGCATCCTAATTTCTGTAGCTGCTGCCGGAACCGCGATCTATCTTGGATCACTATGTAACACGTACGAGCCTTACTATGGCAATGGAGGCCAAGCCCGGTACCCTCGATTCTTGCTAAACGAAGTCAGACCCAAGCCATTTCGCAAAATCACTCGAATGGAACGAGAAACCTTCAATAATCTAGTGAAAGAGTTGCAAATCAATAATCTCCTGAAGGATGGTTGCTTGGTCTCTGTTGAAGAACAACTGATGATATTCTTGGATGTTGTTTGTAACAACAATTCCATGCAACAAACAGTGGTCAAGTTTTGCCGTGGTTTGTACACAGTCACCCAGTGAGTTTTCCACATCAATATTGTTTGTGATTACAATTACACTAATGTATACTTGACGGTTGAACTACAGTTACTTTGGAGATGTGCTTGATGTGCTTGTTACAATCTATCCCAACTATGTCAAGCTCAACATGGAGTCGTGTAAACAGCCAGATAACATCAAGTTAAACCCCAAATACAAGCCTTTCAAACATTCCCTTGGTGCCCTGGATAGAGTATTTGTTGAAGCTTTGGCTCCAGCAGACCTTCAAAGTGCCTGGCAATCTCAAAAAGGCTTCCTTGCGCAGAACGTTCTAGCAGCTGTAAATTTTAATTTCGAATTTGTTTTCATTTTGGCTGGGTGGGAAGGAAGTGCCCATGACACTTGAGTATTCACCAATGCAACCTCAAAGGGTCTGAAGATTCCTCAGAAGAAGTATTTTTAGCTGATGCAGGTTATGGTCTTTGACAAGGGTTAATGACACCGTTTCGGGGTACACGGTATCACTTGAAAGAGCAATCTGCAGCGGGATTGAGGCCTTCCAACAAGAAGGAACTCTACAATTTACGCCATGCTACACTCCGGAATATTGTTGAACGGATGTTTGGTTGTGTCAAAAGAAAGTTCCCAATTCTTCAATCAGCCCCAGAGGTGGAATTGGCAAAGCAAATCCGTCTTATCTATGCACTCTGCATGCTCTGGAACTACATCCGAGTTCACAAATTGCTTGAAAAGCTATTCAATGATCCTGACAAAGATAGGCGGATAATTGAAGCCGCAAGAACAGGAAATGATTCTTTCAATGTTTCTGAGGAGGATGTTATGATAAATTATCGCCGCAAAAGAATATCCACAAAGCTATGGCAACAGTAAGCTATGGCAACAGTACATTGCTTATACAAACCAATGATAATTTTACTTCATATTATTCCTGTTCCTCTTGTTTTTTTAATTGCAATGTAGAAAAATTGAATTATCTCGGCCCAAATTCAGACCTGAGATGAAGATGAGAGAGAGAGAAGGAGAAGGAAGGAAAAAGGAAAAAGGTAGAGATGAAGGAAGTGGAAGAAATCTGAATGAGATTTAACATGGTTCCGAGGTGTATGTGATATGGGAACAAAATCGGCTCTCAAAAACAGGGTCAGACCTGTTTTTTAAAATCATGGTTTTTGGAAGATAAATGTTTATTTCATTTACAAAAAAACTGGTGCTATGGTACACATTTTTTGTAATAAATGTTTTTTCAAAAAAAAAAAAAACAGTTTTCAGCCAAAAACCTGTTTTTTTCCGGGCTATGGTACAGGCCCTAAGGTGACCTGTGAAAGTTATTCCCAAGTTACCTTATTGAGAATTCTGACATCGTCTCGATAAAGTTGGCTTATCAAGCCGACTTATCAAGACGATTGTGGATGCTCTAAGCTGGCTGGGGTGGGTCCGGCAATATGACCACCAAACTATCACCGGTTTTGCCGGCGTGCTGCAACTGCCGTGTAGCTTATACAAATGACGTAGATTCCCAATTTTGGTTTCATGCAGCCTGGGCTAACCGTTTGTACATTGCAAATCACAATTTTTGCCACCTGTGGGCAACCCTAGAACGCATGGTAAAGCAAGAGCGCGTGCGCTCTCATACAGCCTATACCCACATCTCTGCAAAATTCAAGGTATCTGGAATCTCTAGGAATCCGGATATCTGGCACTCTCAGCCCCCCCCCCAAATTTCTCTAAGTCATCAGCCACACCGCGGGTGGCCTTACACACATAACATAAGCATACACACCCCACCCACCCTTACATATTACATTACAACCCTTACATATGTGTAAGGGTTGTAATGTCTACCATTACACACTCACACAACAACTGGCCACCACCACGTTGTAACCTTACACAACATCAGTCTACAATCCCTCATAACCTCACCGCCTACCCTTACGCTCAAACATCCCAAGTCGTGGCAGCCCCCTAACAACCCAAAATGCTTGTACCTCACACATTGTCAACTCCCTCTTCTTTTTCACTGCTTTCTCAAAGACCAGCCAGCTTATTAACCAGGCTCTCCATTGAGTGTTATATTTTTTTTGAACCCTTGCATGATGTTTATTATATAAAGTGTTTTCATTCAATTTCTCCCAATAAGAAATTAGCCAAACAAATAATTAATCATGTAAATAAAATATTTTCGATTCTATGATATGAGCAAAAATTCCAAAGAAATGAAACAATTGCGCGAAGGGGAAAGCAATGCCACAAGCCTCAATTCTATATAGTGAAGGAATTACAATCGTGACAAAGAAGAAAGAAAAAAGAGAAAGCAAGGGACCACCTAATCTTCACCCAAACCAGAGTCACTGTTGATGATTAGACGCCGGCGGTTTGTTTTTTTGGCCGTGCCTTTTGTCTTGTTCTTGCCAGAAATCGATTTGGTCTTTCTCTTCCCACTGACTGATTGTCCTTGTTTCGCAGTTTGCTTCAATTGACGTCCCACTGATACAACGGTCCTTTCAGCATCCAGCGGAACGTCTATATCCTCGTTGGATTGGTCACCAGCATTAGCTGCACCACCGCCAATTGAACTGCAGCCTTTGACTCGGACTTCTGGTGTGGGTGGGCCAATAAGCTGTACCCATCCTTTGCCAAGGGCCACAAGAATGCGTACCAATCGTATCTCTTTCATACCGGAGGGACAAGCACAGAAATAGTCCGGAGTGATACCTTTATAGTTCTTTTTGACCCGCAACTCAACATCCAATTTTTTTAAGGTGGACACTGTTGTTGTACCTGGCCAGCCGTCTCTTGCTTGACCATGTGTTGCATCGGCTTTTATTACATTGAGAAAAAAAATATCAACATTATATCAGTCATTGATCAAGACGTAAATCAACTCACCCAAAGCATTTCTTAACTGTTCGCGTACCGCTTGAAGATTTGCCGCTTTGTCTCCTGAAATAAACCATAAAACACCCAAATATTTGGTTGTCAGCTGTTTGACTAAATGATTCAGAGGTAAAAGACTAACCTTTATCGTAGGAGCGCTCCAAGTCATCGTCAAAAACAATTTTGCGCTTTGTATGATTCTGGATTTTTGGAAGGGATGGTTCCACTCCAATGACTTCCTTTATTGCTACCTGACCACTCACAAAGGAATAAAATGTCCTGAAAACATTAGGAAAGTTCGGAAGTCATCATTCAATGAACTTGTCGCCAAGCAAACTACCGCCCGAGTGAA
Source organism: Puccinia hordei (assembly GCA_007896445.1). Lineage (NCBI taxonomy): Eukaryota > Fungi > Basidiomycota > Pucciniomycetes > Pucciniales > Pucciniaceae > Puccinia > Puccinia hordei. The sequence goes on along the minus strand of RDRW01000421.1, from coordinate 320,675 downwards.
TCGGATTTGCCTGCTTCCCATCGCAGAAAGGGGCAGAAAGAAGAGTTCATCATGACCAAATCACATTACATCTTTCTTTGGGGCGTTGATAAACGCACGCCAACGGCGCACGCCAACGCCAACCCGCACGCCAAGGCCATTTTTTTTTGGCGTGTAGGGTCTACACGCCAAAAAAAAAGGGCGTGTGAGACCCACACGCCAAAAATGGCGTGTGGTTCCCACACGCCATTTTTTTTGGCGTGTGGGCCCCGCACGCCAAATAAAACCTGCACGCCAATTGTTTGGCGTGCGGGTCCCCCCTCGCGAAGCCCTCCCGGCACGAGGCTGTATAACCTCGTCAGCCGGGAGGACTTCCTCCGGCTGACGAGGCTATACAAGACCGAGGTTGTATAGCCTCGTCGGCCGGGAGGACTTCCTCCTGGCCGACGAGGTTATACAACCTCGTCGGCTGGAGGACTTCCTCCTGGCCCGAGGTTGTATAGCCTCGTCGGCCGGGAGGACTTCCTCCTGGCCGACGAGGTTATACAACCTCGTCGGCCGAGGATCCCTGGCCGGCGAGGCTATACACCTCTCAGCCAGGAGGAGTCCTCCTGGCCGACAACTTCCTCCTGGCCGAGAACCCCTCAAGATTATGACCAGTACGGGAGGAAGTCCTCACGAGTTTCTAAGCTCGCCGGCCGGGAGGAAGCCAAAAATCGCAGAAAGGGGCAGAAAGAAGAGTTAGCAGAAAATTGGCGTGCGGGACAGTGCGGGGCCCACACGCCAAAAAAAAATGGTGTGTGGGAACCACAATTTTTGGCGTGACCAAACCCTCACGCCAAAAAAAAATGGCGTTAGGCCCGCACGCCAAAAAAAATTGGCGTGCGGGTTGGCGTTGGCGTGCGCGCTTGGCGTGCGTTTATCAACGCCCCTTTCTTTGTCACACGCGCCCACTGATTCAGTTTGAATTGAGATTTTTGGAGATGGGGTGCCAGAGCTGTTCCATTCGCTGGGTCGTTTGTTCCAGGCGGTGGGTCGTTGGATTTAATAGTGTTGATAAAGTTAGGGTCCTTCCATTTTTCCCTTGTGTTGCTGTCCAGGTTCTTCCAAAGTCAACCACATATTCTGTTCCGCTCGTTTATGTCAATTAATTCTGGAAAATAATAAAACATTAATGCCTCAACAATTGTATTTAGAAATTGAATTAAAATCCTCACCATCCGAATATATGACACTTGCCTCGGCATCATACTTGCAAAAGAGGTTGAAGCAAGTTGAGCCCCTTATGCGACTCAATAATCCTAGATGATCCAGTACGGGATTGACTGCTAGTCTTTGTTCGCACATAATCAAGTAGATATCCCGTTGATAGGCAAAGTAAGCCTGATTCAAATGGTACCGATCTTCAGCCGTAAGTCGTTGATAATGTGCATATTTTGGAGCCCAGCGTAGGAGCTCATCAAATGGAAGGTTTTTTAGCTCATCAAGAATATGGGATTCGAGTCGCATCCATGTATTTTTGATGGGCGGGTCTGCAGGATTAACTGGACCTTGGTCCTCAGCGGGGGTTAGAGGGATATCGTCAATGTTGAGAAGGGTTGGCTGATCTGGGAACTCCTTGTCGCGACAAGATTCCAAAGGCCGATTGGTTGAACTTGTGCCGCTAGAAAGGCCACCTCGGATTTGTCTACTGGACCCCCGTGAACCCCTGCCACCACGCAAACCTCGAAGCCTACTATGTGATTGCCCGCGTTTACCAAAAGACGCCGACGCGGAGAAATTCGCTATTTCATGAAGGATTTGAGCTTCTAGCTGATCAGGAGTGCAACCAGAAGCCGGTTGGGAATGGGATTGGAAAGGAGGGTGATTTCTGGGAGGGAGTTGACAATTTTCCAGGGATTGGCTTGGTGGCTCGGAATAAATTGGGTAGTGAATTTGTTTGGTTGGTTGAGAGCGCTGTGGTCCAGGCGTGAAAAACATGAGGTTGGTTGACGGGGTAGGAATTTGGTAGCCGTTTGTTGCTTGAGTCTGCAGCTGAGAAGGAACTTGTGGGCCGGCAATTAGTTGATTGCTTGGCTGGGACGGATCATGAAAATTTATCCTATGGTCGAATAGACTGTTTGAATGAAATTTATTGTTTGGTTGGGAGGATGGTAATCCTGGATTGGAAAAGTTTGAACTCATCTGTAGGAGATAACAAGCGGGATAGGTGATGGTAAGTATTATCGGATTGTCGGCCAAGGTGATGGATCGGATTGTTGGCCAAGGTGATGGATGTTATTGTTTAAGTTGAAGACTAAGGCCCCGTTTGGGAGCAGTGATGTGATGTAATAATTACCCCTTTTGTATAACCGGGCCTCACAGAGGCCCATATTTTATCACACGCATGTTTGGCAGTTTTCAAAAGTTGTGATGTACATCACAACTTTTGGCATCACTGCTCATAACCCCCGCCAAATCCGAAATACTACCCCTGGGGGTGTATTTGGAGTTATATCCGCAGTCCCCCTCTCAACCGGAAATTACATTGACTTCAACACTTTTGAACACAACCTCAATGCCACCGTTCAACCCCTCCATCACCGATGTCGATATGGAGGAAGACTCAACTCAAAGTCAGCCACCGCAAAGCCTCACCCCTGAGGCCACAGCAAGTCCCCGCAAACCATCAAAGCTGTTTTGGACATCCGAGATGGAGCGTGCAGCTCTTGAGCTCTACGTCCAGGCGGTTCGCAATGGTAAACGATCCGACAACGGCTTCAAGCCCGAGACCCATTGTGCGATTGCGGCTACATTACAGTTGAAATTCCCAACTGTGGATTTGGACGAGAAAAAAGTCAAGTCAAAATTTAACCAGGTATTTCATATATGCTTTCAATGCATATTTTAAATTACTGATTATCTATCATTTTCTGATTCATTCCAGGGATTCAAAAAAGATTACGACGTCTTTCTGGAATTGAAGAACCAGAGTGGGTTTGGATGGAATGAAGAGAGCTGCGAGGTCACAGCTCCAGAGCAAGTTTGGAACCATTATATCACGGTAAGCTTGGTAGCATCACGTGATCTTTTCAAAAATCTGACTGCTATGTATATTTGGTTACACAGTCTCACCCACATGCCAAGAAGTTCAAGGGCAAACCATTCCCAGAATGGTTCTTACTAGTCGACATTTTTGAAAGGGTCGTTGCAACCGGTGCCAATCAGATTTCCTCACTCTCGTTTAATAGTCTTAGCCAAACCAGCACTGAAACATCTCCAAGCATCGGGTCTCACCTCACTCAGCCAAGTGAAAGCCAGCAGTCTGCCGAAACCTCTCAATCAGAAGCTTCGGCATCTCCACGGGTCCATCGTTCAGCAGGAAGAATTTCAACTGGTTCTCAAATCGCTGGTGCTTTGAAGGAATTGATTGCATTAAATCAGCCTGGATTGAAGCAAACTCAAGGTGCAATGGCGATGAAGTTTTTTCAAGAAAATGACGCCGGTGATTTTGATGATTACCAACAACTTGCGATCTTCAATGTATTCTACTCCGAACGTCGTGCCGCTATTTACATGTCAATTCAGCGAAAAGATTTGCAAATCTCTTGGCTTGAAAACTGTATTGTGAATAGCGAAATGTAACATTGTCATCGAATGGCTTTCTTATTTCATTTTGAGACATCTAGCAAATTTTTTCTATTGTCAATGAATTGTTTTGCATTTTCATTTTGAGACATCTAGCAAAATTATTCTAACAGCCCAAGAGATCGAGACCACCAAACCAGCTTACTACCCTCTTTAAGACAGCCAGCAGTTGGTCAATCTGATGGGCTCATTAGACCTCCACGCTCTTGGAAATCATCCACGGCCAAAGCTGAGAGATAGCCTAGTGCTGATAGAACAACTAGGCCAAACGTTGAATCGACTCAACCTGGCTGCCAATTCCCTTGCTCCTATATATCCCTAGATGGAGATCCTCTGTCCAGTAAGCTCGACCATGATTACAGGGTCTTGAAGACATACAGATGTCGGACTCTGTTAGGAAGCATCAAGGGCTTGATCATCAAACTGGGTGGGCTCTTTCAACAATACAGTCGTCTCATCAAGAGGGGGAAAGATTTTCCGTGTTTCTCAGTCTCTGAAGAGGATAACTCATTGATACTGGAGATTAGGGATATTGGTTCTTTGTCATACACTCTCTACAATTTGCAGCAAAACAACATTATGAGCACAAGGACGACGACTTGAGTATGTTTTGATAGAAGGAGTGAAGGTAGTATGTCAAGTGATTAGAGGGGAAAGAAACGTGTTTTGTTTATTTAAATAAGTTGTGTCTTTAGTACAAGATAAAGAAGTTGGTTATAGTGACATCGGATGACAGGCTATTTCAGAGCAAATAATTCATTGGGGTTGGCCACGTTGTCTCCTCCTCATTAGTGGACCTCTGGGGCGGTGAGATACTCTCCTTCCTCGAGCCGAATTGTAAGATACATAGTCGTTCCACATGGCCTCGGCAAGCTCATCCCTCCAGGCCAAGTCTTCCACGCAATCTTCTGGAAATCAATCACTTTCATCTTGCATTTCAAGTCTGTTCGATTCACCGGGCCTCTCAGGAAAATCATCTAGATGTGTTAGTCCATCTCTCATAATGTGATTGTGAATCACAGCCAAGCAAATGACCAATTGTCCTTGTATTGGCACAGCATACTCGAGTGGTTTGGTGAGAATTGTAAACCTACGTTTGAATATTCCAAAGACCCGTTCAACGGCATTACGCAACATTGCGTGTCAAAGGTTAAAAAGTTCTTCACAATTTTCTGGCCTAAGAATGCTAGTCAGCAAGGTGTTTGAAATTTGGGTAAAAAAACAAATTCACACCTGTTGGCTGCTGAGATTTGTTCTTGCAGATGATATCGGATACCTCTATAAGGCACAAGTAAGCCCCTGGATAACCCATATCCCGCATCAGCTAGGTAAAACGAGCCCATGGGTATCTTGAAATCGTCCGCCCTTGCAGATGCTAACACTCAGCCATCATGCGCCAATCCTTCCCAGCCAACACGAACGTAAGTAAATCATAGATTGAAGTCGTATACTCCCAGTATGTTTTGCAAGAGGAAACCCTTACGATTGCGATATGCAACTGGGTTATCTGATGATGGGACATGTACTGGAATGTGGACACCGTCTAGTGCACCAATGCATTTCGAGAAGTATGGCATGAACTTTGGATTTTGTTCAATCGTCGGATGGATACAATCGGTCGGGGGTGCAGTAATGTATTCCGAGCTCAAGGCCAGGAGGCACTTTATGATGTAGTGAAAAACTCTTGAGCATAAAAAAACCCTTTGAGTTAGTAAAATGAAAGAGATAGATAACAAGATATGAAAACACTTACCTTGAGATGGTTTCACCACTGTGCTGGAACCGATCCATTGTGTTGCGGTTGCTAGCACCATGCCCAACAATGTACAGGAAGATAGCTAGCTGTTCTTCTAATGGTAATGCTATTGAGGCTGGTTGGACTTGTGTTTTAGTTATTTCTTGGCAGAGCTTCAAGAAAACCGATTTATTCATCCGCATCATATCAACAAATCGACGCTTGTTCCCGCGGAGTAGTTCAGAAATATACCTATTGCCTGTCAGGACCGAAGTATTGTACGGGTTCTTGATAGCATGGAGAAGATGGTATAGCGTCATTAGTACCATCACCGACAAGGTAAGTTGCATTTGACCATCGTAAGTTTCAGATTGATTTGATTGGGAGGTGTTTGTGGACTGGGTGCTAGATCTTGAAGAATCCAATTCGGCTTCAGAGTGATTTGGCATTTTGGTGTTGCTTCGCCAAACGGTTCTGGAGGGTTATGTGTGATCTGTATGACTTGACTAGTTGAAGCCAAACAGTCGAGTCATATACAAAAAAATCAAAAATGTGAGTTATACACATCACATTATGTAAGCGGGCGACATTATATCACATCACTGCTCCCAAACGGGGCCTAAACAAACTTTCTACAGGGAATGAACCCGGCACATTGTGTACCAAGTGGAGCGCGTGCGTTTGAGCGCACACAAAAGTCAGAGCTGCGCAAAATTCAGAGCTGCGCAAAAGTCAGAGCTGCGCAAAAGTCAGAGCTGCGCAAAAGTCAGAGCTGCGCAAAAGTCAGAGCTGCGCAAAAGTCAGAGCTGCGCTGCATGTGCTCCAGCAAATGTGTGTAATTTAAATGTGGGTAAAGTGTACCCGGGAAAAGCTAGATTTCATTTTAATTCTTTATGGGCCAGTCAGATCAATTGAAAAACAAAATCTGTAATGTTTTTCTTTAGTGCATTACTCAGAAATAAGTCCATGAAATAGAAAAAGAAAAATAAGCATAAGAATGAATAATTATATCTATATATTATGAAATTTCTCAGACATAACTCAAGAGAAAAAGAAAAAGAAAAGAGAAAGAGAAAGAGAAAAAAGAGAAAGAGAAAGAGAAAAGAGAAGAGAGGAAGAAAAGAGAAAGAGAAAGAGAAAGAGGAAAGAGAAAGAGAAGAGAGAAAGAGAAAGAGAAGAGAGAAAGAGAAAGAAGGAGAAAGAGAAAGAGAAAAGAGAAAGAGAAAGAGAAGAAAGGAGGAAGAAAGAGAAAAGAAAGAGAAGGAGAAAGGAAAGAAAAAGAGAAACGAGAAAGAGAAAGAGGAAAAGAGAAAAGAGAAAGAGACAAGAGAAAGAGAAAGAAAGGAGAAAAGAGAAAAGAGAAAGAAAGGGAGGGTGCGAAAGAAGAGAAAGAAAGAGAAAAAGAGAAAAAGAGCAAAAGAAAAAAAAAGAAAGAGAAAAAAGAGGAAAAAGAGAAAGAGAAAGAGAAAGAGAAAGAGAAAGAGAAAAGAGAGAAAGAGAAAGAGAAAGAGAAAGAGAAAGAGAAAGAGAAAGAGAAAGAGAAAAGAGAAAGAAAGAGAAAGAGCAAGAGAAAGAGAAAGAGAAAGAGAAAGAAAGAGAACGAGAGGAATAAAAGAAGAAAGAGGAAGAGAAGAGAAAGAGAAAGAGAAAAGAGAGATAAGAGAAAGAGACGAGAAAGAGAGAAAGAAGAGAAAGAGAAAGAGAAAGAGAGAGAAAGAAAGAGAAAGAGCGAAAGAGAAGCTAGAAATCTCCAGAGAAAAGAGAAAGAGGAGAGAAGAGAAAGCCCGAAAGAATTTATTTTGATATTTGAATGGGGTTTGCAACTTGATAGGTAGTGCATAACTTGAAATGAGATAATGAACTTATTAAGGGGAACACTTTTGCATGTTCCACTTGTGTGAGTTTTTGTTAGTTGGCTGAATCAATCATAAATTTCTAATTGAAAATCTCAGTTGGATATTGGATGTAATATCAAATTGGTTTATTTCCTCTCAATAGTTACTGATGGATATTGGAAGTTATGATGGATATTGGAAGTCAGTCAATCTATGAATTCAACTTGGTATTGATATTGGAATTCAGTAAATATATGAAGTCAACTTGGTATTATTATTTCCTATGAACAATTACTCATAAAAATGGTTCACTTTCATCTATGATGGCATCTTGGTATTATTTATTCCTATGAATAATTACTCATAACAATGGTTCACATTCATGTATGATGGCATCTTCCTATCAATTTGGTTTATGTCCACTGATTGATATAAGAATTACTGATAGATATTGGATTTAAGTCAATCTATGAAGGCATGCTGGCATTAATAATAATTACTGATGGATATTGGATTTAAGTCAATCTATGAAGGCATGCTATTGGATTTAAGTCAATCTGTGAAGGCATGATGGCATTCATTTGGTTTATTTCCTAATCTTTCCTATGATGAATTACTCATAATACATATAACAAACAAGATGTAGTCACAAATGGTCCATCATTCACATGGAACAGAATATATGTGGGCATACCAGGAGGTTATGATCTGTGTGGAAAGTGTTGAATGAACTAAACAATCTATCTCTACTGTGGAAAGTGTTCAATGAACTAAACAATCTATCTCCACATTGTTTTAAAACCCCATTGAACAATAAGTCATGTACCATACTCTATTTTTTGTTCATGTAGCATGGAAAAATGCAATATTGTGCATGATGAATAGATAATTTAATTATGTGCAAGATCAATAGAGAATTCAAGTTATAATTTGTTGTCACATATGCCAGTGATCACTAGGAGTCAACTGTTACACCTTGTGCCCCTCATACTTTAAAACCTGACAATAATTGTTTGTTTGTTTGAATTGGTTAGTATTTGTTTGTTTGAATGGGTTAGTAAATTTTTCAACTGCATTAGAAATAGGAAGATAAATTTAATGTGGATGGCATTTGTTTTGAATTAGTATAATTATCAAATGAATAAACAGATTCATGTAAAGTGTATGGAATCTGGCAATTTGTTTTTCCAAAAATTCATACATATTATCAGAACTGATTATTTTGCAACAACAATCACAACAAATGATTGTATTACTACAAATGATTGTATTACTAGTATTACAACAATCACAACAAATGATTGTATTACTACAAATGATTGTATTACTACAAATGATTGTATTACTAGTATTCTCTGGAATATGTGTATGGTTGAATTACACAAAAGCACTCTCTGGAATGTGGAATATGTGTATGGTGGAATTGCACACCAAAACACATATATTTTGAAACAACAATCTCAACAAATGATTGTATTACTAGTAATCTCTACTTTCAAGTCATGGATTGTTATTCAAGATTTTTGTATTGATTTAAAACACACATTTATAATGTGACCAGTGGTCACAGGGATATGTGGTTGGGTTGAGAATTATTCCTGCAATATATCCAGTATCTACTTGAAAAGAAATGTTGCTGAGATAGTATCCATAAAATTCCAAACCAAAACTCACAACAGTACTGCAAACTAATAAAAATTGAACTTGAAAATAAAATTCCAAACCAAAACTCACAACAGTACTGAAAACTAATGAAAATTGAACTTGAGAATAGACCTGAAATCTGATATTAATTGTTCTAACAAAATGGGAATGCTCAGGTGCTGGCTCTGTCAGCTATGTGTATGAAACACTGGCTTAATGTCTATAAAAAGCCAGGTACTATCACTGTGCTGAAAGGTTATCAGAATAATCACAAGTCTTATTCTCTCTATAGTGTCCAAACTATGCGCAGAGGATAACCTAAAACTCCTTTGGAATTGTCCCTTTGATGTACAAATAAGTCAATCAGGAGAAGACTAACAGCTAACCATATAGGTTTGGCTATCTTTCTGTCTTTTTGAGAGTGTAACGATATAAATTGTTACTAAGCAGCTGGCAAGCACTTGAGCTGATTGGCTACTGTCAGAGGTGGTAGTCTTGCAGCAACTGCTTTCTAAGGAATAGTCCAAGGTCTAAGATGGGGATGTTCTAAGATAGCTTGATAACTAGTCCAGTAAATAAGGTGGGTTGGATAAAGGGGATAACACTACTCTAAAAGTAGGAGGAGAATATTCAGAGTACTTACAAATGTGGTACTGGGGGAATATGCTGAGGAACCAATCCTAGGCCAGAAATGGCCTCCTTTTATATTCTAGAGATTCCTTGAGGAAGGTTCTAGAATGTTTATTCTAAATTCTGCTCTAATGTATTACAATTCAAATGTACCATGATGTAATGGGAATTGTATTGAATTGAGCACAGTATTTTCTATGTCCCCATGACCTCATGACATGTGTGTATAACCAATCACATCATGGGCCAATTCATTTAATAGAACAATACTGGGAAATTACCACGCACTTAGGTAATTTCTTTCTTATAAGCATAGTATTATTATTCTAATATTTATGCAAATAAGCTTATTGTCTCTCAGCTTTTATGACAATAATTTCTTAATCAATAATTTATACTTTTATTCCCTTTTTCTTAAAGTATCTTTATCATATGATAAAGTACTAGAAGGAGTAGGAATTTAGTGGTGGTTTGAGTGAGCTACCCCACTTAATTTTACATTCTGAGTTGATTGGTATAATAATATTTTATGATATGTTATTATTTACATTAGTAATACATTATTTTTATTATATTTTGTAGTTTAGTCAGTGCTTAGGATACTCTGGAGTATCTCTAGGGCTGACAGGCTCCCTGTTCATATCTATTATGAGCAATTCTCCATTCAAAGTAGATACGTACACTCACTCACAGATATGAAACTTTGGAGTTTTTGGATGTTTTTATCAAAAGCACATCAATGGACAATGGGCCTGGGCCTCCCTTTGTGATTTATGTAGATCATGGCACTGAACAAGTTCGTGCTGGGCTAGCAGGTGCTCTGGGCCCGTCCAGTGAAACTGGACGGGCCCAGCTGAATCCACTGCAATGTGATTCAACATTGATAATCAACTTCGTCACATCAGCCAATAGAACACCATATCCTGCTTGAAGCAGTCCCCCACGTTGGAATCAACGAGCTTTTTGGAATCCTGCTTGAAGCAGTCCCCAACGTTGGAGTCAACAAACAATTTGGAATCCTGATTCAAGCAGTCCTCCACGTTGGAATCCGTCGGAATCAACGAGTGATTTGGAATCCGATCTCATGGCCCGCCACCGAGTGAGAATTCCTAGGGCAAATCGAACCCAGCGGCTTCACAGACAGCTGAATCAAGAAGAAGACGCCGCTGCTGTATACCGCCTGCAGAATTATTTGTTGCAAGGGCGTCGACATAATGAATCTAGCAAACTTTGGGCTGGCATATCAACAGTTGACAATCGAACCGATACATATGATAATCCAGAAGATGTGAACAACCTTCTACCTGGCCTTGAAGATGATGCAGACAATGATACGGACAGTGAGTGCGCAAACTGGGTCACCTTGGAGGAAGCAGAACCCGATGAAATCGATGGGATGGTACAAGCCAGCAACAAAAGACATCAACAGCGGGCTAGAGAGTTTAATTGGAGCTTCCTTCTTGATCAAATTCATCCGTTTTACATGATCCAGAGAATTCTCACCAAGAATTGGGCCGGATCCAACTCCTACGATGATTTCTCTAAGCTATGTCACTGTGGACCGCAATCCAAATCAAATTGAACCGTAGACCTGGTTGATATTTACAGTGAGTTTATAATCCTCCTCAATTTTGATCTATCTGGAATAAATTGTTCAGCTGATTATTTTACATTTTGGGCTCCAACTTGAAACAAATCAATCAATCCAGCCCAGCGCCAATCAATCATTGAATTCTGTAGCTGCACACTAGATGGCATTTGACTCCTTAACTTAGGTTATTTGGCAGGTTCACCTGTAAATCCTCGGACGGCCTTTTCAATGCCACTCCTCATATTCCACAACCACTTGTGGAATAATTGTCACGTTGGCGCCTTACCCTTTACACTGGCCTTGACCCAATTTCTGGAGCCACAATTGCAAAGACTGCATGCTAGAAGCAGCAAAAAAGTAAATTTCCCTTCATTTCCTTATGTATGTATGTATTTTACGGACACACAGTGGATGCTCACTGATAAAAATTGATTGGTCCCTTAGGCACGCGATTTGCAAAAACCGTTTACTGCAGCGGTAGATATCTATCGCCAACTGGAAGAGGCATTGGACGTGTTAGTATTCACGGTTATGCAGCTAAGCAATCACGAAATACTAGCGTGCCTCTCTTGTCCGGCATGCTTCGGACCTCAGCCCCTTGATACTTCAATCTACCCCCAAACTACTCGCGATCACTTGGTGGTCTGCCTGGATGGGAACTTCCAGCACCGTCACCACACAAAAGCGAGTCGCAATCATGAGCAACTTAGTATGCCGCGGATTTTTCTTTCTCAAAGCCAGATCAATCGAGCTACGAGGTCAATCAGAGAAAGCGAATTAGAAGACAACTCTGCTGAACAGGTGTGATGGTCTCTCTCTTGCATTCAATTTTCAATTGTACTGATGATTTGATTTCTAACCTGTGGATAATCAGGTGGACCAATGTACCAAGTCTCACAAGGCAGCAGATGATAAGCGGAATGAGTCGACCTGGAAGGGCTGCAACAATACAGGCTTAATGGGGTGCTGCTGCCAACACAATGCAGCAATATATTTTGCTAACATTTACAAGTCTGGGGAGCAAAGATGCTTCCCTCTGGCAATCCTTCAAGAATTACTTTCTGTCATTGAACCCACTCGGCAAGTTGGGGTTTTGTATGACATTGGATGCTCTCTGGACAAATTTGTTAACTTGGTGGGTGAATTTCAAGTTATCTATCATCACATAATCCTGACTGAAATTATTTTGATGGATTTTGGACTGTTAGAGGAAAATTTTGGTAGAGGACCAACCACAAATCAAATTTGGCACATTGGTTTTCCATGCATATGTCCATAATTGGACCTGCCAGCTAGACTATCACCCTTGCTTCAACAAGGGGTGGGGATTGGCCGATGGGGAGGGCTTGGAGCGCATGTGGTCATACCTCTCTCCCTTGGTCAGTCCCTTAAGATATTCTACTCGCAACCACCGCTTGGCTTCTATCTCACATTGACTGGCACACCACAATGGGAAATGTATCAATTGGTTATGTATGTTTCACCTTATTCTCCATGTACTATACTATTCATTAACACACCCATACTTAGCCTATTTGATCAGACGGAAATTCAACAAGGCTGTTCAACGCCACCAAGAAACTCAATCCGCATTAGTAGCACTGCTTGGACAAAAGAACCCTAATAGCCCTACCGGTCCAAACTACACGCAAGAATTCTTTAAGCGGCAATGGTTGGCGCAACGTGCATTTCAGGCCGATCACACAAGCGTTGAAGAGGCACGGATGAAGAAGTTAGTTTCTCTATATCAGCGAGAAAATGTCCTTGATCTGTTGAGGTGAGTATTCTTTGTCTTTTTTACCTCTTGAGTTGTTAATTACTTATACAGTTCAGTTCCAGGTGTTGTTTACAAAACCCAAGAATATTCCTTGCAAGCAAGTCAGAAGTTTGAGAGCTGATGGACTCCATTGAGTCTGAATCCGAGAAGCCAAAAGAAGAGGTCAAACGTCTAGCAGGTGATGATACAACTGGTGGGAATAGTGGGTTTGATTGGATTGTGATTAAACATAATGATACTTGATACTGACATTCTCATTTCTAGTTGAAGAGCGAAGGATGCAACTGCTTCTTTGGAGCGCAAAATCCGACTTATTTGTTCAAGCGGTTCATTTGAGGGCCGAGCAACAGCCTCTGGTAAACACCAGGAACACTGGTTCGCGGTTGGGAACCAAGATGAAAGAGAAGGTTTTTCAGGCAATCAAAAACCGCAGACCCGCAGTAGTCAAGTTAATTGATGAGTAAAATATGCGACATTCTCAGTACAAACTCAAGTTCCCGCATCGATTGGATTCTGAAAATGGAGATCTGTCATACAAACGGCTTGGTACTATGTCACTCAATGATGCTTTCTGGAACAATGGACTTTTCTATCATTCTGATGCACCATGGGCCATTGATCCAAACGTACGCAAGGGTATAACTTGCATCCTTATTCTCAACAGGACGCAGGAGGAGTTTGAGCTGATTGCTCAAGAGCTTGTCTGAATGATGGCTTGGGCTATTTCTTTCCATGACAAACTGGTTGATATGATTTCTTATCTCAACGATCGTGAGTTTTTTTCTCTCATTCCTATACAACACAATCTCTTCTGATTTGTGTTTGATTTGCTAACTTATAACAATTGTTTTTTATAGGTATTGATGCGCTTGAGAATGGAGCCAATGTCCCCAAGGATCACGTTGATAGGGTCCCCTTGTCTAAATTAAATTGAACAGACAAAGCAAATGTGATCAAGATGGAATTGTTTGCGCGGCTCAACCTCCACAATGACCTTGTAGAAGAATGGTCGGAAAATGTGATTTGGTTATGGAATTGCTCTCAACCCACCAACAACCACCCGTTCCTAAACACTTGGATAGAAATGACGGAAAAGATCAAGCAGGGAACCTCAAACATCTCAGGGGATTCTTTTGCAAACGATGATGAGATTGAAGAAGCGGTGTTGGATGAGGAGGTTGACGATGGGGAGGATGTGGAGGAGGGTTGGATATCAGATAGTGGCTCATATTAGTTCTATCTTGGCTGCATAACTTAGCCGGCTGGCAGCTTGTATTTCTATTCCCTTCCCCCAGTCCTTCAATTTCTGCTAAGCTCTTGTTCATACACTTGACAAAGCTAATTTGACCAATGCAAAAAATATGCCGAGTGATGAGGTATATAATTGATTCATAGTGCCAATGGAAATACAAAAATTTTAATGCTACTTTGGACCATTGATGTATGAGCATAAGGGTAGGCGGTGAGGTTATGAGGGATTGTAGACTGATGTTGTGTAAGGTTACAACGTGGTGGTGGCCAGTCGTTGTGTGAGTGTTTAATGGTAGACATTACAACCCTTACACATATGTAAGGGTTGTAATGTAATAAGGGGGTTCAAAGTTGCACTGCGTGTGCATGCAGACAATTTTGCATACAGGATTTGGCGGGGTGACTTGCAAGGAAAAAATGCAAGCTGACATTCAACTTCAGACTTGAATGCCAGCTTGCAAGGCAAGTGCAAGTTGCATCAAGATTCTTCCCACAACCCCTTTGACCACTCATCACCCTATAAAAACAAGCCAATTCAACATGCCACCAAAGCAAGCACCCGCTAAGAAATCAAGTACAACCAAAAAGCCGCCAATTGCATGGGATCAAGATGGCATCAATGGAGGAAGCTCAAGCATCGCAATTATACTTGACTGGTTAGCAGCCAAAAACAACTACCAGCAATGGCGTGGAGATACCGAGAGTGGAACCACTAAAACCAGACTATGTTCCGAGATCCTTCAGATTATGGAAGAAAACGGAATCACTCATCGGGATGCAAAAGGTTTGCCCTTTCCTCTTTTTATCTCTGTTTGAGCTTCTCTGATTTTATATTCTCCCTAGGAGTCCGACAAAAGATTGGTGACCTCCAATCTTCGTACAATTCAGCCTGTGATTGGAAAAAAAATACCGGTCAAGGCATCTTGGCTAGCGATGAAGAAAACGGTATCCGGACTGTTGAGGGTGAGTTTTTCTTTTAACCCGCATCGGTCTTCCTTCAGATTTGGTTGTAGGAAATCTAATTTGATTTCCTATTCAGCCAAGCTTAAAGAGATGTGTCGCTACTGGGATGAACTGGATCCAATCATGGGATCGCGATCTGTAACTGAGCCGCTTCACATCCGATCATCCCTTCTGGGTGACCAACATGGTACCAATACCGCTCCATCGAACGGCGACAATACGACTCAAGATAATACGACTCAATCCAATAGTAATCAACTGAATGACACTGAGGAGATCATGAGCCAATCTGATCTTCCTGACGACCCTCTCAATCAGATAGAAAATGCTACCCAATCTTCATACTCCAAGAAGAATTCCCCCAGAAAACGATCAGCATCAACTCCCAGGGGTAGCCAAGGAAAATCCAAGCGAGCGAAGAAAAAGAAACTCACCTCTGAAGAACTTTACATGAAGTCCATGGTGAGCAAACGGCAAGCAGAGGTCACAACTGCTCAAGCAGCAGCCAGCAAGGTCAAGGTGGCGTACATGAAGGAACTTCGCAGCCATGGCTTAAACCTCGAAGAGATTGAAAAGCGGGTTGCTCTTGAATTCCCACCACTCTTAGACATGGTGAATATTGATCAGTCTGATTCAGGATCAGACTCAGATGATTCCACTTGATTACATTTTTTCTTAGCTCTCTTTTTTTAATCCAATTATTTATAAATGTATTTCAATTTCATAACAAATTGAAATTTATAAAGTTGAATGTTTTGAAACAAAGAAAGTAAGATGAATAGTGAAATTGAGAAAGAAAGTAAGAAGAATAGTGAAATTGAGATTTATGTTTGTAAGTAATCGGTGACCTCGGCCAAAACTTTGTTGCGAAGTAGACTACCAATGCTGTTTCTATCCCGCCAAGGACAGAGTCCTTGTTCAGCTTCTTCAACATCCTCTGTTAAATCAGGAGGATGACAAAACTCGGGAGACCTGTCAGTTATGAGGAAGTTATGGAGGATCACACATGCACCAATCCAATGTGTGATCCTCTCGATACTTCCTGCAGAGCTTAGGTCCTTCCGAAGACCTCTCAAGCTTTGAAATCTTCCCTTGAGTATCCCAATGCAATGTTCATTGCACACTCTTAAAGATGCCAGATGCTGATTGAATCGCTTTTTGTCTTGTGGCATTGGCCCATTACATGGTCGTTTGAATGCCGGAATAAGGTTGCTTTCAGCTGGAAAGCCTGAATCGCCAATGAGGTACTCGCCCGGGGTAAACAAAGATCCTTTCTGGAGGTTTAGCTCGCAGTTCTCCCAAAGCCGAGTATCATGGCAGCAACCTGAAAATGAAAAATTAATAAAATATTTCAATTGTAACAGGGGATATATCCATGCCATGATCTTACCTGGCCATCCAGTCACATAATAGATGATTCGTTTGTTTTCATCACAAACACTCAATCCTGAAACGCCATAGCATCCTTTTCGAGAGTAATAATCTTGTGGATCAATCGATGGCTTTTCATCAAGAGGGAACAAAGTTCCATCCACAAATCCAACACAGTCTTGGAATCCAGTGTAGCTACCAATGTTCGATGCGATCTCTCTTCTTCCTCGAGCATCTGGCCATGATACAAATTTCCTGGAAATTAAAAATCATATTAGACTAGTTGTAAAAGGGATCCAGTTGTAGAGATTACTCACAATTCAAGAGACAAGATGGCTTCTATAACTCGCGAGCAGTACAAGATGACTGAGCCTTCGGATATGCGAAAAAATCGAGCCAACATCCCCACCGATGCACCATTCCCGAAGGTTCCCATTTGTTTAAGGGCTACCATTAGCTGGTCCTGTACTGGTCGCTGCGGAATGTTGGAGTTGTTGTGGAATATTCGATGATTTTTGATCCCCTCAACAAGTTGAAAGAATGACCGTTGAGACATTCGGAATTCTTGCTTGAATCGAGCTTCATCGAGGTTGAATAGATAGCTGGTGTTATCTGGTGCTTTGATTAGATGTCCTCGTTCCATCAAATACCGTTTCTTCTTTATTGTAATCAAAGCCACTAGAGCTTCCTCAAGGTCACTTTCTTTGCTTGATGCTTCATCTGATTCTTTCCAGAGAGATTTCATTAGCGATTGATTGATCTGCATCTGTATTATCCGGGTCATTTGCTTGATGGATGTCCTTCTCTTGGTTTGTCGAGGCATGTTGGTGGAGCCGGTTGACTGGATGGTGTTTTTGTATGGTTGTGGATGGATTTATTTTGATGGTTTGCTAACTTGCAAGAGTATTTGTGAAAAATGGGGTGCTCAAAGCAAAATTTTCATTTTGCGGGGTGCAAGTCTGTATTTAAAAAAGACTGCATGCACACGTGGTCCAACTTTGAATCCCACTAATATGTAAGGGTGGGTGGGGTGTGTATGCTTGTGTTATGTGTGTAAGGCCACCCGCGGTGTGGCTGATGACTTAGAGAAAAGTGCCAGATATCCGGATTCCTAGAGATTCCAGATACCTTGAATTTTGCAGAGATGTGGGGTATAGGCTGTATGAGAGCGCGCGCGCGCTCTTGCTTTACCATGCGTTCTAGGGTTGCCCACAGGTGATGTTTGCTTCTTACATTTGTTTGTGGGATGGATTGACTGCATGAGGGAAATTCGTGGAAGTGAACTTGGTTGGTTGTTTGCTCGGGAGATGTCCGAGCGGTGGAGCAATGTTTTTCCGATCCGGGTTACGCCGGGGGCTTATTCTGGACCCAAACTGGAGATGATGAGTCTAACCTTCTTTTTTGTTTTGTTTTTGTAATACAAGGACATATTCATGTACACAATTCCGGTCGGAAACAAGCTCTCTTTCTCACGTTGAGCATGTATGGAGCCATGCCTTGACGGAATGCTAGTACAAACCCAGGCCAAGTTCCCTCGTGGACTCGGTGACTTGGATGTCGGGCTGGATGGAGCATCTGTGGTTTTGGCCATGGAAGACAGGGACTGGAGAACCAGCACATTGCCAGTGATGACGGGAGATGAGCCAATCTTCCAGACTGAAGCTGTTGTATGTGAATATGTAATGTCTATCCCTAAATTATTTGTTCTGTATGCATAGCTTTACGTAAAATATATGTAAATACATACCTTTCACATGCTATTTTATGACTCTTTCGGATTCAGCTGGAGACCGTGACATCTCCTGTGACAGCCGGTCATGAACCAAACCTTTGGAAAATTTTCCTCCGACCATCCAACCTCCCTCTAACTCCAGCCTGTGCTTCAAGTCTCCCTCCAGCCTGCTGATTATCCTCCAGGGGGCTTTCCTCAGTGCTCGACACTTCCACTCACCTTCTCTTCGGGAGTCTGAGTGGTGCTGGTTATTAAAAGCCTGACGCCCTGCTGGCACTCGGTCGTTGGTTCTGATCTGGAGAGTCTCAGCGATTCTACTAACGACTCCGTTGTGTCCTTCCACTGAAAGATAGATCCTCAGCAGTGTCGCCCTCAGCCGATAATACTCCTTGCTAGGCCTTCGTTGGCTTTGGTTTAGTGCTTGCTTCCTTAAGCCTTTTTTAACGAGTCTTCTCTTCCTCCTTCCCTCTTCTTTCTCTTCCTTTTCTCCTTCTCTTCTTCAAGAACTCAAAAATTTCCTATCGGTAAGTAAACTATTCCCCCTCCGCTACCTCATTATTCTGCGGCTGACCCTCCCGTCCGCTTTGCAATTTCCAATTCAGTGCCAAGTCAGCTGTGGTCTCACTTCCAACTTGGCCTGGGTCGTCTCCTAAACTTGAACGACCAATCTTTTCATCTCCGTCCTCTGCTTCCCCCGAGGCCGACCTAATTTCTTCCTGGCTCAGTAGTCAATTTTCTAATTTTCAAAGAGCACCCCTCAACCGTGCTCCCTTGCCAGGCACCCACAACGAGGCTCCTATTGCTGTGACTCAATCAGCATCTCGTAGGAGTTTTTTTTCTTTTCTTCTTTTTTTTCCTTTTTGTCCACACAAGAAGGCAGAAGAAAAACCCAACCACAGAAAATAGCCCGCCTTCCAGCTTTCCTGGTCCACTCTTCAATCTCTCATCGAGCGACCATCTACTCGAGTCGCAGGCCACCTGCCTGCCCTCGTCTTGGTTTGCTCTTTGATTGACCCCAATCAACACTTAACCTGATATGAGTTGGTCTCCTACCTGGGCGCCTTCTGCCCTTTCGCCCAACCGAAACTCGACCCTCTTCGACTCCTGTCCACCTCATCGCGATGGCTCCTGGACAAACGCTCAAACGGCTGAGCTACTCAAGTTTTCCATGAGCATTACCAACTATGACCGTCAGTCGCTCGGGACGACCATTCAGCTGCCCCCCATCTATGGTCCAATCGGTCTCAGACGCTCTCCTCTACCTTCGTTTTCCGGTCTCCCAACCATACTCTCCACCGGCTCGGGATACCAACCTCCTTCGTTTCCTCGCAAGAGCAGCCTCTCCGATTACCCCCTTTCTGCCCGACACCACCTCCCGTCCCCAATGGATTCGACCTACTTCTGCCCCTCAGCCGAAGCTGGTCCCAAGCCCAACCAACTCGTCCGGCCAGTCGACAGGCATACTCACATTTCCCCACTCGTCTCTCCCCACCCGGCGCTTTGCTCCCATCCAGCTTATTCAGGCCACCCACCCAAGCGCTCCAAAGCTGCTTTGGCCACTGAGGATTGGGACCATCCTAGCTTCGCGAGGCCACCCCATCGACCAATGCCCGAACACAAGCTTAGCAATCCAACTGACTTCTGGCGCTCCGCTGGAAGTCCAATGGACCTGAACTCGGGCCTTAAGACCTCTTTGGACAACGATCAAGCCCAGCCCATCAGCGAGGAGCCTCTAGTGCCTAGCGTCTATCCCGTTCCACCTCCCCCGCCTTATGAGCAATCTGCTGCCCCACTTTCTGACTTGGCTGTAGACATTGTCTGGGAACGCTGTTACTTCCCCAAATCGCGGGCCTCCTCGACCGTCGCTACTGCTCCTGGGAATCGGCATTTTCGTGGGAAACCTCCAACGGCTTGAATTCGGTAACCAGTCCGACTACCCACTTGACCCAAGTAACGAACCCATCGTCCAGCTGGGCTGGCGGGCCGGCAAACAGCTTTGGCGTCATTGGCGCCGAAGCCAAGGCGCGCAGATTCAATCGACAATACCCTTCCTCCGCTAGCCCTCCGCAGTCTGACCGCTCCAACTCACCCGCTCACAGTAGGAAGCAATCCATTGGAACCAAGATGGAGGTGAAGCCAGCATTCAGACGATGGACTCGCCAGGTCTTAGAGCAAACATTGCTCTCCCCTCAAGTCTTGATCCTCGCGCTCTACTACATCGATTCGGTCGCCGGAATCGACGTGTTTGGTGACGCCAACGGAAAGATGTCGCTCTTGCCTTACAAGATGCTCTTAGCCGCCTTGGTTATAGCCAACAAGACATTGGATGACCACAGTTATCGGAACTCGGTTAGTAGTCCCACACCCTACCAGCACACTCTTTGGCAGACCAGCTAACCAACCCCTATTTTCTGAACAACCAGACTTTCGCCAACGTGTCGAGCATGACCAATGCCGAGGTGAATGCCATTGAAGTTGCGTTATTGAAAGTGCTTAAGTTTGATGTGGTACCGAAGTGTGAGACATGGACAAACTGGTTAAAGGAGATAGTCGTGGCAGGCGAGCGGAGCGGTCTGTTGTTACCAGAGCTGAGCCCGCCTTCGCCAATCTCGCCTCTACCGACACCGCAGTACAACGGACATCCTGAAGAACCATTCACCCAGCCTTTTGAGGCCAGCTACCCTGTTCACCACGGCTCGATCTTTGACCAGGCCCCGACCCCTGAATTTCAATGGCATGCCTCCTTGGATACTCGGGCACCTCGCGCTAACCACGCCAAGCCGTTTGCACCGCATAATGCCGAGGCCCTTTCCAATGACCTCCGCGTTCACCATCTTCTGCCTCCTCTGGCCCCCGTCGAACCTCATCGCGAATTTATCGGCGCTTCCAATTTTCCCTCCTCTGAGTACACTTCTGCCTATCATGGCGGAAGCTATTTCACTCGGATCCACCCCGCTTATAGCTATTAAAGATGCGATGAGCTGCCCACTCTTCAGATCCATCTTTCAAAATTTGTATGTAGTTTTTCTTCTCTTAAACCACTCAATCAATCCCATGATCTCGCTTGTCACCCGTCCTGACCTCTGTTGCTCACCTGTATAGCGTCCTATTATGAACTTGAGAAGAGGCCCGCTGCCTCTCGATGTTACAGAGCTTGGTCTGATCCGCACCCACTGGTCTGCTTGCGATCCGCCTTTCGCTTCTCCTTGGCTCTAGTTTCTCTGCCGTCTCTGCCAAGACTTTCCTTTACTCCCGTCCCCTTCCTCCTCCCACTCTTGTTCCCTTTCCTCATTCAACTCGTTTGTTGATCCCGGCAAGGTATTGATTGATCAGATATATAGACCCTCCTTTTACATCTGCTTTCAATCTTAACCTATTCGCCCCCTTCCCTTTTTGTCACGGTTCTCCTTAACACCCTATTTTGAAATCAGTGAATTTCCACGTAATCACTAGTATCTCCCTTGCCCCTACAAACGAAAAAATACGAAAAAAAATCCACTCTTAATTAATCCCCCTTTTTAATTTCCTTCATATAAACACACACGAAAAGTCGAGACTTTTTTCAAAAACAACAAACAACCAAAAAAACCAATTAAAATCCGAAAAAAAAAAACATCTCAAGATTGAAAATCTTCCTCTTTTGACCATTTCTACTATGTCACACTCGTTTGTACCGTCGCTCGTTTACTTCACATCCTCATTTAATATATGCACACAACTCCTCATGTTTAATGCCCGATTACTTTTTTCCCTTTCTTATCTCCTTTCATGTGATCTACGTATTGGTCTATGTGTGTTTTGATTTGTTTGGCGACATAGAGACCGCAGTGGTTTTTTTTTTCTTCCTCTCTGTTCCTCCTTTTTTTTTTTTGGCTGCTTATTCTTTCATAAGCAACCTTTTTTTTTGGAGGAAGAGGGAGGTGAGGGAGGAGGAAGGGGTTTTGGCATGAATACGTTTGTTTGAAGAAGGATGGTTGTGTAGTATTTATACATTCATCTAATCGAGAAGATTCAAGTTCCGTTCGCTGGATTGATCGATCATTCATATCAGAAATCTCAAACTTTCCTCTCCCTCTTTTTTTCTGCTCTGGTTCACACATCCACTCAACATTCAACATTCACACATTTCGAAATAGACGAAGTTTTTTCAACGTATTCATTTGTCAAGCTCTGTCGGACGTTTACTTTTCCCTCATTCACTCTGTTTGTCATTCCAGGGTATTTTTGTCTTTTTCTTTGGTAGACTTGGAAATACTCTTGTCTGCCAAATATTCTATTTAAATATGTGATTCATTTAGTTGAGTATATATTTATACATATCACACAAGAGGTAGATAGTCTCTTTGTTGATTTACAACGAGTTTTTTTGTTGTTGTTTCTTATTTTCCTTGGTCCTGACATTGATATGTTTGGATCAATCTGCAAGATCCAAGTTACCATACTACAGGGAAGAAAAAGAACAAATCACAACAAAACAAAGCAAAAAAGAATCCTGTTCTTATACAGTTGTTACCTTGATTTTATATATGATACCAGTGACACTCTTCTTCTTTCTGACCTTTTTTTTCCTTCTTTCTTTCTTTCTTTCTTTTTTTTTTTGATTGTTTGATTTGAGTTCATCCTGAGGATGAATGTAATAATTTAAAAAAAATTCAGGGCTAGGATGCAAACAACCAATTTCAAGTAGGTTGACCTCAACCAATGAAATATAAAACCAAGGGGGGTCCCTTGGATTTATATTTCATCAGTTGATTTCAACCAAGTTTAAATTGGTTGAGTGCATCCCAGTTTAACTGGGATGAATTCATCCTAGGCAATTATGCTGGCAGTGCAACAATATTTTACTTTGAAACAAGTGTTGGTTAATTATGATTAGTGCAGCACTCATGATGCCCATATTAAAAGTGAAACTCCTAAAATTTCACCCTGTGACAAGAACCCATGAGGTGAACCCAAATCCCAAACTGAACTTAAGATATATTCAACTTGAGTTGCACTGGAAATCAGCATGTGTTGGGGTGGACATCTATTATGCAGGATCTGTGCATTGAACTGTTTTTTTTTTTTTTTTTTCTTGAAAAGGACAGATTTGATTTGACAATGTGTAATCTGCATCTTCAGCAATCTGTGTGGTGGTGTGGCCATTTGAATTACCCAATTTGATTTATGTCAGTTAAACTGAGATGGACCCATCCAATTCAAACTTGGTTGTACTCACACAACAAAATGTAAACCCCCTGAATGGTTTTATATCACATCAGTTGGTATAGATCCATCCTAACTTAACTGTGATGTCTTTGGCCTAAGGAGGTATCCTGATTGTTAGCCTGGGTGTGAAACTAATGGCTAATGGTTGTAACTAAGTCAGGTTGATGATTTCAAAGTGTTTTGGTTGGTTAAATGTCCTGTCAAGTCTTGTCTGAGAGGCTTGCACTAAAAAGGGTGCATCCAAATCAATACAGAGTATTAATAGGCATCCAAGGAGTACTCACTTGGGTTTGTGGTTTCTACCTTATTGAAGGTAGGTTGTGGCCAATTCTTGAGGTAATAACAGTATTAAACTATAGATTATCCAGAATTGGGGTATTGTTGGAGAATGGGAACTAAGCAAGGAAAATAACTCTAAGGTATGCACTGTGTTAAGGTGTTTTAATATGTCTCTGGGGGATAAACAACTGTTTACATTCTGTTTACATATTGTAAGATCTCCTCAGGGGGGAACTGTGAGCGCTTCCAGGACCTGTGAGGTACTGGGGAGCTTCAGGGGGAAGACAGATCCTTTTGGGAGGATCTGTTAAGGTTATGAGGTGATTTCTACTAAGGCAGTGTTATGGGACACATCTTTGATCTGTAGTCCTTAGTGGCAATTGATCACATCATAATAATCATATTACAAGATCTGTTATTAATACTTATAAAGATATTATCTTATAATTGTGTTGTTTGTTATTGACACATCTTATAAGTATTAATTATTATAATATTAATAAGTTATTTTATTCATAAGATCTTCAAGTACATATCTAATACGTGAATTATTCCAAGGATAAGGAATGTGGGCGTAATCGGAGGGAAAAGAGTGACATCTGTTACTCTGGATATTTCATGTGAAAGGTGGGCAAAGGGCCTACAAGTTACATGTCTTTATAAAAAGAGTTCATAGATGTCACACTCTGTGATGCCAAGGACTGGTATCATTCTAGCTGCACAAGGTGCAAGATATAAAACAATATGGAATAAAGGTTTTTTGGTTGATTTGAATATCTTTTTTATTAATGTAAAAGATATTAGAGTTTTTTAGGAGGGGCCTGCAAGCAGGGGTGGTTTAGTTTCCTCCAAAGGTAATTTAGGACCTTAATAAACTGGGGCCTGCAAGCAGGGGTTTTTTAGATCCCAGTGGTAATAGTGGCTGAAAAGGGTCACAACTCCTGAAAGAAAAAGACTTACTGTAGGCTTTAAGGGGAGGAGTGGGGACTTTTCAGAGGATAACTGGACAGCTTGAAGCGGTTGGAAAGGTGTGGTGGACAGCTGGACAGATTTGGAGTTAAGAGAAAGAGGCTTTGAGTCTTGAGGACTGATTTACTGGGCAGGACACTAGTATGCTGGACTGGTGGAATGCTGGTTGTAAATATGATAAAGCTGGGGAATCAAAATACAGGGGGAAGAAAGGGCCTCTTAAATGCCTTTCTGGAGCCCTGATGGCGAAACACCAAGTGTTATTTTGGCTATGGGAACACTACAAGGAAGGAGTTATCCTTAGTAGAAATAAATGATGTAATTTATCAAATTATTACATGTACAGGCTGTCAATGATGAATACAGCCTTTCAATCATCTAATGACATTATCAGAGGGAGGTTCAAGAGATTTTGGTTTCATGTACAACATGTATTGATCAATTGATCAATAAATATTTGAAACAAATGATCAAATTGTGGTACAAATGCTTATTTCTGTTTAATTTGGTTATTTCATATATAAAGTTCTGTACCATGAGAATGCTTGTCATACTTGCATGATGGGCGCTTTTCCAGCTCTCCATTAAATTATTTGACAAACAAACATCCTGGGAAAGTGTCAGCATTTATTCTTTTCCCGTGATTAAAAGAGCTTATTATTTATTTTATTTAATTTAATTGTACAAGTTCTTTTAGACTTGTTTGAAGTATTATAATGTGTTCCTTCTCCCCTGTTTTGTGTCTTGCATGTATTATGATATTAGTTAACTAATACAGTATGTATTTGTAGAATTAAATAATATTACAAAGACTATAACACAGCGTGATATTTATGTCAAATGTTATTTAATATTTTATGGGAATTAATAAAAAGACCCAGTTTTTCCGCGTTTACAACCGGTTTTACGCAGCGGCAAAGTCAAATGTTCTACGCAGCATACCCGGTTTTCCGCTTTTACACCCGTTTTTATTATTATTTTTTTGTGGGCGGATTTTTTTTTTTTTTCAACATTTTGAAATTCTTTAATATACTTCCAGGGGTGTAGAAGTTTATGGCATTTTTTTATTTTCCAAAAAAACAACATCTTCTATTTCCTTTTGCCCATACACCTGGTTTTTTCAAAGAAAATCCCCACGGCTCAATATTCAGGATTTCTCAAAATTGTAAATCTTTTTAAAACACTTTGAGGGGTGTAGAAATTTATGTGACAAACAGTTTATTTTTAAAATCGCTGGTTGTCTTTTTTATGATTTTTGGACAGAATTTATTTCTAAACACCTTCACACCTGTCTTTCAAGATATTTGGGGAGTTTTTAAATGGATTCATACACTTTAGAGGGTGAATGATTCATTGGAAACAAATACTGATTATAAAATTAACTTGTTATCAGATTTCATGACAAAGAAATGGAAATATAATGATACACAGAGGTATGGTACATTGTATGATGCTTTGGAGTGTTACATGTAAGATAATTATTACACATTAAATATGGGTTCAGGAATGTAATTCAGGCTTAGATTCACCATTTTGAAGCTGTTATCAGTAGTTTGTATAACAATTTCTCTTTCTTATACTTATTATTTGTGT
The DNA here is from genome assembly GCA_007896445.1 of Puccinia hordei. Taxonomy (NCBI): domain Eukaryota; kingdom Fungi; phylum Basidiomycota; class Pucciniomycetes; order Pucciniales; family Pucciniaceae; genus Puccinia; species Puccinia hordei. Next base: position 294,491 of record RDRW01000421.1, on the reverse strand, counting down.
GCGCATTCTTAGTCTGTACTAATGTCTCTTTGTTGTTTATTACATTTGTTATTTATTGAAAAATTATTAACTTGCAATTATGTCTCTTGCTTTTTATTTTATTTATTTATTTATTTTATTTTATTCATTTCATTTCATTTATTCTATTTTATTTTATTTTGTTTATTTTACTTGTTTTACTTTTTTTTTTTTTTTTTTAAATAAAATTTTGAATGAGGATGATTGGGGAGGTTGCGTGCATCAAATGCCGCCCTCCATAATTTTATTTTGTTTATTTTCCTTTTTTTACTTATTTATTTTATTTGTTTTAAATAAAATATGGAATGAGGATGATTGGGGAGGTCACGCGCATCAAATGCTGCCCTCCATATGCCATTTGCATAAAAATTAAAAATTAAAAAAAAACCGGGTGCCTGCATGGAAAACCAGGTGCACCGCGCAGCTGCAGCTGCACAGAAAACTGGGTGTAAACGTGGAAAAACTGGGTTCTTTTATTAATGCCCTGTTTTATTTGTATTTTTAAAGGATAATTACATAGTTTATTTAAGTTATTATCCCGTATTTTAAGTACTTCTAGTTATTAGAATACTCTCATATTACATATGTTTATACCTAGTGAGTATTTTTAGCGCTTAGTTGGAGTATTCTTTAAGTTAATTTTATTATTAGAAGGAGTAAGCTTTCTAGGATACTTTGGCTGAGGTACCCTAGGTTATTTTACGTGCTCTATCAGAATATGTAATCATATTCTCATTTATCTCATAGGTTAATGGGTTATTACTCATTTTACTATTAATTTGTTTGTTATATTTGTTTATTACATTTATATTTGTTTATTACATTATTACTTGGGTGTGGAACCGGCTTGGTAACTCAGCAAAAGAGCCGGGTTATCAAGCCATGAGTGTGGACACTCTCAACAAAATAAGTGTTGATCTGGCTAAGAGCTCCACAGTTATCAAAAATTTAATGAAACAACTGTGGATGCTCTAATAGTATGTATGTACACCACAAATTTTGGGCGCCTCCAAGTTATCCTGCTAGGCGCCTGGAAGGTGTCAGCCTGGGTGTGGAACTAACCGTGGTTAATGGTTGTAACTAAGTCAGGTTGATAGTTTAAAGTGGTTTTGGTTGGTTTAAATGTCCTGTAAAAGGGATATGCCTCAATCAGTAAGTCTTTTCTGAGAGGCTTGCTCTAATTAGGCGCATCCAAATCAACACAAAGTATTAATAGGCATCCAAGGAGAGACTCAACTTGGGTTTGTGGTTTCTACCTTATTGAAGGTAGTTTGTGGCCAATTCTTGAGGTAATAACAGTATTAAACTATAGATTATCCAGAATTGGGGTATTGTTGGAGAACGGGAACTAAGCAAGGTAAATAACTCTATGGTTTGTACTGTGCTAAGGTGTTCTAAATATTCTCTGGGGGATAAACAACTGTTTACAGTCTGTTTATGTATTGTAAGAGCTCCTCAGGGGGGAACTGTGAGCGCTTCCAGGACCTGGGAGGTACTGGGGAGCTTCAAAGGGAAGACATATCCTTTTGGGAGGATCTGTTAATGTTTATGATGTGATTTCTACTAAGGCTGTGCTATGGGACACATCTTTGATCAGTAGTCCTTAGTGTGATTGGATCACATCATGACATTTGTATTTAATGATCTGTTATTAATATTATTAAAGTTACTAACTTATAATGATGTCATTTATTAATGGCACATCTTATAAGTATTAATTATTATAATATTAATAAGTTCTTTTATTTATAAGATATTCAAGTACATATCTTATACGTGAAATATTCCAAAGAGGGGAAAGAGTGACATCTGTTACTCTGGATATTTCACGTGAAAGGTGGGCAAAGGGCCTACAAGTTACATGTCTTGTATAACAAGAGTACATAGAGTAACCAGAATTATCCATGTGTTATTAATGAATATATTATTAAAGTATTTATATTAATTATTGTAATGAATGTACTTTAATAATAATATGTTATTCATTCTTAAAGTAATAATGATGAATGAATAATAATAATAATAATAACTAAAGAATAGTAATTATTATTAAAGATAATAATAATTAATATTACTTGAAGTAATTTAAAGGAATCATATTAAATAATAATAATAAGAATAAATAAGGATAGTAATTATTATTAAGGATAAATAATTAGAGATACTTGCAATTACTTGGTACATGTCAGGTACTGTGACATGTACTCAGTGGCTGATAGAAGGCATCAAAATTCTATTCAGTAGCATAGGATTTTGTCTGCCAGGCGTGTTTTGAGGCATCACCCAGGTTCCCAGCAGGTAACTCCTTGACTTTGAGTGAGAACCAAAGCTTCCCAGCAGACAACTGCCCAGGTGGCTTTCAAAAATTGTTGATCTGCCTTGAGGAAAACTGAAAGCCACCCTGGGTATTCTCAAAAAAGAGCAGGATTAAACTGCCAAGAAAAAAAAGGCCCACAAGTCTACTAACTGCTAGGGAAGCAGAGACTGCTTGATGACAGGGCTGACTTTCAAACCTATACTTGTAACAGCTTGTGGTGTTTGGGATGAAAGGACTACATCTCAACAGTCCTTTTATACCCAACCCCTCCAGTGAAGATGGGTAAGTTGAGCCCATCAACTCCTTGCCCCTCCTCCTGCTCACTGGAGCTCTATGGGAGGAGAAGCAGACTTGTCTCCAACTCGTGCAAACTGTTTTGATGAAGGCCTGGAAACCACTTTTGTTGTTCTCAGGTTGTCCTGAGAACCCTTGTGGTTCTTGAGATGGCTTGAAAACATGCCAACGTCCCTGGAACGGCTTGAAACCGCTCCAAACGTCTTGGGAGCGCCTCCAAGGCGTCCAAGCTGTCAAAAGAATAGTTTCTTGTTTCCTGGACTTTTCTTTTTAAATAGGGGTGCACCTGTGGTGTATAGGTTATAATAGGAAGTGAGAGTAGACATTGATATTGTAACAATGGTTACTCTGTAGTGTATGTAAATAGTGTTAAAAAATAAAAGCCCAATTATATTCTTTTTTTCAGCCTCACTCTAAAGACCCCCTTAAATGATTAGAAAACCCCCGTGCATCAAAAATTAATCTTGAAATTCTTTAAATCATGCACATTCAAGCTCTTTGACCTCTTCAACACTCTTAATTGGTATTACCACCAACCTCATCCATTCTCCTCCTCTTTGTTCCCTCATCCATCCTCTATCTCCTCGGTCCTTCTTCCTCATCTCTTTGTTCCCTCATCCATCCTCTATCTCTTTGTTCCTTCTTCCTCATTCATCCTCTCTTCCTCATCAATCCTCTCTTCCTCATACATCTTCCTTCTTCTTTCCATCTCCTCTCTTCTTCTCCTTACCTCCTCTCTCAAAGAGTTGACTCCGCCATTCACAGAAACACTCTGGTGTAAATTCAACTGTCATCTCTACTGTGTTCCCATCATTGTCAATACTTACCTCCTCTTCCACATTCAATTCTCATTCAAGCATTTTCCACTATTCTTATTGACTCTCTACCGTCAATCCTTCCATCAAACTTATAAAACTCACAACTAGCTGTTGGTCATCTTTGTCATTGATCTTTCCTTTTTTTTGTCTTTTTTGCTTGATGTCACTTCGCTGAACCTTTACCTTTCTTTCTTCACTGTCACTAGCCTACATTGTCTCTTCTTCTATTATCTAAATAAGCCTTACAATTCATAACTATAAATTAACTCACATTCTAGCCCTTGCGGTATGATTTTTTCTCTTCTTTATATTCTTCTCCTTTTTTCTCTTTTTTATTATTGTCTGACTGTGTCATGTTTCTAGTCTGGTTTTGTTATTCAATCATAAAACAGTGAATTTCTAATAAATAGTCTCTTACGTATTACACTACAACAGCTGTTAGCTTGTTTTTTTATGATTTTCCCAATGTCAAGCTAAACAGGGAGTACTTAAAAGTTGTTACAACTTAAAAACTTGTACTTCGAAACAAATGATATTCACAGTGTGCAATGCCAATGGCAAAATTACACTTAAAAGAAAGTTAAACAGGGCCAATCCATCCATTTGCCTTTTGTGACGCGCATTGTGAACACTTTGATTTGTACTTATCTTATCTACATCCGTTACCCGGCTGCCCTAAAGCGTGGCAGATGCTTTGGCTGCTTTGATCAATCCCTGGCTATAACGTCAGATCTGGGACAGCTCGCATCCAATCTGAGGATTAATAGCTACATAATAGGAAAATGAGTGCCTTACAGCCCTGCACTTCCAAATAATCACTTGATGGGGTAGCCTTCACATCACGACTCGCTCTGATGGCACCGATTGTTTCTTGGACATTCCTTTCCAAGGCATCACTTGCTCTTGGCTACCCTTTGTCTATGAGCTCGCCTCTAGCCGTGTTGCTGGCTCATAAGAAGGCCTTCGCTATGTCTGCTCTCTCTCATCCGATACGCAAATATATGTACATATTTATGTACATAAATCAATATTGAACTATTTTATTGATTTAAACATTCACATAAACAGATTCCTTCCCCGCTTTATGCGACATCTCTCCCGAACCCCGTGAGGATATCCGTCTATCGAGGGCTTCACCCACATTTTGGACATCAAATCGTCAGAACAACACCGTTGGGCCCATCTCCCCAGGCTACAGTAGTCCCCTGTCTCCTGAGTTGTCAAAACTTCTCCCCAAGCTTTCTTCATCAACATAAAATTCCTATAGCAAAATGGTTCACTCCGCCGGTCAGCTCACCCCCTCCCAGCGCCCCCGGCACTGTAATGGATGAAACCTAACTGATTAAGATGCTTTCTGTTCTCCACCCCAGTGCTTGGTTTCCCTCGAATTGGTGACAAGAGAGAGGTCAAAAAGGCCGTCGAAGCTTACTGGGGTGACAAACTCTCAGAAGCCGAACTGTTGGCTGTAGCCAAAGAGGTTCGAATCTCAAACTGGCAAAGGATCAAGGCCGCCGGGGTGGATTTCGTTCCCAGTAACGATTTCACCCTCTACGACCATGTCCTAGATCACTGTACCATGTTTAACGCCGTGCCTTCAAAATACTATGACGCCAAACTTAGCCCGTTGGATCTCAGCTTTGCCATGGGACGAGGTCGTCAAAGGGATGGGGTCGATCTCCCAGCCTGCGAGATGTGTGCAATTATTTTTTCTTTCGTTCATTAGACCCTCTGAGCAGCAAGATATTCAAGCTTGCTCATATCTCATCTGCGCACAGGAACAAGTACCTCGGTACTAACTACCATTACATCGTCCCTGAGGTTTCAAAAGCTACCCAATTCAAATTATGCCACCAAAAGCCAGTCGATGAATACTTAGAGGCTAAGGCTGCCGGCATCGAAACCAGACCAGCAATCTTTGGCCCGCTCTCTTTCCTCCTCATGGGTAAAACCCCTCGATCGGGTAGTGAAGACTACGAGCCTATCACCCTGTTGGATCAGCTCGTGCCTGTGTATGTCGAATTGATCAAAAAATTGGTTGCCGCTGGCGTCAAATCCCTCCAGCTCGATGAACCCGGACTTGTTTTGGACTCGGCAGACGGACTCGGTAAAGAACTCATTGCGACCTACACCAAGTTGGCTGAGGCCGCCCAATCGGTCCCCATCACCATCACCACCTTCTTTGGGAGCGCCGAAGCTATCCTCCCTTCACTTGCCCAATGTCCCGTCCATGCCATCCATCTCGATCTGACCGAACGAGGTAAACCCGAGCAGATCAAGTTGGCGCTCGAATTACTCAAGCCCACCAAGGTTGCCCTTTCGCTCGGTTTGGTCTCCGGGCGTAACGTCTGGAAAAACGACATGGGCAAATCACTCAGCGTCATCAAGGAAGCCATCTCAGCCTTAGGTGAGGAGCGGGTCATTGTTGCCACATCCTCCTCCTTGCTCCACACCCCGATCTCTCTGGCCGGTGAGATCAAGATGCCCGCAGACCAGAAAGATTGGTTCTCATTTGCTTTCGAGAAGTGTGAGGAAGTGAGCACTTTGGCCAAGGCTGTCTCATCTAACGTAGAGGACGCCATCAAGCAGAAGCTCGAAGTCAACGCAGCCTCGATCAAGAAGAGACGTGACTTTGAGGCTCAAAGTGATGCCTCCGTTCGTGAAAGACTTGCCAACGTCACACCTGACATGTACAACCGAAAGAGCCCATTTGCTCAACGTCGCGCCGCTCAAAGCGCAGTCGTCCAGCTGCCCAAGTTCCCAACTACCACCATCGGCTCATTTCCTCAAACCAAAGCGATCCGAGTTGCTCGTTCTAAATTCACCAAGGGCGAGATCACCGCCAAGGAGTATGATGACTTCATCGCCAAGGAAATTGAACATGTTGTACGATTCCAGGAATCCTGCGGTCTCGACTTGTTGGTCCACGGTGAAGCCGAAAGAAACGACATGGTCATGTCAGTCTGACCCTCGCTTTGATGGTAGGCATTAGCGCCTTGGCTTGCTAACATGCCTTGATTTTCGAACAGGTACTTTGGTGAACAGTTGAAAGGATTCGTCTTCACTGAGAACGCATGGGTTCAATCCTACGGATCCCGTTACGTGCGCCCTCCAATCATCGTTGCTGATGTAGCTCGACCCTCAGCCATGACCACCAAATGGTCTTCATACGCCCAGTCCCTCTCCAAACTTCCTGTCAAGGGAATGCTGACTGGGTAAGCCACGGAACTCATTATGCTCTATTTGGCACCAAACACTGATCGAATCTTTCCCTTTTTTAAAAGTCCTGTGACCATTTTGGCCTGGTCTTTCCCCCGTGTTGATGTCTCCCGAGAAGTTCAATCCCGACAATTGGCCCTTGCGCTCCGTGATGAAGTTTGTGATCTCGAGAAGGCTGGCATCTTTGCCATCCAAGTCGACGAGCCCGCTATCCGAGAGGGTATGCCCCTCAGAAAGTCTGACTGGGATGAATATCTCCACTGGGCTGTTGACAGCTTCAAGTTGGCAACTGCCGGTGTTGAAGACCGTACTCAAACTCACTCCCACTTTTGTTACTCGGACTTCAACGAAATCATGTCCCGTAAGCCTTCATGGTTCACATTTCATCCCAGCCGTTCTCACTGAAAAGCCTTTGAACCCCACTTCATTCTCTTTTTGCCAGACATCGCTCGATTGGATGCCGATGTCATCTCGATCGAGGCTAGCAAATCAGACCACAAACTTTTGAAAGTTTTTGCCTCGGTTGACTACTCCAACCAAATTGGCCCTGGTGTTTATGGTAAGTTGCCCGTCTGCTGACTCCAAACGTTTTTTCCCGCTTGGTTTTTGACTGATTCGTGACTGTGTTTGTGTTTTTTTAAGATATCCACTCTCCTCGAGTACCTTCCCAACAAGAGATCCAGCAGAAGATCGCTGATACTTTGAAGGCCGTCAACCCGAACTTGCTCTTCATCAACCCTGATTGTGGTTTGAGTGAGTAGACTTTGTCTAACATCAAAGAAAGAATCTACTTTCCTCCTGACAGATGCTGACCTCTCTTTTCCCCCTTGCAAGAAACCCGTGCTTGGCCCGAGACCGAGGCTGCTTTGAAGAACATGGTTGCTGCCGCTAAATGGGCTCGAGAAACCTACAAGGATTAGATTCATGTGTCTACAATTATCTTGTTTGAAACCCTTGACGAAGTCTGCACATTTACGATGATGTAATCTCAAAGAATCATGTTCACTTGTGTTATGTTCCGGTTGATTGAACCTTACAATCAAATCGTGCACATCATACTACCCAATACCCTCTACGCCAAAAACAATGTTCATCTACTTTCTTTTCACGACACACTTGCCGGTTTGGCCTGACCGGTTCATCTGTCGGTTCCAGCTACTCTGCGAGCTCACAGTGCGCGCTCGCCGGACTTGCCCAACCCAGGTTTGCAATCACTCTGAGGAGCTACAACCGCCGGGGTCAAGTTTAGCCCGGTTGGCTTGAGTCCCCTAGGCCTTAGTTTCATTCTTCCTTATCATCCTATCTGCTTTCCATCATGTTGACCCATGGTAGTTGTGTGGGGTATAAATGCCCTGTTGTTTCCTCGGTCAGTTGATCCTCAGCAACCTCTCTTCCGCTGCATATTTAGCATATATTATCTTTTGCTCCTCTGACGCACACTACCCTCATAACAGTCGTTTTAGCTTATCGGGCCTAGTAGATATACTGAGTAACTAGACTATCAGAGAAACAGAAAGATGGCCTCTAGTCTCTCCACTTCGTACCCCTCGTACCCTCAACAATACGGCGGGTCCTATAACCCTTCATGGGCTAATCAGAACAATAACAATGGCAATTACAACAATAACAATGGCTATCAGAACGGTTATCAGCCCTCTCAAGGAGGTGGTTATAACTATGTAAGCATAGTCGCGTTCTTCCCATTTTGGAGGGAGTTCTTATCCACCCCACTCCTTCTTTTCGAATCTATTCATGGTCACTCATCAACTATCTTCCACTATGATCTGTTTTTTTCCTTGCTTGTTGGATCGTTTGACCAAAATAGCCCCAGGTAGGATTCATTATTTTCGCATGCAGTACTTCAAAAGTCGTTATATCGACTGCAGACTTACTTTTGTGTGTCATTTGACCTTACAGGGTAACAATATGAGGCAGGCCATAATGCGAGACCAGGAGCAACGTCGCTTACAATATCTCCAACAAATGCAAGGGCAGCAAGACCGTCCGGGCACGAAGCAACAAGGCACAGGGTCACAAGGACAACCAGAGCCATCTTGGGATCAGATTGGTCAAACCAAGAGCGAGTCCGGTCCACAATCTGGTTCCGAATCCGCCGATGCCCCTCCTTCGGACACGAGCATCAAGTCCATCTCTCCCAAGACTGAGTTGAAGGCCGCTAATGAGAAAACTGCTGACTTGCAACAGCCCCCCTCTAACCTCAAGGTTGGTGACTTGCAAGCCGAACCGGCTCATTCACCGCCAGGATCACAGGTCAGTTCATCCTTATCTTCTCTTTTTCTTTCCTGCGATCACGGTGATACTGATTTATTTTTTATCTCGAAAAAATCTTGTTATTATTTTATTAGCCGTGTCCAGCTGGATCTACCTCTTCATGGGGTCATCCAGTATGGTGGGGTGTAAGTCTTCGATTTCTTTACAAAGCCAAGGACGGACATTATCATCTTCTATTGTTTTATTGATCTTTCAATTTTTCTTTTTTGTTTCTTTCTTTCTAGTGGTCTGATACCGGATGCGACCAATAAGTCCGGAACGATTTGGTCCGACCGTCTTACTCTAAATAGAGATGCGCAAAGCGCACTTGATCTCCTTGCTACCTCCTAACAATATCTCGACATTGGGTTCTCGAATTATTTTGATTCCCTTATCCCTTTTCTTTCTTTTCCATGATTTTATTTTTGTGGAATATTCTGCGGACTTATTTTTTCCCGCTTATCATTATATTGATTACTTATTTACTATATAGTGTCTTGAAGACTCTCAGAGAGTTGTCCTATGCATATGTCCCCCAATGAACGAGGATAAGACCATTAATTAAACCATGTCTTGTGCGTTGCTGCAGGACTCGAAAGGCAGGTGTAGATATCAAAGCAGGCTCTGGTTTCAACTGGCCTGGCCATAGTATCTATTCATTGCATCCTTAATGGCTTTGGAATCCCGAAAGACCCACCATTATATTTCTTATTTGAAGCTTTATTTTCACCAAACTTCTCAATCACGAATCGCATAATAAATGTATGTTCGATGGAACCTACTTTATTACAACCGTGGCTACCTACTTGGACTTGATTAAGCAACACGTTTTTGAAAGAGAAGGACGTATTGGATGATTGATAATGGAAAATATTCTGAAATGTGATGATTAAAAGCTCTGTATTTTAAGACAAGAGGTCTGACTGTCAGGAGCACATCCCAGACTATTATGGCCCTTTTTGGATGTCCCATTATACATTATAAATTCACAATTTGATACCATGTAATCCATGGGGTTTTAGAAATTTGACGGAATAACACAAGGCCCAGGGACTAATTGACAGGGAAGTTCAAGATTAACACTTGTTGAAAAATGGAAAAAAATAATGCCAATTTGAATGTACTTAGCATAAAAGGGAAATAAATAAATGAAAAATTCCTCGTTGCTCCAAAAACCCTAAATCACACCCTTGATCGTGAGTGATCAGATAGTTATTGAGGCTAACACAAAACGCACGCAAAAACAGTCATCTCAGGCCAAAATCACCCATTCGCTGGCGAGGCCTCGCGCCGGACTGCATCAAGTGGACCCCGGGGGGTTAGACATCTATAACGGGGGCCCACTTATAAGGGGACGTCCAAACGAGGTCGAAATATTTTTGGATAAGCTCCCTCCGTGTTCCATCCTGATGGCAATGCGGATCTGATGTGAAGACGGGGTATTATTCAGAATTCATTTCTCTTTTTTTCATTTCTTTATTTCTTTCTCACCTTTTGAATGGATTCGTCCAGTCCGCTTCTTCTATGTAAGTAGATTTCCTTTAAATGACATGATTTGACTTGACTTATCAAAGGTCTTTAGATCGGGCACACTTCTGACAACTTTCTTTTCTTTACCTCCGTTTTCCTGATTCTTATGTGCTTCATAACTTTGTGTCTTTCGATTTCATTTATTTGATGATAGAAAAAGAAGATTATTTTACTATCTGTCTGTTGAAACTCTGCAATAGAAATACACCACAAGATTTAGAATTTGACCGAAAGAAAGCTGGATGTGTGCTAGTAAATAATTTACAAAGGTCGAGAGATGTGGGAATGGAACATGTCGAAAAAGTTCCATAAATGAGATAGAGATGTTGAGAAGCTCTGTCACCTCGGGCTACGGGAAGTCTTCTTAATAAAGTCTTTGAGGGACTTAATTGCAATCAACTGCACATGATCAATTTTAGTAATTCGACTCACTGAATTATATAAACTTAACCTCTAACTTCTGGGACTGCGCCAACTCATCAAGCCTCAAGAACTCATCTTTTAGAACGCTCTCTCTACCTCACTCTTTTTCTTTGGCTCAAGCAAGAATTGTAGACGCACACAACCTTGTTTTGATTACAAACATGAAATTTTTTTGGTTTATTTTTTATTTTTTAGAAGTAATGTTCTTTCAGGAGTATTGTTCTTTCAGGAAAAAGAAGACATGGTCGATGGATGGTGATATATTGATACAAGGCAGGTGATCTACCAACTCATCTCATAAAAAGAAAGACCCTCGTTGATCAATGGCCGTAGTTGCCATCTTTCTTCGGTGGAGAGTAGCTGGGGGGCGAGTATTTCGAGCCGTCTCCGTATTTTGGCTCCTGAGGCATGGGTAGTGGTACTGGCGGGGGCGTTACGGGCTTTGGAGCACCATACTTGGGATAGTCGGGTTTAGTTGGTGGTGGCGGTGGTGGAATCTTCGGGGCCCCGTATTTCGGCGGCTCGTACTTCGGAGGCTCGTACTTGGGTGGCTCGTATTTGGGTGGCTCCTTCTTCGGAGGCTCGTATTTCGGAGGCTCGTACTTGGGTGGCTCCTTCTTCGGAGGCTCGTATTTCGGAGGCTCGTACTTGGGCGGTTCCTTCTTCGGAGGCTCGTATTTCGGAGGCTCGTACTTGGGTGGTTCCTTTTTCGGAGGCTCGTATTTCGGAGGCTCGTACTTGGGTGGTTCCTTTTTCGGAGGCTCGTACTTGGGTGGTTCCTTCTTCGGAGGGTCGTATTTTGGAGGGTCGTACTTGGGTGGCTCCTTCTTCGGAGGGTCGTATTTCGGAGGGTCGTACTTGGGTGGCTCTTTCTTCGGAGGCTCGTACTTGGGTGGGTTATACTTGGGTGGCTCGTACTTGGGTGACTCCTTCGGCGGCTCAGCGGGCTTGTAGGGTACATAGCCATAGTGATCCTTGGGGAGGGAGATGTAATCTCGCTTTGAAACCTTGGATGATGCCGCTCTAGAAAAAACAGGTGGTGTGTCAAGATTCAGATTATCAATGGGACATGAATCCAACCAGAACTATTTCACTCACACCGAACCCAAATGGAGCCCAGAGGTTTGGAGAACTGCATATACTCAAGAGAGGCAATGTGATTAGTTGCAATGAAACCCAACCCATGCAACTAGATGACATGGTTCGATGAGGCTTACCCAACACACAAGCCAAGATCACGTATCTTAACTTAAACATTTTGATATAGACGGCTTTAGTAGCCCTAGCAGGCTGGGAAACTATGGAAGGCTGGAGGTGTTTATGTGGATAAGAAGTCTTGTTGGTAAACAGCTGATGGGGATGGTGGCTGGAGAATGCAACATCTATCAGAAGAGCTGGTCTTTAAATATCAAAAAAAAAACCTGCAGAGAAACCAGCGGGCATATGACATGTGCCCTCGAAACCTCCATCGCCTAGCACTGAGGACGCGCATGGGCACAGCCCGGTTCCAAGAGGATTAAAGCAATATTACCAATCCAAAACTCTTTACCCAAACAATTATCTGATTCCAGCGCCTGGAATCCCGCTGTATGTACTGTGCGAACCCTTCCTTCATACCGAGTCAACAAACTCGGATGACTAATGCCAGGCCAAATTTTCTCTCAAAGGATACGCTACCTAGACTTCGTCCAAAGAATCCCGACGCTTGGTTAGGTCATCAGTATTGCTCGCGGCACAATACCAAATTCGAATTGCACCTTTGTCTCACTGCATGTGGCGATTTCCTTGCGCACCAGATACATGTATGTACAAAGTTGACCATGTGCAACTTGTTATAACCCTGATTCGATGTATAGAGCTCGGTGGAGTTGAGAGATCGAACAAGACCAGCACCGGTTGGTTCCCTGATGTTGATCTGGTTAGTTATTCGCGTGGAAATTCGGCCGCATTAGGCTGTAGATGTATGTATGTAGTCCCGGACAAACAAGACTATCCATGTCTTATTAGCGAGAATCGGAGTATGAGTGGGGAGATTGAGATTTTCCGCATCATTCAAGCCTTGAAGGCTTTAGACGGTCCCAGTCACTTCGCTTGACCAACTGCAGAGATGAGTATGGCTCGATCGATGATGAATAGGTGTGTGGGTTTCTTATAAATCATCTTGTACGGCAGAAGCGAAGACAATACAGAAGGCGAGTGAGGCCCGTCGGCCGATTTCAAAAAGACCTCGCGACCCTAGCTGACTGGTCTAGAATCCTTGGCAAGACTACATCACATATCAAGGCAAGGCCAAACCAGAGGAAGAACAGCTGTGAACCCAACGGCCAGGAAATGGGGGCAACCGCTCGGGACTTTGAGGACACCAAATCATACCATGCACGGCCATCATGGCCTTATTCAAGCTCTTGAGCGAAACAAACATCACTTTGTAAATTATGGCTGTCGCTAGCTTGTTGGGAAAATAGATAGGTGCAGACCATATCGCAATGAAGACCACCACCGGGATTCAACCTTTGCCCAGGTTTTATCAGCAGAGTCAATCGGGGATGAAGCTAAAGTTTAAACACATCCTGGACTTTTCACTATATAAATTAGACGCATACAGGATGGCATGGGATCGGAACTCCGTTTGCCAGCTGTAATAGGGGATTTGGTGGCGTTTGCTGAGGGCTTGCAGTCCCGGCTCCGGAAGGAATACGAGCTATGGAAGCGAAAGCTTTTCTACCAGGCTAAAATTTAAAATCTGAGAAATGTTTTTTTCTATAATTCACCCACAGCCCCTGTATCTTTCTGTACCACTCCGGTATGCAGGCTGTCAAATCACCTCTGGGCAACCAATGCCAGAGTTGCCAGCCTGTCAGCCATGGGATAGGTTGACAGGGGTCGAGAGTCCCGGCGTGCTGGGAGCACCTTGCAAAGCAAGCCTGTGAAAGAGAGGCTTGCCACTAAAGTCCAAGTGTTGGCCTGTGGCATTTCACCTTCAGAGTTTTATGCTCAAGGATGGGAAACAATGTCAAGAGTGTAAGAAAGGACCAAGCAGCAGGATAGATTTTTAAAATTCAATTTCTTGGGCTCAGGCTTGATGAGTTTATTTCATCTAACAAATTAGTCAAATTAAGTAGTCTAGTACATGAATGATCAAAACATGATTGAGCTGAACAAAGAAACATAAGTATATTCTAATAACTAATTAACAATATATGGAATTGACATTGCAACATAAAAATGGAGTGATTTGACATTGTGACTCTACAATGGAAGATAAATGAGTATTACCAATTAGTAATGGAAGACATCAAGCATTTATTGATCAAATTTATGAGAGAGAATACATCACACAATGTGATGAAACTTTTCAAGTAAGGAGATAATATAAGAAGAGATGAGGAAAAAAAATGAGGAGGATGTGGGTGAAAATGAAGGCTTGAATTCTGACATGTACCAGAGCAGGAAAAAAAAAAGGCCCAAAATTGTCTTTAATTTTGAAAGACTTTTTATTGCAAAAAACAAGTGCCATAGAATCAATTTGTTTTAAAAGTAGATAATTGGATTTTTTAAAAAATCAGGGCATTGATAAATGCACACCCTTTTTTGGGTGTCAGCATGCCAATAATGGATGGGTGTGCAGGTCACATACCTATCCACCAGCATGCAACAGCTGTTGACAGATGGGTGTGTGGGCTGCACACCCTTTCTATGCAATATATACCCCTATTAGTTGAAATGTGAGAGGCATACAAATAGCTGCCATTCCTGACCCACTTTGTTCATTCCCCAGTTCCTTTGTCTCAAAATCTCCTCCATCCTTCCACTACTTGCTAGCATTACAATTTTACTTTGTCACCATGAGCCAAAATAAGCTCCAAGATTACATTTCCCAAATGATGGACCAGCAAAGACTAGACCTCATCCAGATGCAGGAGGAGTTGGCCTCCAAAGATTCCAATATCAAGTAGCTTCAAGATATCATATCCAACTTCACAATTTCTTCCCAAACCAATCCAGTTCCATCAGTCACACAGAAGGTGTCTGGTCCCTGAAATTCTGGGTTGACACCCATAGTGCCTAATTCAAAGTGCAAGGAAAAATGTGTTATAAGTTTTTCTCTTTTCTTTTTGTGCTATTGTGTAGTCCTCACCCTTTCCACTCCTCAATTCAGGTCAGTGTGCCGGTCAAATCAAGCACTCTGCTTCCCAAATCCAAGGAGAAGAGTAAGATCTCAACCCCGGTCAATCAGAAGGCCACCAATTGGACCATCAAGTCAAGAACTCCAAAAAAGCCCAACAAAATTTTGATTTCTGACGTTCCACAAGATTTCAACTTAAAATCTTGCCATACATTTGTGACATAGACATACCTTTTTTAATACATCTTTCCCTCTATGCACACATCAAACTCCTTTGGGGATTAAATGAGCAGCACCCAATACCAACTTCCACTCAGAATGTGAACCTCAAAGATTTCTACAGCTGGTTTCAAGATTCCAAGCAGATATAAAATTTCACCTCTAACCCTCAGTCTGCTAACATTATTTCCAAAAATGAGATCCAGATTCTCAAGGAGGCCTGGCTTGGTTGCAGACGTCTTGGACAGGGTCTGATACACATTGCAGAACCATTTTTCCACTACACCCAATGACCTTTGGTACAAATTGGATTGCTTTTGTGGGCTCCAAATCTTGAAGAACCTGTTGGTTTGCTTGTGAGCTTGGCTTGCCAGATCTTACCAATCATCATCCTTCATCATATTTCTTTGGCTGGGGCCTAAAACTACATGAATATAAATATAAAATACATCAAAAACTTCTTGGCCCTTACCCTTTCCCCCAACCAACTTCTCATTCCTCCTAAAGCTTTGAGATTCTAGATATGGATTTGCAGTTGCAAACCTGACCAAGTGCTACCAAAAGATAATCAAGGATATCTCTGCCCAGAAAAATGAAAAATTCAAAGAAAAGCATTGATTCTAGTTCATCAAGACCTTACATTTCTGCTCAAAAATAGCCACTTCCTTCTTCCTTTGTCTTTAAATGTGATGATATCCCCCTCCAAAAGTGGAGGTAAGAGGCACAAACTTTGCAAACAAGTAGTACCGCAAAGACCAAGCCCAACCCTTGTTCTGCTGGTTCCCAAGGGGTTGCCACTTGACTTTTACAACACCAAGTGGTTCAATGAAATCTTACCAAAACTCAAGGAATTTGCAGCTGATATCACAACTGTTGCATTCATAACTGATCCAGCCAATTCTCTCCAAGAAAAGCAACATCCAGATGAAAATCTGGCTGAAAAAAGCTTTACCCAAAAATACAGGGATCAAGTCACTACTGAATAGCATCTGGAGCACTTGGTTGAGGGACCCCAGAGAAAAAAAAGAAAACACAGAGACAAAGTAAATGGAAAAGATGGTAGCTACTGTGGAACTGAGATTGACCTTTAAAACACCAATGGTGGAAATGATGAAGCCCTGGGGGAGAATGATCTTGAGTTTCTTGGAGATGAAGATCCCAATGATGGTACAATGTCCATTTCAAAGATTATGAAGCTGCCTACAATGGCAACACCAAGATGTTAATGGATGGAAATTCAACCAATGTCTTTTGTAACAGATGGGAATGAGTCTTTTGTGACCATTATATCAATTTTTCAGGCACAGGTACAACTTACAACTTTCTTACTTGTATTGGGAATCCTTAGTCGTACCAGCTATAACATGTACACTTTAAAACTTACTTAGTTGTACTGTGAATCCTTAGTCATACCAGCTATCCTTTCCATAACATTTTATCCTCTCTATAAAACTGTCCTACACAATTTTGTTGACCTGTAAGAGCATCTTTGTGCATGTTGTGCTACATGTAAATGTAGTAGATCAATCAAAACCAAGTTGTTTAACATTTTTTGTGAAGATTCACACACATGAAATTTTAATGAGAAGTGAAAAAGAATCAAGCTTAAAAAGGCAAAAAAAAAATCAAGAAAAAGGATATATAAAAAAAAAACAAGCAATCAATCTCAAACTATGGAGATTTTTTCCATTGGTCCTAATTCAGGGACATCCATTGTCAACAGAATGTACTCTATTCCACTTATTGTGGTGTGTACAGTGAGGAATAGTTGAGAAATTAAACTATAAAAGTGTAATAAGGCAGTAAAACTATATCAATAATTACTTGGGTGTTATAAAACACTAAGTATAAAAAATAACAGGTTATTACCCTGCTGCCTGACTTCTGATGGGGATAAGGTCCCACAGAAGGGCTAACAAGACTAAGACACATTTCTTCCAATTAAATTAATTAATATTAATTTGATTGGGGTGAATTTTGAAGACTTGTAACTATATAAGATAGTTATAAGAAAAAGGCCAAACCTCCTAGCTTACAGGAGAAGGTGAGCACCTTGGTAGCTTATAATAAGTTATCTAGAGCATGGTCAAAATTGATGGGGGTATTTTTCTTTATTTAGAGAAGAAACCTCCCCCCTTAAATATTAAAAGATCACTCTGTCAATTTCTTGTGACAGTGGTGATCAGAGTAAAATTACCAGGTGAAAGTGATAACCTTGTTTGTGGTCAAATGTGAAGAATGGTGTCATTTTCAATTAAAATTATACCATATGTATTTCACATTCCTTAAAATAGTATGATAACTATTTCAGTCTAATTAAATTATTTCACTGAGAAAAACATGTGAATAAAATTTCTAGGGGTTTGTGCTTGAAAACGCGCTTGCCCTGGAGGACAATCCAACTGAAATCAAATGTATAAGTCTTATAATACATATTACATAGATATTTACATTAGGGGGTATCAAATATGACCAAATCCACAATTAAAACCAGTGAATTAGTTTTTTCCACAAAATTTGACTTTTGAGAATTCTGAACCATTTTATATTGATATCCATGATTTTTAAAAATGGTGGATTCTCAAAACCAGTTGATTAGATAATGGTGGATTTGGTCATATTTGATACCCCCTATTAGGGGGTATCAAATATGACCAAATCAACCATTATCTAATCAACTGCTTTTGAAAATCCACCATTTTTAAAAACCATGGATATCAATATAAAAATGATTCAAAACTCTTAAAAGTGAAATTTTGTTGAAAAACCTAATTCACTGGTTTTACCTGTATATTTGATCATATTTGATACCCCCTATTGATTTATATGTAATCTTATAGTATGGATTAATATATATTAAGCTAGGATGTTCCAGGATTTTCATGAAGAAAACCATACAAATAAGTGTTTCTTTATCCATTTATTGTGTGTTTGAAAATTGATTTTCCAAGGATTGTCTTTAATTGAATTTTACTTATGTTTGGTAAAAGTAAATACAATTGTAAGAAAATTCCTTTATACAGTCATGGGTGTGGCTTAATAGGGGGTATCTAATATGACCAAATCCACAATTATCTAATCAACGGGTTTCACCAAATCCACAATTATGAAACCAGTCGATAAAAATTACAAATAAGGCAATTATTTGCACTAGACGTGTCAAGTATCAACAACAAAAACCCCAATATAATTAAAAAAACCACAATCCTCCACAATTCAACCAATCAAAACTCAGGATTCAAACTTTCCAAATATACAACCCCAATACAATCAATAATCCTCCACAATTCAACCCCAACCAACAATCAAGTGTCCCCAATACAACTCCACCCAATCACAACACCAGATTTTTTCTTCAAGTTCCCTCAAAATTTGGTAAAGTTTGTTGATTATTATAAACTTGCTTTTGAAAACAACATTAATCCATCATTCCCTGATCCCAGAACAATGCCTATCAAAACAAACAAATAAATTCATGTCAGACTGCTACTAATTCACAGAAATCCTGCCTATCGCAATTTATACCAATATACAACTTATATTCTTAGTCTCAAAAGAATGCACACCTTATGTCTTTTGTGTCAAAAGAAATTATTAAAACAAAAACATATAACACAGAATCTACATATAACTTCTAAAGTATAAAGAAGACTTGGAATATTATTCCAGATTCTGAATCTACATGTAAATTAACCTAGGGTAGCTCAGCAAAAGTACCCTGTAATTATTACTCCTTCATATCCCTTCACAAGGCCTTCAAGTTTTCATATGACTTAAAGATCTACATAACCTTAAATATATGCTAGTAGACTATGTAATTAAGGTTAATAGAGTTTGAATATGATGCATAAATAAGGTTTGCATCATAATTTCTATAGTTACATGTAAATTGCACCTGTAATAAAAGCCACAACCAACGCCGTGGCCATACTTTTCCTACTAAGGCCAAGATAGCCCAATTGGTTAGTTGTAAATGGAATACTTGTCCAAAAGTAAGGAAAACAAAAAAGTATTCACCTTACTGAGAACATTAAACCACTTTGGGCCTTTTGAAACATGTAACTAAGCCCTACCGTAACCAAACCAGTTATACAGGTAACTAGGGCTTAGTAGAAGACTAGCCCAGGAAAAAACAGATCTTCTGCTTCGCCCCCAAGGGCCCAGAATGGATATATAAACAGCCCTTCCTTCCCAAAAAATGATATCCCCATCTTCACTTACATTTACCAGCTTTTACCCACCATATCAACCAGTCTTATAGCCTGTTACATAGTTAGTTTTTTGCTTGTTTTATACCTGAAGTTCATCCAACAACCTTTCACCTTTCTCAGAACTCAACAACCAACTGTTACTAAACCTTTTGAGAGCTTCTGGAACACCTACAACTCCCTGAAGAACCCCTGAAAGGAAATAGAATCAGTAAGTCTATTTCCTCCATTCCTTCAGTAGTTATTGTCTAGGTGTACTCCTTGTTCAAAGGAATAGACTTTCAGGTACCAAAAATACCCCCTGTTCACTCAGGTCCTGTATATTTTAGAGGGCACAGTAAATACCCCTGTAACTCAGGCCCCTCTGTTAATAAAAACTTTATAGTTTTTTTATATCTTTTCACCTTTTCTACCCACCTTTCACCACAAAACCTGCAATTGTTCTTACCTTTCACCCTGTGTAGGTAGAAGATCCAGTTCTTGGCATCACAGAGGCTGACAATTCATCACCGTAAAAGGAAAAGTGTTACCAAAGAAGTCAGCAAGCAGGAAGAAACTCACCAAGAAGCAAGCACAACATTTCTCTGACAATGATACAACCAAGAAAAATACTGCTCACCTAAAGAAGGACAACTTCCTCATAAAAATTTACTGGCTCAAAATACAAAAGAATTATGATTTGTGCTTTGGAACTGGTACGGCACCGGTGGTTGGAAGGCCAGCCAAAGGGAAGATTGCCGGATTTGAGCTTATGGAAACCAATCTGAGAAATCAATCCCCTTCAAAAATAAATCTAACCCCCAGGGAAAGATTTTGTTAACAACTACAAGGACAAGTACAAGAAAACACATACCCAATCTTTCTCCACTGTCTTTGGACTCACCAATGAAGACCTATTGGAAGCAATTATCACCATTGATGCAAAGCTCAACAAAATTTGTCCACATTTCCATGCTATGCATCAGCTGATGGGGAAGAAATTTTTTATGACACCCTGGTACAAAGTACATGCTCAAAATGGCAATGAAAGCTCTTACTCTTCTGGTCCCAAGGACAACAACTTGGACAAAAATTTTGAGAAAAATGACTCAGATAATGTATTGTTGGATTCCAATAACTCTAGGGCTCCAGTTGTAAGGTTGATCAGTTGTTTCATCTTCTTTTTTGATAATTGCTAATATATTCAATATTGTTTATACGTGATCACTTAGTCAGAAATCTTGGAACCTTCAGAAAACAGTGAGAATCTGAAGGAGGAAGGGACGGTGAAGGGGTTTGTTTGAATTTATTTTTATTACTTATGCAATGTTGTCTTCAAACAATTCACCTTGCCACTAAATAATTTAGGAAGGATTTGAACCTGCCAGTGTTTGTGAAAATCCATCAGATGAACATGAAGTGGTGATCCTGGTTGGTTATTGGATCAATTAATAACTGTTTTTTGATTGATTAGCTAAAGCCCCATTTCTTCCCATGTTTGACATTAGCAAGGACAGGAAGCAAGTATTCAGCCTAGTGGAAAGGCTAGATCATCTACGTGCTATTGAAGGGCTGTTGATTACCTCACTGCAAAAGACAGGGCATTTGACACAAGTGATCAAGAGGATTACTTTCCATCTGATGTTTGAGAAGATACTCAGTCACCGTGCAAGAAGAAGAAAAACAAATTGTGCACAACTTTGACACCTAACACCACTGAATTAGATTCTCCTTCAAATTCAATTAAACCATTGCCAACTCAAACACCCAAGGAGAAGCAAAGGGCATCAAACAGTGCAAATATCAATCCTAAGAGCCAATTAACCTCAGGGCCCAATACCCCCAATCCTTTCTCTCAATATGAAGAGTATGAGCTGAAGAGGGATGCAGGGCAGTTGGAAATGTAATCCTTGCTCTGATATTATTTCACCAATTTGCGTTTTCAAATTTATTCTTTATTAGGAAAGGGGCAAGTGGCTCGTGACAGCCTCAGTTTTGAGATGTTGAAGTTTGAATGACAGGTTAACAACAATAATAAGGGAGTTGAGTTAGAGGAAAAGAAATCCAACCACTCAATTGAGCTGGAGGAGAAGAAGTGGGATCATGGAATCAATTTAGAGGAAAAGAAGTGGGAACATGGAATAAAATTAGACTGGGAAAGGGAGGAGAAGGATAAGGACCAAAGGTTTGAGATGGCCAAGATGGAATGTTTGGCATTTCAAGAGCACATTTGTAAGAAGTATGACCTGGTGACTCAGTGTGTGGCTCATGGGAAGAGTACAGAAGAGATTGAATGCTTGGCAAATTTATTCAAATAGTCCACCTTTTTTGGCTTGTTTTTGCACCCAACAAATCATTTGAAACATTGCATGTTACATATTAGAAAGAAAATCAAAAAAGGAAACTATTGATTATATTCTAAAGAGTTATCTAAAATATTATCCATATCTCTAATAATCCAGTTGCTTTTATTTGGATGATTAATATAGTGAACATCTCTAATAAGCTGAATGGATTTTTGGGTTTTATTGGGCAGTTGGCAAGATAACCCCATTTGTGTATGTGAAGAGTTGGGAGCAGTGTTTGAGGGAAGGGTCAGGTGAGAATAAGCAGTGGCTTTCCATACACACTCAACTATACCATCAAATCCTGCAAAGTTGATGCCACAAGAATCATCTGGAAAGACAAATTCACCTCCAGTGATTTGAAGGTTATTCTCAACTAGCTTCCTGGTGTGTTTCTCAATGGCAATCCATAGGAAAAAGCTGAAAGGTGAAGAATTGGTACCTTTTTGTGGTGTGTTTTCAAACTGGCCAATGGTAAATGACAGGTGTGAGGTGAATCCTTTGCAATGGGATGCATATTGGGGAGCTAGTCCAGGAGCTTTGAGTTAACTGTGTTGTTTCTGAACCTCACAGAATGGGGGTTTGGATATGGATTGGAAGCACTGGCAAATAAACTTATCAATTTTTGGAACATCTTTTTTAAGCGCTTCATAACCAAGTCAATCTGTAGCAACTTTGGAAGAAATTCCTCTTATACCAATTTGGGATTGTGCCTTGTAAAATTTTTTGCCATCCTAGACTGTACATTTCACCCAAGTATGCTGGAACGTTGATTTGCTGGAATTCTGAAATTTGGCCTGCTGCATGAGATGTTGGCTGTCAGCCTCCCTGATGCCAAGGACAAGTCCTTCTAGCTACAGGTGGTGCAAGGATAGATGGAAAGAGTTATATAAACTCTGGGTAAGGTACAAGTTACAATTCCCAAAAGATATGGGGGAATTGTGACGTAAAAATTGAGAGAAAAATAGATTAATAATTATATTAAATAAATTTAATATAATTAAAAACCAGAGGGGCCTGATAAATCAGGGGTGGTTTAGATCCCTCTAAGGTATCTTACAAATAAATGCAGAGGATTTAGGTACCTGGAACACTGGGGCCTGTTGGAACAGGGGTGGTTTAATCCCAGGAATGGAAATGGGGGAATATCTTCAAGAAAAGGGTTATTACTTACTAGTAATAAACCTTGAGGGATCTTGGGGATATTCTGGGTGAAACTGGACAGTTTGAAGCGCTTGGATGGATGGTTGGTGGAGCTTGGTGGGCACTGTGAAGTTGTTGGGGAAGACAGGGCTAAAGAATAACTACTAAGAAGCTTACCAGACTGTGTTATAAAGATGTATATATCTAATAAGAAGTGGGTAAGGTTGTTAGTGGGTATTGGGAAGCATGAGGAGCCTTCTTTGGGCGGTTGAAGAGCTCCTTAAACAGTCTTGAGTTCCCCCTGGGGACCCTGTAGTTATTATTGGCCAACTTGTGGGATCTTAGGACCACATTTTGGCCATTTCTTGCTTTCTTGGTGACGCTTCAGCAGCCCCTGCTTTGAATACACGTCACCAATTGATTGTATTAATGTATTTTATTGTTATTTACATATTTATATTGTCTTACAGTCTGTAGTACATCAGTACTGGTTGTTATAGATTTAATACTAGTGGCTTATTTATAATAAGCCACAGTATTGTTTGTACTGTTTGTTCAGTCAGTATATTTTAATTATATGTATAAATAATAATACAATTTAGTATATTTAATTATTTAATCCCCAGTAACCTTTATTACATATATAACATATGTAATGAGGTCACTGGGGCGTGTTTTTACTGTTTTGGGTGTACCTGAGTGACTGTGGAGTCCGCGTGCCAAGCTGAGAGTCTGTAAGGGGCTTAATGCTTGCGCGGGGGCTTGTATCCCAACTTTGGCGCGGGCTTTCAGACACGCGGGTTGAACTTCAAGTTCTGCGGACTGCGGTACGCGGGGTTTGAGTAAAACACGGTGTATTTACACTATCTCTCCTAATTTACACAACACCTCATTTCCGTGACTGGAAATGGGGTTTAAGCATATGTATATATATATATAAGCATTTAATTACGGCAAGTACTTTTTATTTAAAGGTACTTGCTAATTTACATAGTGAAGGAGTGGGAATTAGGGGTACCTGTGAGTGAGGTACCCTAGGTTAAATTTAGTGTAGATTCAGAATATCAAATAATATTCTAAATATTATTTGATATTCTATATTTTTTTTTAATAATTTTGTGGTAAACTTGTGACAGGTTGCTCTGTCATAGTAGCAAGCTGACATTGGCTGAGATTTTGGTATTGTGCTTTGATTTATGCATCCATGGTTGAGAATGGTTGGAACTTCACCACATCAATGATCTTCTTACAAGCTGCGTTGGCCCAGCAGATAAAGGACTTGTTGAAAAAAAGGACTTGTTGAAAAATTGGATGTTGGCATTTGGATTGGGATTTGAGATGTATATAGGACTGGCCAGCAAAATGTACATTTGCCCTTTGATGGCAAAGACTTTGAGTGGTGGCTTTGTAGTTTTTGCCTTTTATTTGTTGATTACTGAGTTTTTATTGCAGAGTCAAACAAGAACCTTCTGCTTCATTGACCCTATTGCTGCCACATATATTTTGATCTTGATAGTGACCACATCAGCAATAGATTTGACAAGTTACGCAAAAATTTGTTTCCGCCTGAGACCTATTAGGAGGCACATGGGGATTGGGATTGGAGTGTTGCTATCATGTAGGTGGGCATGGTTGGCTGAGTTTGAATTTATTGGAGGATAAATTTGATGTGTCTGAATTGTTGTCACTACTTTCATTGTTGGTAGAGGCATTGTCTGCAAAGGTGCTATCTGAATCTAAATTGTAGGTCAAAAAGGAAGGTGACAGTGTCAGCCTCTGTGATGCCAAGGAGTAATCCTTCTAGCTACACAAGGTGCAAAATAAAAGATAAAGAGCAATATAAAGCTCTGGGAGGATTTGTAAAAGGTAATACCAATAAGGATATGAGGTATGAGGGGTAAAAGATAATTAATTATATTAAATAAATTTAATATAATTAAAATTATGAGGGGCCTGATAAATCAGGGGTGTTTAATCCCTCAAAGGTATCTTGCAAGCAGAGGATTTAGGTACCTGAACACACTGGGGCCTGTAAACAGGGGTGTTTTAAATCCCAGATAAAAGATGGGGGGAGAATCTCAAGAGAAAGGTTTATCTACTTACTAGTAATAAATTACCTTTACAGACTTGAGGTTCTTCCAGGGGGAAATTGGGCAGTTGGAAGCGCTTGGAAAGGTTGTTGGAAAAGCTGGGTGGACACTGGACAATTTTAGGGGAGTAATAAGGGGCTAAGAGACAGATACTAGGACCTTACCAGACAGAATAACAATTGTAAAGCTATGTAAGTGGGTAAAGGTGGTAGTATATATATTAAAGCATGATGAGGCAAAATACAGGGGGAACAAGGGCTCCTTAAATGCCTTTATGGAGCCCTGATGGCGAAACACAGGATGTATTTTTGGCTATGGGAAAATTTCAAAGGAAGGGGTTAAGATTTAATACAAATGTATGTAGTTGTTTAATCAAATTTCCATATGTACAGGCTGTATACTATGGGTACAGCCTGTCTAAGCTCTTTGGCTGGCATCTTGAGGCCCTTCTGAACCTCTGAAAAGGTTTGTTAGATGTGTTGATCAAAGGTTTTAATTATATGTCAAAATGTATTGATTAAATATCACATGTACCTGTTGATCACACTTGTCAGAGTTTAAAAGATGTGTGTTGTCTACAATGTGAAATAAATCTGTTTATTTGTTCTGTGGGCGCTTCAAGAGCTTCTTGTTTGATCCCTGTCATGCAGGATCTTTGGGAATGCATGACTGCATGGATCTGTCAATCATTAATTTCCCACTAAGGATGTAATACATTTATTTTGAACAGTTGTTCAATTGTTATTTTCAGGAGATTCTCATGTTATTTCCTTCCTCTTGTTCGTGGTCTTTGTCCCTCTGAATCATCCTTAGTGTACTTAGTATGTAATAAAATAAATAAATACTATAGTATATTACTAGTATTATATACTTATATTATTAATGTTATATGTATTTATTTTATTATATTTTTATTTAAATACATTTTTATCTCGTGGTTTTGTATATGCATTGATGGTTTTTATTCTGTATTTTAATGTATAATAATTATTTCAGCGCTTTTAGTGGTAATATTCTTTCAAGTTGTTTTACTACTAGAAGTTTTAAGTTATCTGGGGTACTTTGGCTGAAGTACCCTAGGTTATTTTACACGCTCTCTAAGATTATGAAATAATATTTCCACTTATGTTATTATTTATTAGCATATTCATTGTTTTATACTTAATATTGTATTTGTTTATTTATTATTAATTTACTATGTAATAATGTATTTATTATTTACATATTACTTTTTTGTGTTGCTTTATCTTATTATTATTCATTTATTACTCTTTGTTAAATGATTAATACTATATTTTTTATTTTATGTTTATTTTTGTTCTAGTCAGGTTGTCTCTGAGCTAGTAGCAAGCTGACAGACAGCTTCCCCTGGCAGAAAGATTCATCCCCTCAGTGCTCCTCACTAATGTGCTCTGAATGTTCTTGATCAAGAGGAAGAGCACATTGCCAATGTATGTTACAGTTCTTACTTGATCTTTGACCAGTCACTGGCACATCAGCTTGGATTGGGGAGGGGATGTGGGGCAAGTCTTGAGTTTGGTTGGGTTCAGAGGCCAAATATTGCTCCCCTCCTTCCTTGTCACTAATGTGCTGTGACTGTTCTAGATCAAGAGGAAGAGCACATCACCAATGTATGTTACAATTCTTACTAGATCTTTGAACATTCAGCCGCACATCAGATTGGATTTGGGAGGGGCTGGGCATGGGTACTTGCAGGTTGGGTTCAGAAGCCAAAGTTTCCTGTTGTTTCAACCAAGTGCGTGTTTTGAGCCATTGTCTCTTGGTGAGGTTTGGCAATGGAGAAGATACTTTGAGGCAATCACAGCTCCTGAGGATCCAGACCCAAACAAAAACTGCCAGGTACCAGTCAGTTCTATATTAATTAATTACAAAATTATCATGAGAGCCCCTATTTACCTTGAGAGGTAGCAGGGGCTCTTGCTGCATCCTTGAGATACCATCAATCCAGCTTGAGTTCTGCTAGAGGCACATGCTCCCACTGGGATCTTGATGGGACCATTGGAAGACACTACACAAATTAAACAAATTCCATTCAGTTGAATGGTAGCCACAAAACATACAGCTGTTGAAATATTTGAGCTTACTGAGAGCCTCAGCAGTACATACAAGCGCCCAGAGTGAAGTTCAATCTATTTGGGCAACAATGTTGTCTGGAATACCAAAGACTCAAGGATCCCAGAACGTGGGTATTTGACCAGCCACAAGTTGGTCAGAATGGATGGCTATGGAAACCATAAACTTGGTGTTTCTCTTGAAGCGGATAAACTATTTGTTGCTGTTGAAAAAGACATCAGCAGTATCACCATTCTGTAGTTTGAAAATATCAGCATCAGCCTGGAGGTTTCTATTGGTTCTAAGTTGTCATTCAGCTTGAGTTCCAGTGTGTATTGTTTGTGCTGGGGATCATAGCCATGGACTTGATCTGGTTTGATAAAACAAATTCCGGTATGAGCCCACATTCAAGCCGCATACCTTGCTTTGACTTGCAAGTATTTTACTGGCTCTTCCGTCTGAGCATCTACCCAACCAACATGCAGTTGACCATTCTTGAGTTTGCCATTGAAAAAGTTGATGAGACCGGTGATTGAGGCCAATGCAAGTAATCAATCAATCCTGAAATTGCCTTTATCTGTTGAACTCAAAATTGGGAAAAGCCAAGCAAGCTGTTAGTATAAAGGTGAAGAGACAAAAGTCTCAGAAAGTTTGCTGACTTTGCAAAAGTGGAGGGGGGTATAATTTTAGTTTGCTGCCAAGTGAGATACCAATGTCACTTGTGTCAATGGCCGACAACCTCACAGAAACATTGTGCCATTCAAAATGATTATGTGGATCACCAAACCAAGGCCAAATCCAAAAGGTGATCAGCTAAGAACCTTCATCACCTAAAACATCAGAGAGCCCAAGCAACTGAGAAACTAACCTTCACGGCTTCTGCCACAAAGTAGGCCAAAACAGTTGGATTGACACTTTCAGGCGCCAGGATGAGTATCAGACAAACTTCTGCATAACTGGCAATCAAAAAAACCTTTTCTTGGTCTAGCATACCCTGGATTGCTTGATTGTGGTACTTAAGGTGCTGCTGATATGTTTGTAGAGGGAAGACCACAGGAGATGATTTATTGACTAAATGATTGATTGCTTTGGCTTAAGGCCCATGATTAAGGTTGAAAGGAAAGGAATTGTCAAGACCAACTGTTGAAATGCCGATATCTGTGAACGCCTACACTCAGTCTTTAACCTCGGACTTCCTCTTAATTAAATTCCAAAAGATCACAATCTCATTCTTCACTTTTCTTTATTCTATATAAACCTTCTTTCCTCATCCTCACTCCTTATTCCCATTCCCGCTCCTCTTCTCATATCTCCTTATCTATCTCTTCCTCTTCAATCTTCTTAATCAATCCTCTGAACACTCACATCACGTGTTGCTATAATCATTGTTACAACCTGCTTCCACGTATCACCACCATCTCCAATCCGCTTCCTTGTATCACCACCATCTCCAATCCGCTTCCTCATATTACCACCATCTTCAATCCGCTTCCTTGTATTACCAATTCTCCATTATTCTTCTCTCTTTCAATTCACAAGCTCCTTAACATCGACTTCGTCGACTATCCTCTCTACTCTAAATTCCATCAACGTCGACTTGTCGATTACCTCGCTACTATCTCTACTGAACACGGCATCTTTACCAATTTGGTGAGAATCAACATCAAAACCAATCATCATCCTTTCTCCTTGAATCCCTACATCGACTAATTCTTTCCTTAATCAATTAAGCCCCTTTAGTTCCTTCCTTTACCTATTCTTTGATTGTGGTTGTCTACATAACACTTATCACTATAAGCGGTAAATATTCTCTTCTCTATCAAACATGTATTACATTTTTATCTAACTCATTTCTATTATAAAGTTTGGTCTTTGTTTCTCAGTAATAAAAAGCATAGTCTATTACGATTAACACTCAAAATACGCCAAACCAGTGCAACAAACCTATGTCGAACAACGCTGAAGACATCAAGAAAAAAGACCAAACGCCAACGCTACAACCTACAATCACTACATCAAAAATGTCAGACTCCTTTGTGTCATCCGAAAAACTAAAGGCTCTAGCCATTGAAACGGCCATCAAATCAATTCCATTGTTGACTCAGGAGAATTTCACAAGCTGGAAGGAACGAATGATGAATCTTTTCGAAAACCTCAATGTCAAGGAAATTTTTACACTTCACACTGGCAACATCTCCAGCGACAACGAACTCTTTATCCGAACCATAATGACTTCCAAGCTTGACATAGAAGTGCAGTCCAACATCATGACTAAAGACAATCGAGGAGATGCTCTCAAGATCTGGATGGCCATCATCGAATACTTTGCCTCCAAACATGGAGCCAATCGAGCTCGAGTTTGGAACAAGTTCTCCTATCTTGCCTTTGACGAATCAGACATCAAAAGCTTCATCACCCAAATAAAAACTCTCATCAATGAGATGCTGGAGGTCGGTATCCAAATAGATCTGGACATCATCGGCTACGAAATCCTAAAAAAGCTTCCGAGGACCACCGAAATGGATAGCATGAAAACTACCATCACTCAGAGCGGTCTTACCACTCCAGACGAAATACTTGATCACATCCGTATACATGGCCACAATCTTGCGATAAATCGTCGATCCACAAAAGCCGGACCGTCCCAACAGGTGTCCCTCTTCACCGATGCCTCTAGAAGATGTAAAACCAATGCACATAACACATTGGCCTTACATCCTAAGGAAAAGTGCTGGATGTTGTATCCAAAGCTTCGACCCACATCAGAAGATGCTTCATCTACTCCAAATCGATTTGAGAACAGTGTCAGCAGCTTTCTCTCATCATTTTCGCATCCATCTCCCTCATTCATTCTCGATTCTGGTTCATCTGCTCACATGACATCAAATCTTAACCTGTTCTTCGCAATTACCCTCAAAGAAGAAGGCTTCGTAAGAACAAGCTCCGGATCCGAATCATTGAAAATCAAGGGAACGGGTTCAATTAAACTATCAAACGAATTCGGTGACATCACCATTCACAATGTTCTCTTCGTCCCTGATATTGCTGTAAATCTACTGTCTGTTCGCTGTCTTGTTCTCGATGGTCACTCCATTCACTTTGAAATGAACACCTTTCACATACTTAAAAATAACTCAGAAGTTATGACCGGTCACTATGAGTGCAATTTGCCCACTATTCATTTCTCAAACCTAAGGCATCAAAGTCTGCTCTCAACTAGCGAAATGCTGCACAAATCCCTGGGGCATGTAAGCTATCACCGAATTAGACAACGACTCGGTATTCCCATCAAGGACTACAGTGCCTGTGAAGCATGCGCTTTTTCTAAAATTACCAGAGGATCCTTTCACTCTCGACACTCAGTGGCAGATAAACCCTTTGAAGAAATTCACTTGGATGTAGTTGGCCCCATATCTCCATCTTCTCGAGAAGGACATTGATATTTCCTGACAGTAGTAGATAGCTGTACTAGATACTGTGCTGCTCTTCCATTGAAGAGTAAATCAGAAGTTGCCGAAACTCTCGAGCAAATCATAGATTTGGAAGCTCGTCGATTTGGTTACTATCCTAACGTCATCCATTCAGACAGAGGGACTGAATTCATAAACAAACATCTCCAAGAATTCTGCAAAAAACATTTGATCAAGGCAAGATACTCTGATGCGTACACACCGCAACAAAACGGCCTTGCTGAAAGATTTAATCGAACCATACTCGAATCTACTCGTGCAATATTCAAAGACTCGGGCCTGAATAAAAGATTCTGGAGTGAAATAATTGCGGCCAGTACCTTAACGCTTAATCAAATACCAGCACACAGATCCAAGAAATCACCATTTGAATTGTTCAAAAATCGCTCGTTGCCTCTTGAATTTTTTAAACCAATTGGAATCAGGGTATCCTATCTCTATCTTCCTGAACGAACGGGATCTAAACTTTCTGAAAAAGGAGGATTAGGTACTCTCTTTGGTTTCAACAAAGAACTGAGATCCTATAAAATTTACACAGACTCTGGAAGAATGCTCGACACCAAACATATCAAATTTCTCGACTTTCCTAAAATAAATCCAACAAATGATGAATCTGAATTCTCTGTTGAATTTTTTGACGATGAAGATCCTTCTCCTCAACTCACGACGAACTCAGAAGACTCGCTTATTGATTCTGAACAACAAGAGCCAGTAACTGAAAATGACTCAGACGATCACAAAGACAAAATAGTGAATAATCTAATACCTGAAGGAAGAACCCTTCGAGATCGAACTGATAGAGTTAAACCCATCAAATACTCTTATCTGTCAAGAGACCCCAAATCTTATTCTGAAGCCATGAAATCAACCAACAAGAAAGAATGGCTTGAAGCTACCGATGAAGAACTCTGTAATATAGAAGGCCATGAAGTATGGGAGGATGAGTGGAATAAGCCAGAATCGTTTCTACGAACTATCTGGACTTATAAAACAAAACCTGCTACTCTATCCTCTTTGGAAAGGAAGAAGGCTCGTCTGTGCATTCAGGGATTTCGTCAAATTGCTGGAAAGGATTACGACAACACTTTTGCACCTACCGGGAAGTTCACCACGCTTTTAATTGTGTTGCTTTTTGCACTTGTAAGAAACTCTCTATTAGACAATTCGATGTAAAGAGCGCCTTTCTATTTGCACCTCTCAAAGAAGAATTATACATCAAAACTCCCGATGGATCAAAGCGAAAAGCACCTTATTTAAAGCTCAAGAAATCCCTATACGGATTAAAACAGGCACCAGCCAACTGGTATGAAACACTTACCTCGTGGTTCATTGAAATCAACTTTACTCAATCCACTTCAGATCCATGCCTGTTTGTCCACAACGACAAACATTCTGCTATCTTTTTCCATGTAGATGACCTGATCGTCATTGGTAATGTAGAAGCGTTCAAGATCCTCTTTCTTCAACAATTCCCCAACTCATCAGCTCATGATCCAGACACATTACTCGGGATGGATCTCATTGTCAAAAACAACTCCATCAAATTGTCTCAAAGAAAGCTCATTGAAAAGGGTTTGGAAATAGCTGGAATGAATGAATGTCGACAAGTGAAGACCCCTTTGTCGGTTGGGGTGAAACTACAATCAGCTACAGCACACGAGAAAGCAGAGTTTGAAAAACTAAAAATCAACTATCGAACGCACACTGGGATCTTGAACTATTTATCATGTTGAACACGACCAGATCTGGCTCCAGCTGTGTCAATATTGTCTAGTTTCAATAATGAACCCGGAATCCAACACTGGAAACAAATCATTCATTGTTGGAAATACCTGGCCGGTTCAATTGATCTCTCTCTAACACTTCGACCAGATTTGTCAGATGACTCTAGCGCCTTACAACACTACACCGACACCACTTGGGAAGATGACCTGGAAACCAGATTGTCCAGAAGTGGTTCAATCTGTTTCTGGAAATCCTGTCCAGTTTCCTGGAATAGTAAAAAGCAGCGAAATATTACGATGTCATCAACAGAAGCTGAAATGAACGCTCTATCAGACGGAGTCCAAGAAAATCAATGGATCAAATATTTAGTTGAAGAAACCTGGAACAGCAATCTAAACCCAACACAATTTCACATCGACAATCAAGGCTTGTTAGAAAAATTAAAAAAAATTGGATCAAACTCTAAAACAAAACATCTTGACATTAAGATAAAACAACTTCGTAAAATGAATCAAAACAATGAAATACAAGTCAAACTAATCCCGACTGAAGAAATGATTGCAGACGCCTTAACGAAACCAAGCAATGGTGAATCATTAAGTCGACTTCAAGAAAGATGTTTTTTGGTAGAAGTTCAATTCTCATCAAATTGAGGGGGGTGTTGAAATGCCGATATCTGTGAACGCCTACGCTCAGTCTTTAACCTCGGACTTCCTCTTAATTAAATTCCAAAAGATCACAATCTCATTCTTCACTTTTCTTTATTCTATATAAACCTTCTTTCCTCATCCTCACTCCTTATTCCCATTCCCGCTCCTCTTCTCATATCTCCTTATCTATCTCTTCCTCTTCAATCTTCTTAATCAATCCTCTGAACACTCACATCACGTGTTGCTATAATCATTGTTACAACCTGCTTCCACGTATCACCACCATCTCCAATCCGCTTCCTTGTATCACCACCATCTCCAATCCGCTTCCTCATATTACCACCATCTTCAATCCGCTTCCTTGTATTACCAATTCTCCATTATTCTTCTCTCTTTCAATTCACAAGCTCCTTAACATCGACTTCGTCGACTATCCTCTCTACTCTAAATTCCATCAACGTCGACTTGTCGATTACCTCGCTACTATCTCTACTGAACATGGCATCTTTACCAATTTGGTGAAAATCAACATTAAAACCAATCATCATCCTTTCTCCTTGAATCCCTACATTGACTAATTCTTTCCTTAATCAATTAAGCCCCTTTAGTTCCTTCCTTTACCTATTCTTTGATTGTGGTTGTCTACATAACACTTATCACTATAAGCGGTAAATATTCTCTTCTCTATCAAACATGTATTACATTTTTATCTAACTCATTTCTATTATAAAGTTTGGTCTTTGTTTCTCAGTAATAAAAAGCATAGTCTATTACCAACATTCAAACAAACATTGGAAACCTTGGTGAGTTCCTGACAAGCCAACATGGAAATTTCAGCCAGTCTGGGCAGCTTGGCCATGGAACCATTCAACTTGGCCCAGACTGGCTCAGCCTGAGCTACCAAAAAAAGCCACTGAGGCATGAGACCAATAGTGAAAATTTGAAAACCAAATTGACAGCTGCTACTTACCAATGAGGTGGTAGGGGCTGTTGAGGGCCTGGTTGGTTGTTCAAGGCCCAAAAGATACTCAAAGTGGATTGTATGTTGGTTGCCAATTAAGCCTGTACACAAAACAACAGGAATGAGTAGGGAGAAATTTAAATCATGCTTGTCAGCAAACAATCTGAGTGCCAAAAAGGAGGGTTGATGGGTCAAGTGGCTTACGTTTCATTCATTCAGCCACAAAGCCACACAGTGCTGTTTTAAGGAATGAAAAGGGGGGAAAAGTCCAAAGATAAAACAAAAGATTACCTGAAACATCAGAGGAAAAGATACCTTGACAGGGTTTGATACATATTACACAATAGCAAAATTGATACATATTGAGCTGGTGGAAGAAGAAATTGTTCAGTTGGACTGGTGGGTGGTTTTTTCCAGGGCTAGATACATGATGGTTTCAGGGACTGTTCCCCAAAAGATGCACTTTGTCAAAAAGAGTCAGGAATTGGAATTGCTCATGATTATGAATTAAAGATAAACTTGTGCTCAAAAATTAGTTATGAGAAAGCCAATCATCTGGAGAGATGTGTGTACTTACTCAGGCAAGAAAATTTATTATGCTCCAACACTAATTGCCAAAAAGGCAGGCACCAGTATGTGTAAGAAAGTTGTTGATTTTATTGGCATTCAAGAAGAGAAGAGAACAAATATCTGTAATTGTCAGCCTCTGTGATGCCAAGAACTGTATTCTTCTAGCTACAAAGGGTGCAAGGTAAAAACATCTGCAGGTTGTGCAGTGAAAGGTGGGTAAAGAAGGTGAAAAGATATAAAAAAACTATAAAGTTTTTATTAACAGAGGGACCTGAGTTACAGGGGTATTTACTGTGCCCTCTAAAATATACAGGACCTGAGTGAACAGGGGGTATCTTGGGTACCTGAAAGTCTATTCCTTTGAACAAGGAGTACACCTAGACAATAACTACTGAAGGAATGGAGGAAATAGACTTACTGATTCTATTTCCTTTCAGGGGTTCTTCAGGGAGTTGTAGGTGTTCCAGAAGCTCTCACAAGGCTGAGTAACAGGTGGTTGTTGATTTCTGAGAAAGGTGAAAGGGTTTTTGAATGAACTTCAGGTATAAAACAAGCAAAAACTGACTATATAACAGGCTATAAGGCTGGTTGATATGGTGGGTAAAAGCTGGTAAATGTAAGTGAAGATGGGGATATCATTTTGTGGGAAGGAAGGGCTGTTTATATATCCATTATGGGCTCTTGGGGGCAAAGAAGAATCTCTGTTTTGCCTGGTCTAGTCTTCTACTAAGCCCTAGTTACCTGTATAACTGGTTTGGTTATGGTAGGGCTTAGTTACATGTTTCAAAAGGCCCAAAGTGGTTTAATGTTCTCAGTAAGGTGAATAATTTCTTTTTTTCCTTCCTTTTGGACAATTAGTCCATTTACAACTAACCAATTGGGCTATCTTGGCCTTAGTAGGAAACGTATGGCCGCGGCGTTGGTTGTGGCTTTTATTACAGGTGCCAGGTACATGTAACTATGGAGATGATGATGTAAACCTTATTTATTCATCATACCCAAACTCTATCAACCTTAATTACATAGTCTACTAGCATGTATTTAAGGTTATGTAGATCTTTAAGTCATATGAAAACTTGAAGGCCTTGTGAAGGGATATGAAGGAGTAATACTTACAGGGTACTTTTGCTGAGCTACCCTAGGTTAATTTACATGTAGATTCAGAATCTGGAATAATATTCCAAGTCTTCTTTATACTTTAGAAGTTATAGGTAGATTCTGTGTTATATGTTTTTGTTGTAATAATTTCTTTTGAAACAAAAGACATAAGGTGTGCATTCTTTTGAGACTAAGAATATGAGTTTTATATTGGTATAACTTGCTATTTTCAGGATTTCCCTGAATTAGTAGCAGGCTGACAGTAATGAAGCAGAGCAATCAAGAAAAATTTGCCCTTCAAAGACCCACAATCAAACACAAGAGTCAGAAAGCTGGCAGTGTATTGTTCTGAAATTGAATGTTGAATTATTCACCTTATTTGAAGAGTGCAAGCTTTATGGGGCGTAACAGTCCACATAATCCATTGTTACTAGATTCAATGTTTTACAATAAGGGTGGGGCTGCTTCTGGTTCCTCCTCATCATAAATTTCATGCCACTGATCCTTGAGGTTGGCTAGAATATTATGCAGAACAATGCAAGTGATGATCCAATTGACCTTTTCCTTCAAGAATACCAATGGCATGTTCAATTTGTGCTCTTGATTGGGCTAGATGGTAATTGAAATCCACATTCTCAGGTATAAGCAAATCATAACCTTTGTAGGCTGGAACGGTATGTTGATCACTTGAATAGGAAGAGTTTGCCAGGAGGAATTGGTGTTTATCAAAGAATTGTTCTGGATTTTGAGCAATATTCATATTGGAGAAGACATAAAAATCATTACAGGATCCTGGGTAGCCTGCAAGGTAGGATATGAACTTTTTGTTTATGTCACAAACAAGAGTGACCACAATGGAGTAACTGTTTGGAAAGCAAACAACACATCAGATAAGAATCCCTAAAGTATTCAAACCAATGCATACAATCCAACAGTTTTTTGTGATCCCAGTAGTGGTTACCATCCACCGGTGGCTTTTGACTCAGTGGAATGTTTGTTCCATCAAAAAAGCCAACACATCCAGGGAAGCCTTCATCTTGCATGACCTGAGATGATTCCATACGTTCTTCTTGAGTTGGCCAAGATACCAAGTGTGATTGCATTTGATATAGAATCTTGATCACCCAACATGTGTAAAGGTTGATTGTTCCATAGCCAACTTGGAAGAGATTCTTGAGTCTGAACACAGCAGCACCGTTTCTGTTTGATCCAAGACGGCACATAGCAATAGCGAGTTGGACTGATGGGTCTTGTTGAGGATTCTGAGAGGAGTTGTGAAAGATTGTATTTGACTCAATCAGTTGAAGAAGATTGAGGAAACATTGGAACAACATTTGAAAAAGCTGGAGGAAGCATGATTGAGGAAGTTCTTGAATGATTGACAGGTCATATTGAGGATGGAATCGTGTAGTGGTGCCTCTGGCATTGAGGTATTGTTTCTGGATTTTTGATTGAAAATAAAAATAGAAATATTCAAGTCCCAAGTCATCATTATCTGAGTCAAAAATCAGTACAGTTGCAGCAGAGTTGGCTGCTTGAAATAGTTGCTTGTGTTGAGAGGGTGCTTATTGCATGATTGGTTGAGGTGAGGTGTGATGTTTGCTTGGTTTTACAAGAGGAAATGGATTGGATGGTGAAGCGTGAGCTGATGTGAGATGTGATTTTAATGGGTTATTTTGGAAATGAAGGATTTGGAGGAAACCCAGGATTTTTCATTTTCAAAATCTGTGTGCTTTTTAGCTACCCCGTTTTGAAAGCCTGTTGAATAGAAATTGTGGATTTGGAAATTTCTAATCAACGGGTTTTAATGGTGGATTTGGTCATATTTGATACCCCCTATTATAATCCATTCATAATTAAACTTTTGAAGTTTTAAAACTCTTTCATTCCATTCTGCACACACCAAATTAAGTGGAGTAGATTACAGCTTGTTGACAACAAGGAAAAACTTCCAGTAAATCCAGAGTACAGGCACCAGTGATGAAACAATATCTACATATAACTAAGGGAATGCCCTTTGCAGGGTGTTGATAAACGCCTGCCAACGCCCACCCGCACACCAATTGTTTTTGTTGTACGGGGCCTACACGCCACAGTAAATTGGCGTGTAGGGTCTACACACCAATTTTTGGCCAAAAGTGGCTTGTAGACCCTACACACCAAATTCTTTTGGCTTGTAGGCCCCGCATGCCAAAAAAAATTGATGTGCGGGTCCCACACGCCAATTGTTTGGCGTGTGGGTCCCACAAGCCAATTGTTTGGTGTGCGGGACCCACATGCCAATTGTTTGGCATGTGGGATACTTGCTCATGTAATCAAAACGGTGGACCGGTTTGATTACATGAGCAAGTCATTTGTCAGCCACCAAGATATTACATATAACATGTAACACTTGAAACTGCAAGCTGAATAAAATAATAATATTTAATTGTATTATTATTTATTTTATTTACTAATTTTTTACTTGACTTTCCAATTAAAACATAAATTAGACTTGACTGTTTTGACAATTGGTATAATACTCTAAAATTTACAAACAAGCTTATGAATATCTGACTGATACATAAGGCTCTGTGTTCAAATCACACTCATGACCACATTCAGAAAATAGTAATAAAATTATATAATTTATGTCTATTTTTTTATCCAAAATAAAAGGAAATTTAATTAAAGAAAATCCTTGGCAAATCAATTTTCAAACATGCAATAAATGGATAAAGAACCTTTTATTGGTATAGCTTTTTCCATGAAAATCCTGGAAAATCCCAGCATAACCCATAGTAATATATACTATAAGATTACATATATATTTAAGTGAATAGTTTATGTATTGTGTATTATATACATAGTACATGTGATTTTAAATTAATGATCCTTCAGGGCAAGCGATTTTATAAGCTCTGGTCCCTAGATAATCAATTCACAAGTATTTCTTAGTGAATAAATAATTATTGCTGAAATAAATATTTACGACTAAATATAGTTATTGTAAAATATTTATGGGGTCATTTCAAATAGAAATGACACCATATTTCACATCTGATCACAAACAGGGTGATCAATTCCCCCTGGTGATCTTACTCTGATCACTTCTCCCAACAAGCATGTGAAAGAATAATTATTTTATTATTTAAGAGGAGGTTTTCTTCACTAAATTGAAGATAACCTCCCCCATCAATTTTAACACCTACTTAGATAACTCGTTATAAGCTACCAAGGCGCTCACCTTCTCCTATAATTAAGGAGGACTTGCCTTTTTTCCCTTATAAGTATCTTATTAGTTAAAATTCCTCAACAAACTCCCCCCAATAAATTAACATTAATTAATTCTATTGGAAGAACCGTGTCAAATTCTGGTTAACCCTTCTGTGGAACTTTCTTTCCACCAGAATTCAGGTAGCAGGCATTTAGGACCTGTGTATTTGTTACTTAAGTGTTTTTACACTATAGGAAATATTTTATAAAGCTTATAATCCTTTATTTACACTTTAGAAGGGTAACATCTTCTTTTATTCCCCTCTGTACACACCACAATCAGTGGAATAGAGTACAGGAAGTTGACATCATTGGCCAGGAGGAAACCCTCCTGGCCAATGAGGTTATACAACCTTGTTGGCCAGGAGGATTTCCTCCTGGCTGACGAGGTTGTATAGCCTTGTTGGCCAGGATGATTCAACCTTGTTGGCCAGGAGGATTTAACCTTGTTGGCCAGGAGGATTTAATCTTGTCGGCCAGGAGGAGTTCCTCTTGGCCAACGAGGTTGTATAACCTTGTTGGCCGGGAGGAACTCCTCCTGGCTGACAAGGTTACACAACCTTGTTGGCCGGGAGGAACTCCTCCTGGCTGACAAGGTTACACAACCTTGTTGGCCGGGAGGAACTCCTCCTGGCTGACAAGGCTACACAACCTTGTTGGCCGGGAGGAACTCCTTCTGGCTGACAAGGTTATACAACCTTTTCAGCCAGGAGGAAATCCTCCTGGCCAACAAGGTTATACAACCTTTTCAGCCAGGAGGACATCCTCCTGGCCAACAAGGTTATACAACCTTTTCAGCCAGAAGGAAATCCTTGTGGCCAACAAGGTTATACAACCTTTTCAGCCAGGAGGACATCCTCCTAGCCAATAAGGTTATACAACCTTGTCAGTCAGGAGGAAATCCTCCTGGCCAATGAGGTTATACAACCTTGTCAGCCAGGAGGAAATCCTCCTGGCCGACGAGGTTTCCCACGCGCCAAAAAGTTGGTGTGTGGGACCCGCACACCACCAATATTTGGCGTGCAGGGCCTACGGCCAAACATTGGTGTGTAGACCCTACACGCCAATTTATTTTGGTGTGTAGGCCCCGCACGCCAAAAAAAATTGGTGTGCGTTTATCAACACCCCCCTTTGCAAGCCAAACAAACCATGCAAGGTTTGTACTGGATCAATACATGCAACCTAACGGGTTGACATTGGCCCTTTAGGTTGCATGACACGCATCGCGGATTGACGTCAATCTGTGTCTTTCTACATGTCCCTCCCCCCACAATTGGGGGCTATATACTTGTCTTTGATGAGCAGACACACTTTTTAAAATTCCCTTGACTGACCCGGTGTACTGCTTCCTCAAATTCCAAATTTCTGAAGTTCGTGTGACTTTTCATTTCTAAGCTCTGTCAGCTTGCTACTAGTTCAGAGACAACCTGACTAGAACAAAAATAAACATAAAAATAAAAAATATAGTATTAATCATTTAACAAAGAGTAATAAATGAATAATAATAAGATAAAGCAACATAAAAAAGTAATAAGTAAATAATAAATACATTATTACATAGTAAATTAATAATAAATAAACAAATACAATATTAAGTACAAAACAATGAATATGCTAATAAATAATAACATAAGTGGTAAAGAGCGTGTAAAATAACCTAGGGTACTTCAGCCAAAGTACCCCAGATAACTTAAAACTTCCCTTGAAAGAATATTTAAAAGCGCTGAATTAATTATTATACATTAAAATACAGAACAAAAACCATAAATACATGTACAAAACCACGAAATAATAATGTATTTAAATAAGAACATAATAAAATAAAATACATATGCATTAATAATATAAGTATATAATACTAGTAATATACTATATTATCTATTTATTTATTTATTTTATTTAATTAAATACTAAGCATACTAAGGACGATTGAAATAACATGAGAATCTGAAAATAACAATTGAACAACTGTTCAAAATAAAAATGTATTACATCCTTAGTGGGAAATTATTGATTGACAGATCTCTGCAGTCATGCATTCCCAAAGAGCCTGCATGACAGGGATCAAACAAGAAGCTCTTGAAGCGCCCACCAAACAAATACATGTATTTCACATTGTACACAATACAAAACAAAAAATTAAACTCTGACAATGTGATCAACAGGTACATGTGATATTTAATCAATACATTTTGACATGTAATTAAAACCTTTGATCAACACATCTAACAAACCTTGTCAGAGGTTCAGAAGCGCCTCAAGATGCCAGCAAAAGAGCTTAGACAGGCTGTACCCATAGTAGACAGCCTGTACTGTAGCCAAAAATACATCCTGTGTTTCGCCATCAGGGCTCCAGAAAGGCATTTAAGAAGCCCTTGTTCCCCCTGTATTTTGCCTCCTCATGCTTTACCATATATACTACCATACTTACCCACATATTACCATAGTTCCCCTGTTGTTATTCTGTCAGGTAAGGTCCTAGTATCTATTCTTTAGCCCTTCTTTACTCCTTTGAAATTGTCCAGTGTCCATCCAGCCATCCCAACAACCTTTCCAAGTGCTTCCAACTGTCCAACTTGAAGAACCTCAAGACTGCTAAGGTATTTTTTTTAAAACCCCTTTCTCTTGCCCTTGACTGACCCGGTGTACTGCTTCCTCAAATTCCAAATTTCTGAAGTTCATGTGACTTTTCATTTCTAAGCTCCCAGCTCCCAAAAGGCACGCATCTCATCAAAAGATTTTAATGCAGTAATCAATCCTTGTTTTGTCATAACCCAACCCTGGGTTCAAGAGAGAAAAAAAGTGGTTACAGAGGACACAGTAGGTGTCAACAGTCCTTGATAGAGTATAAGTGGAGAACTCTCAAACAAATATAGGGTGGACAGTAAAGATGGAAAAAACAAGAAATCCACCATGAAGCCTCGGGCTAATCCCTTGTGAACAACCCCCAGTTTGTTTACCATGTGGGATGTACTGTCATTGTTCTTGATCTGTAATCTTAAGACCCAACCTTGAATTCCTTAGTACAAAAGTGGTCGGTTTTCAAAGCATATCCGGCTGTCCAATCACCAACGCCGTTCGAGACCTGAGCGTAGCCGAGAACACTAGCTCCACATTGCTTTTTGACATAAGACCACGTGCCTTTAATGCTGTCTCTCGGTTTGTATCCATGGCTGTACGGGCAAACAAAAGAGACGACATTTCCCCGAACGCACTGTTCAACCATATCCTGTGTCAACATATCTGTTTTATTTGCATTCAATTGTTTCTATGATACCCTACACGAGAAAAAAAGTACATCAACTCACGTAAGACCAGGATTCCTTGTTCAAGTACACGAGAGGTCCAGCTGGGAAGCTATGGATGAGACACTTGTTGGCGTCGTCTGCGTCGCCCACGCTAACCGAACCGGGTCCACAGTGCTCTCTTCGCTTCTCGAGGATCGAGCGTCGCTCGAGTGAAGACTTTCCAACCTCGGCCCAAGGGGTGAATTTCGTCGTGGTGTTTCCAGCCCCGTCGGAGCTGACCTGGTAGAAACCGTCAGGAAAATCGCCGGCTTGGGTAGGCTGGGCAGATGCTGTTACCGAGTAGACGGCAGCAAGGAGCATGGTAAAAATCGTGGGAGCCTTCATTATGGATGTCTAGAAAGTAGTCTTTCTGGTGAAAAAGGATAGACGTAGGGTTTGCTTGCTTTTTTTAACAGATAGGTATAAATATAGTACTATTGCTGAGGTGTTGTGATTGAAGTTGGAAAAATCGAATAAACAGACCGACATTTTATAGTGCCACTGGCTGCTTGACCGAGAAATTTATGAGAAGAATTATTTAGACAGATGTAAGTCAATCCTCCAGACATACCGAGGGGGAGTGTATTGAATTCCCAGCACAGTACTTCAGTATGGCTAGTCAGGCATCATAGCATTCATGGCGGAAATGCGACCAGCAGTTAGAATCCCGCTTGAGCTTCGGCAATCCCAAACAAAGAATTCCTAAGCATTTTCACCAAGGACAACCTTCTCGCGCTTTCTTTTTGCCCTTTTCTCGTATTTTTGGGTGGTGCTAGTAACAACTGATTTTGGAGCGATGTGTTGATTCATAACAGTAGTCTTCATCCAACCGCCAGTCACTTCCAAAAAACCTGGGTGTGGTTAGCAATGCCCTTCGGGGGGGAACAGCCTACAAGCCGCGACGGAGTCTGCGATCCAAACATCGACTGTACAAACAAACCCAAGCAATGAGGTTACCAGCAGCAACAGGCCGGAACATTGACATTGACCTCAACACCGCAACGGGAGCCGACTGCCGCTCTTACAACTTTGGTTTCTGTCGTCGTCTTTAGTAGCGCAGACCAAAGATGATATCGGTAGTTGAGAGTTCACAGCGAAGTCGCTGAGTATCATAGTCCCTGGTGCACACTTTTTTACACCAATCACGGCGGATATGCTACCAACTATGTAGTACTGATTGAGCTTCAGCAATCCTAAAACTGGGAACATCACCTGTGGGCACCCCTATACCCTATCCCTAATGCATACTCAATTGGACATGCATTCAATCCAAACCATCCAAAGCCCGCCATCCCCGGGCTCACCAGGGTCCTTGCTCATATCCGCCCCCAAAAATTTACACAGGTATACTTGGCTCGCACAACCCATCCGTCCCATGTGTTAAGCAAACACTACACCATAACCCATACGTTTGTTACAACACGACACCATATGTAAATATATATTTACATAGTAAATAAATACATTCCTGATCATACACTTTATAAAAGTCACCGCCGGCCTCCAAGACCCCGCCGACCTCACCCTTGTTATGTCAGTTTCCCATGACATTTGTCATTTATATATTTCTCACATTTTATATAGATAGTCTATGAGATTATTGGTTTTTGTCTCTCACCAACCCAAGTATGTACATAGATTTTACCTATAAATAGTTCACCTACAGAAATATTATTTCCCCTTGGGGGAGTTCCCAGTTCCAGCTACAACAACCCTTACTTGGCTTGCACAACCCAGCCTTCCTGTGTTACAACACTAACATACAACACCATACATCCCTCATCACTACTTTATAACACTATCAGTACACTATCAATTTTCCGGTTTGGCTGCCCCCCGTTTACACAACTCAACTGCACCACTTCCATCCCACCTCCCCTGACCCTTGTCACAACATCCACACCAAGTTCCCCAGCTTCATCACTATTCCAGACCATTTCCATTTTGTTAAGTCAATTTTCTTTTTTGTTAAGTCAATTTTCTTGTCATGTCAATTGGGACACTCCATTATCCTTTATGCCAAGCTGTGATCTGTTTGGATTTTTTTTTCATGGAGACTTGCATACATTGACTACATATTTTTGGTGGGTGGTGAAACAGATAATTGGATAGCTAGGTTTAAACCGGAACAAAGGGAACTATCAACAGTGTATTAAAAAATAATTGGAGTGTATTAATAAATAACTGGAGCAGAAAACAGCATTTTGAACTTCTTAGAAGTGGAGAGACAAAAGAATATGATGTACACTATCAAAGAGGAAAATCTGAAAGAAATAAAATCACAAGTCCATTGGATCACCCTGAATGATATCATCAGAAGCATCAAATTCACTAACAGAAGATCCAGGAAAGCTCTCATTGTCTTCACTTGCCAAAGGGCAGGAGAATTGTTGTGGTTGAGCAGTATTTGTCTCATTGTCTGAATCTTCAATTACCCAACACCTCTGTCTAGTTCTATTGCTCTTTGCCTCAGGATTTTGGACAACACTGTCTTCAGCTCCAGCTCAACTCCGTCAACCATTGGACTTATTTGATAAGCGCAGGGATCTTGGGTGATTAGTCAACAACTTATTAGCCCTCTGAGCTGGAGCCTTCTTTTGGTGTTTTCTTGTACCAACTTGCACCACAGTAAGATTAGCATTTT
The DNA here is from genome assembly GCA_007896445.1 of Puccinia hordei. Classification (NCBI taxonomy): domain Eukaryota; kingdom Fungi; phylum Basidiomycota; class Pucciniomycetes; order Pucciniales; family Pucciniaceae; genus Puccinia; species Puccinia hordei. The sequence goes on along the minus strand of RDRW01000421.1, from coordinate 249,761 downwards.
CCTGCACAACAGTATGATTAAATCCTTCCTCCTTACCATTTTTGTTGATGTTGTCAGCCTGGGTGTGGAACTAACCGTGGTTAAGGGTTGTAACTGAGTTAGGTTGATGGTTTAAAGTGGTTTGGGTAATGTTTTAAGTCCTGTAAAAAGGTACTTCCTCAATCAGTAAGTCTTGTCTGAGAGGCTTGCTCTAATTGCTCTAATTAGGCGCATCCAAATCAATACAAAGTATTAATAGGCATCCAAGGAGGTACTCACTTGGGTTCGTGGTGACTACCTTATTGAAGGTAGGTTGTGGCCAATTCTTGAGGTAATAACAGTATTAAACTATAGATTATCCAGAATTGGGGGATTGTTGGAGAATGGGGAACTAAGCAAGGTAAATAACTCTAAGGTATGTACTGTGCTGTGGTGTTCTAAATATTCTCTGGGGTATAAACAGATGTTTACAGTCTGTTTATATATTGTAAGAGTTCCTCAGGGGGGAACTGTGAGCGCTTCCATGACCTGGGAGGTACTGTGGAACTTCAGGGGCAAGACAGATCCTTTTGGAAAGATCTGTTAATGTTTATGATGTGATTTCTACTAAGGCTGTGTTATGGGACACATCTTTGATCAGTAGTCCTTAGTGGGATTGGATCACATCATGACAATTGTATTAATTGATCTGGTATTAATATTAATAAGGTTATTAACTTATAATGATGTCATTTATTATTGGTACATCTTATAAGTATTAATTATTATAATATTAATAAGTTCCTTTATTAATAAGATATTAAAGTACATATCTTATACGTGAAATATTCCAATGTTAAGGAATGTGGGCTTAATCAGAGGGGAAAGAGTGAAATCTGTTACTCTGGATATTTCACGTGAAAGGAGGGCAAAGGGCCTACAAGTTATGTATCTTGTATAACAGGAGTACATAGCTTAACCAGAATTATTCATGAGTTATTAATGAATATATTATTAAAGTATTTATATTAATTAATGTAATTAAAGTACTTTAATAATATTAATATTAATGTAATAATAATGAAGGTATAATAATAATAATAACTATAGAATAGTAATTATTATTAAAGATAATAATAATTAATATTACATGGAGTTATTTAGAATAAATAAATAGTAATAATGATCAATAAGAATAGTAATTATTATTAGAGATAATAATAATTAATGTTATTTGCAGTTACGTGGTACATGTCAGGTACTGTGATATGTACTCAGTGGCTGACACTTCCTCCCTCTAAAAAAGGGTTGACTAAAAAGTTTTTAATGGTTTCTTTTGTCAACTCTATATTGTCTCAGAATTCTTTCTGAATCAGGGATCTGATCAGCTGTAAGCCATTCATCCTCTTTGGATCCACTATATCTGACTAAGTACTGTTTAACATCTTCATTATTCTTTCTAATTTTTCTATGTTGTATAACTTTCTTAACTTTAATGAGTTGGTCTTTCTCTACTGGAGGTATCACAACTCTAATGTTATCTTTCCTTAGAGGAAATTTATCATCATTATTAGGAATAAATGGTTTGATTAGACTAACTGGGAATGTGGGGTGTTTCCTTTCTAATTCTCCAGTCAATATAACTTCTACTGCATTTGCACCATGTAAAGCTTTAATTGTATAAGGTCCAACATAGGAATCCCTGAGTTTCTTGGGTCCTGATAAATTAGTAAAATTAAATGTAGAAATAAGAACTTGATCTCCAACTTTAAATTGGTGAATTTTATGGGTTTTATCCCATCTGGTCTTATTATATTCAAAGGATTTCTTTATACATTCTGCTGCGTAATTAGCAGTTTTAGTCATCATTTGATGGAAATGTGTAGCATTGGGGTGAATTGTCACTGATTTAGAGAGAACTAATTCCTTGGGGAACCAAGGTATCCATCCTCTTTCTAATTCAAAAGGAGTAATGTCAGTACTACTGTGTTTACTGGAATTATAAGCAAATTCTAATGCTGGTAAAAGTGAACACCAGTCATGTGAATAATTATCTTTGTCCTTAAATTCTAGACCATAAGCACAATATCTTCTAATCATATCTTCCAAGGTTTGAATCATTCTTTCAGCTAATCCATCAGTCTGAGGATGATAAGCTGTAGAGAACTTCAATTGAGTGCCACATAAATCATATAAACCTTTCCAGAATTCAGATGTAAATTTTGGATCTCTGTCTGTAATAATATATCTAGGACATCCCACTTCAGCTATAATCTTTTGCCAAAATAGTAATGCTACGTCAAATGCATTATTTTCCTTATGACATGGCAAAAATTTAGCTCTTTTAGAGAATCTGTCAACTACTACTAGTACAGAATTGTAGTTATTCATCCCAGCTGGAGGAAATCCTGTAACAAAATCCATATTAATTACAGACCATCTTTCTGTTGGTTCTTCAATTTCCTGTAGTAAACCATATCTTTTTCCAGTAGCTTTATTTGCTTTTTGACATCTTTCACAAGATTCACAATATTCCTTGGTTGCATTTCTATAATGGGGCCACCAAGCTATATGTTTAACTCTTTCTATAGTCCTGTCAAAAGAAAAATGTCCTGCTGTGATATTATCATGGCATTCCTTAAGAAAAAGATTAATATGTTCCTTTTTAGCCAGAACTACTACACTAGTGTGTTTGGTTCTGTGATATATTAATCCATCCAGAAGTGAAAATCTGTTTTCATTAAAGGCAGTAGACCAAGGTTCTTCTAAAGAATTAATCAAGTCCAGGTTTTTATGTTTACTTTGTAGAATTTCTTTAAGAGTGGAGCAATTCTTGTCCAAGTTATAACTTTCACGTATTTCATCCCAAAATTCTTCCTTCATTTCAGTAACATGAAGTCCAAGAATGTCATATGTTTCAGAAGGGTCATCATAAGCAGGATTATTTTCATCATTAATTAATGGAAAAAGGCACATAATTTTTGCAGCTATCTCTCCATCCCAAGCAGGATTTTCTGGTAGATTGTCTAAAGACCATCTACTGAGACCATCAGCATTTTTATGTATATTTCCAGCTCTATGGACAATAGTCATACTTCCTCTCCATTCTTGCATTGCAATCTGCCATCTTAACATATGTCTGTTGGGAGTTTTCATACTGAGTAAACTTTTGAGTGCACTACAATCAGTAATAACTTCAAAATCACAACCATCCAAGTAGTAATATAATTTGTCTAAGGCCCATACTAGACATAAGCATTCTAGTTGGCTAGCACCATATTTCTTTTCACTGTCCTTAAGTGTGCGTGAAATATAACATATTACTCCTTCTTTGGGAATGTCCTGTAAATCTTGTACTTGATGCAAAGCAGCTCCAAGTCCTTCCATACTTCCATCTACATATAATTTGTAAGGCTTGTGAGGGTCAGGCATTAATAATATAGGGGCAGATGTTAACATTTCTCTGATTTTATTAAATGCATCTACTCTGGGGGAAGTCATCTCATATGCAGTGTTTGGACTAGTAATTTGGTACAGGGGTCCAGTAATTTTAGCAAAGTCTTTAATGTGTTGCCTGTAATAACTAGCAAAACCTAAAAATGATTGTAATTCTTTGACATTAGTTGGCATGGGCTTAAGCAATACTGCAGCCACTTTATTCATGTCAATAGCAATACTAAGTCCAGAAACTATATGTCCAAGTGCTTTCAATTCCTTAAAACCAAATTGACATTTGCTCATGGATATTTTCATATTCATTTTTGTAACTCTGTCTAAAACTATTGAAAGTTTTTCCAAATGTTCTTTCCAGTCTTGACTAAAAATAATGATGTCATCAATGTAGATAATAAGCCAGCCTTCACGTAATTCTTTGTGGAATTCTATGTCCATCATTCTTTGGAAGTGAGAGGGGGCATTCTTTGGTACTCATAAATTCCCATATGTAATATTATTCTCATCAAATATCTACTGTCTTCATGAATTACATTCTGATGGAAACCTTTGAGTACATCCATACAAGTTATAAATTTAGCATCTTTTAGCTGAGTCAGTGCTTCACTGATTTTGGGCATGGGGTATCTGTCAGGTATGGTATAATTATTAAGACCTCTAAAGTCTCCAACCATTCTTGATTTTCCATTATGCCAAGCAATAATAACTGGGGTAGTAACTTCTACATTTTCATTTGCTCCCACTTTGCGTAAAACATTCATTCTTACTAATTCAGTGACATGTTGCTGTAAGGCTTCTCTACTTCTAGGGGAAGCAGGATAGGCAGCTTTTCTCAAGGCAGGAGGATAAGGTCTAGTAGTATTAAGATTAATTCTTACTTCATGACCTCTAATGCTTCCAAAGGGTTCATCAGCAGTGGCAAATGCAAGTTTCTTTCTATGTAGCAAATTCTTCAGTTCCTTCAATTGCTCATCATCTAAAGTTTCAGCAATCTTTGCTTCCAATATTGTATTATCAAAGTTAGAATTATTAATAGAATTACATTCAAGTTGTTCAAGGTTCATTTTGTCACTTATGCCAAGTTCAAACTTGTTCATAAGGTCACCTCTGAAGGTAAAATATCTTCCATTAGAATTTATTACGTCTATTCCATAGTTAATGATATAATCATTTCCTAAAATGATGTATTTCATTTTAAAATCTTCCATAACTATTAATTCAGTACTAATCTGAATACTTTGCCTGTTATGAGGGAATATAATATCTAATTTTATAATACCTAGTGGTTTTAATTTGCTGTTACAACTGTAGAACTTCTCAGAATTAATGGGGATTAATTCTTTCTTCCATTGTGGTAATATCTTATCTAATAAATTTGGACCAATGATAGAGCAGAAGGCTCCTCCATCAATTAAACATTTAATTTTAAACTTGTTACATATTATATTAGTGATATTAGTACCACCAGTCTTATGTATTTTTCCAGAATGTATCTCATTGGACAAGTGTAATTTCTTAATGTTCATAGGTTTGGATTTATCTTCCATTTTAGAAATATTAGATATGATTAATTCTTCTTTTGAAACAATAGCATGAGTACTATGAATAGCAGAATCAGAATCAAGGGAGTCAGAATCAGAATCATCTGGTAAAGATTCTATACTAGATTGGGAATCATCATTAATTGGGACCAAGTTATCATCAATATTTTCAATGCAGTGTACTTTCTTACTAGATTTCTTATTGGGACATTTATTGGATCTATGTCCTTTCTTTCCACATTCATAACACATAATTTCTTTCTCAGAAGTGTCTTTCGTTTCCTTCTGGTCTGATTTCCTGGAATCTTTATAATTATCTCTTTTGACAGATTTATACTTTTCTTTCTTGTCTTTTCTTTTGACATTAACAAGACTTTCCAGTTGATTAATGAATTCAGTTAAATCACTGTCACTTTGAAGAACTCTACGCATCATGTACTCAGTATTGTGATCTAATTGTCCAAGTAATTTATCATTGATAGAGGCATTGTCTACATCTCTTTCAATGGCTTTAATTCTGTTCACTTGTTGTGTAACCCAATCAGATGGTTCTACATCACTCAGTATGTCAAATCTGCTTCTTCTGAAGTTGGTTTTCACTTTTCTCTTCCATTCAGGAGTGCTAAATTTATTAATGATTTCCTTTTTCCAGAATGACCAATTTTTATTGCCAGGTACTTCTTTTTTCCTAGAATTATACCATGAATTTGCAACTCCAGTAAGAATTGAATTCAATTTTGAGCATATAATTTGATCAGGGGCATTAGTGTCTTCTTTCAAGTTGTCAATCCAATCAATAAATTTGAAGTGGTCATATTCTCCCACTCCAGAAAAGGTTAGCCACTCATTAGTCTTTGGCAGACCTGCTAATACTAATTTGTGGATGGCCTTGTCTTCATCCAAAGTATTAATTGTGGATGTGGCCACTCTAATTTGTTGATTATTAAGAGTTGGTGTAGCAGTTTGATCCCTGCTTGGTTCAATCTGGGTACTCTGTAAAGGTGAAGGGGTCACATTGGTCAATTGGGTTGTAATGACTGGAGGAATAGATTGACTGTCATCTCCAATGTCATTAATAGTATCATGTCTCCTTCTTGGTTGGGCATCTCTAGTCAGGAGTTCTTCCAACTTGTGCATGATATCTGAGTTGTTTTTTGTCATTTCTGACGTAACACATGTGAACTGTTTCTCTATTCTGTTCACTACATCTTCAAAGGTTCTAAATTGAGAATCTACTTTATTAGTAGTATCTGACTGTAAATTCTTGATTTTTAATTCCAATTGTTCTACTTTCTTAACAAGATCTTGGTTGGAATTACCTTGCTCTTCAACCCAGTCATCAATTCTGGTCATAGAATTAGACAATTGTTTACTAAATGTCTTACAATGGTCAGCCAATTCTACATTAAACATATCAATTTTGGTATCCATTTCAGTCAACCTCTGTTGAATAAGATATAATGTACTATCTTCTGAGTTCACCTGCTCATCTGTGGCTCTCATAATTTTACGGCATAATTCTTGTAAATCATTGGACAGAGCTTTGTTACTATTGTTCATAGCATTTACTACATGTTGAAATGTGGTAATTTGTTGATGTTGTTCAGGAGTACAAGTAGAATTGTTTGAGTCATTAATTATTACACATGGGGAACTTTGTGTTCTAATTTTTTGACTAGATGATGGGGAAGTGTTACAATTTATGGGGATTCTTCCATCTGGCGCTCTTGACGGGCTATTTTGCCTTGCTCCAGATGTTGATAAGTCCCTTGGAGGGATCTCCCTAGGCGTACCATCTCTGAATAAATCTGGTTGCGCCACTGAGTATTCTTCCCTGTGTTCCTGGGATGTCTGGAATTGATATTTCTGCCCTTGGGACCACGGGGATTTTGGGTTCTGATTGGAGTGTTGGAAGGATTGGGGGGAGAGAAAAGTATTCCTGGAGACAAATGCAGTGGGTTCCAATCTTTGGTGCGGTAGAGGGCTGCTGGCAGACCTTTGAGGCTGACCATCTGACGGAAATCCTCCTGGCAGTAACTTAGATGGGCTTTCACAGCATTGAAGCTGCTTCTGTTTCTCACATCTTTCAACCAGTACTTGTTTTCCTTCATCCTGTAATAGAATCTCTTGAATTTTTCCTCTGCTGTGACTTGAATCAGAAGAATTTCCCTTATCATTAGTCTTTTTACTCCTATAAATAATTTTATTTAAAGATTCTTGTCTGCCAGGGGGCAAAACTGACGCTGATGGAAATCCAAGTCCTGGCTCTGGCTCCCTGGTGCGGCCATTGTAACCTCTATATCTAAGGGAAGGAGGAGTCATGGTAAAAATGCGTAAAAAATTTGTTAGTAGGAGTTTTGTTAATAAGGGATTAAGTTGTAAAGACTAATTCACCAGATGACTTGTCTGATGGAGTAACAGAGGCTTCTCTGTTAGTGGTAATCTCAGAGGTTTCTCTAGTGTCACGGGCTGTAGTGGTCTTGTCAGACACTTTCAGGATATCTAACTCAGGGGTGAGTTTGTCTACGTTGGTGGACACTAAAAACAAAATAAAATTAGTAAAAATGTGTTATATTTTTACTGATTTTAAAGATGTTTGCTTACTCTTCAGAATTTTTCTTTGAAGAGGGCTTAAAAGGTTTGTTGTTTTATAGAGAAAAGGAGGTATAAAGTAATGGGAATTTGTTACTTTATTGAGAGTAATAGTAGTTGTTCTATGAGTTTTATGCGGTAAAATCAAGTTGCTTGTTGTGAGTATGACAAGACTTGAAAAGAGGCTGCTTTTATTTCTAAAATTCCAGGTGGAAATGACAAAAAATGAGCTGAATTTTTAGTATGATGTGCCTGAGAGGGGATTAGTCTTCCTTTCAGGTTGAGAGAGTGGATGTAAACTGATCAAATTGATCTGTTTGACAGTTAAATTTGTTATTTTTATTTGTTTTTATGTGTTCAAATCACGGAGAGACTCGACGTGATTTGTGAGATGTATTTGAAAGGGGATTATTCTTCCTTTCAGGGGGAGAAGGTAGATGTAAACTGATAAAATGATCTGTTTTACAGTTGATTTTAATTAGTTTACACTAATTTTATGTTTATTTTTAATAAATCACGGAGAGACTCGACGTGATTTGTGAGATATTCCTGAAAGGGGATTAGTCTTCCTTTCAGGGTGAGAGATAATGTGTAAAATTGATCAAAAATGATCTAAACCACTGTTAATTTTGTTGATGTACTCTCTTTTATTATGTAAAAATCACGGAGTTACTCTGAAACGTGATTTGTAAGGTGAAATAAGTCTCGACGGGGCTAATACACACTGTTCTCGATGTGTAATAATGGAATAGATTAGACAGCTGTATTCTGCTGATTTTTCCCGTTATTTTGATGTACTCAGCACCTTGATAGCTCAAGTATTGAGTGAGAAAGTCTAACGTCGACGATTCTTATGATCGGATATAAGGGTCTTATCCGTGTATTACACTGTAGAATGTATGCTGGAACTTCCAGAAGTGCGTCGGCGCACGTATGTATACTGTAGATCCTGGAATATCCGGGGAATACAGTATGTAACACGTGATCGGGCTAGAAGATCAATCTTCCGATCACCTATGTAATATGTAGTATACACCCGGTATGTACTACGGTGTGTATTACCACCTATATGCGGTAACTATGTGTATTACCACTATGTAATTCGTGATCGAGGAGGATTTGTAGAGATCAGGAGACTAGTGCCTTGGGAATGGAGGCTCTAGAGATTAAGGGAACTGGATTTTAGTAGTGTAAATCTACTACTGCGGTTCGAATGGTCTACTCAGAATGTTTCAATGAGTAGTGGATCTACTAGAACGTAGAATTTTGAAGGGATTTTATTATAAAAAAGGCACTTTTTCTTGTTTTTGTTCAATATCTTCAGTCAGATATTGTATTTCAATTTTTTATATGTTTTTTATTTTATAATTTTGAGTTTTTCTCAATTTTTGTAGTGTTTTTATTTTTCTTAGACTCAAATTTTTGGAACCAGGTTTTTTTTTTATTGCAATTTTAGAATTTTTATAGATAAGAAATATAGAAAAACAAGCTGTATTTTTTATGATTTTATATTTTTCCTGTAGTTAAAAGCAGTCAATCTTGGATCTTTGTTCCTTCTACTGTTTCTAAGGAGATATCTAGGGACTTCTGGAGGGTCACAATCCAAAAAAGGGGGAACAGACACGTAAGTATTGTTAGAAGAAATTATATCACAATATATATCATTAAAGGGTGGATTTCCTTCTTCTAAAGCTGATCTAATTTCTTTTCTGACAATTTTAGTGTGCTCTTCTTTGGTTAATACGTCAGATTCTTCAGTATTAAGCAAGGTGCCGTCAGGGGAATAAGTATTAGTGAGTCTAAGTTGTTTAATTTGAGTCCAGGTGCAGTTGTAAAACTGATCTTCTCCCTCTATGACTTCAGTTTTTATCACTAGCTGTGACGTGATGATATTTTCTGGGTTGTCCAATTGATAATATCTTTGCTGAAATAGGTTGGAGTTCTTTTTGAAGTCACAAATGATTTCTGGCATCTATCAAAGGGCCATTTTCACGAAAAATAACAAGGTAAGGAGGTGTTAGTGATGATTTTTAAGGGTTAAAGGGTGAAAAAATCACGGATAAATAAAGGCCAGACCCCCAATTGTCAGCCTGGGTGTGGAACTAACCGTGGTTAAGGGTTGTAACTGAGTTAGGTTGATGGTTTAAAGTGGTTTGGGTAATGTTTTAAGTCCTGTAAAAAGGTACTTCCTCAATCAGTAAGTCTTGTCTGAGAGGCTTGCTCTAATTGCTCTAATTAGGCGCATCCAAATCAATACAAAGTATTAATAGGCATCCAAGGAGGTACTCACTTGGGTTCGTGGTGACTACCTTATTGAAGGTAGGTTGTGGCCAATTCTTGAGGTAATAACAGGTTTAAACTATAGATTATCCAGAATTGGGGGATTGTTGGAGAATGGGGAACTAAGCAAGGTAAATAACTCTAAGGTATGTACTGTGCTGTGGTGTTCTAAATATTCTCTGGGGTATAAACAGATGTTTACAGTCTGTTTATATATTGTAAGAGTTCCTCAGGGGGGAACTGTGAGCGCTTCCATGACCTGGGAGGTACTGTGGAACTTCAGGGGCAAGACAGATCCTTTTGGAAAGATCTGTTAATGTTTATGATGTGATTTCTACTAAGGCTGTGTTATGGGACACATCTTTGATCAGTAGTCCTTAGTGGGATTGGATCACATCATGACAATTGTATTAATTGATCTGGTATTAATATTAATAAGGTTATTAACTTATAATGATGTCATTTATTATTGGTACATCTTATAAGTATTAATTATTATAATATTAATAAGTTCCTTTATTAATAAGATATTAAAGTACATATCTTATACGTGAAATATTCCAATGTTAAGGAATGTGGGCTTAATCAGAGGGGAAAGAGTGACATCTGTTACTCTGGATATTTCACGTGAAAGGAGGGCAAAGGGCCTACAAGTTATGTATCTTGTATAACAGGAGTACATAGCTTAACCAGAATTATTCATGAGTTATTAATGAATATATTATTAAAGTATTTATATTAATTAATGTAATTAAAGTACTTTAATAATATTAATATTAATGTAATAATAATGAAGGTATAATAACAATAATAACTATAGAATAGTAATTATTATTAAAGATAATAATAATTAATATTACATGGAGTTATTTAGAATAAATAAATAGTAATAATGATCAATAAGAATAGTAATTATTATTAGAGATAATAATAATTAATGTTATTTGCAGTTACGTGGTACATGTCAGGTACTGTGATATGTACTCAGTGGCTGACAGATGTTGTCATTTTTTTCATTGAGATCAGCACCACCAATGGCCCCAAATCCTTCCCAACTGATTTCAGATGCTGGTGGGCCAGTAAAATCAATCCATTTCTGAGAAAACCCCACCAAGATCTGTCTCAGTTGCCTGTTCCTCATGTCCCCGGGCCTAGCGCAAAAGTCCTCCAGTGAGAGCCCAACTGGGTTGTTTTTCACCCTGAGTATGACATTGATACTTTTCAGGGTTGCCTTAGTTGTTGTCCCCGGCCAACCATTATTGCACATGCCGTGTGTGACATCAACTGAACCAATAGATATATGGGATTACTGAGTTATACTTAAAACTAGAAGCAAAAGAAGAATGATGCACTCACATATTGCCTGCAACAGCTTCTCTCAAACCTCATCCCAGTTCTTGATTTTACTACCTGTGAAGAACATTCCAATGAGCCATTGAGATACATAACTGAAAAAACAAGGAGTAGACTTACCAAGACAATACAAGTCCTTGGGGTATTCGAGTGAGTTGGGTGAATTCCTTTTGTTTGGTTTTACTGGAATAGTTGGTTCTAATCCCAATGTAGCAAAGAAGTTCTTGCAAGGGTTGGGATTCTTCCAAACCATCATATCAACAAATTGATTGCCAAGTAAACTAACCCCTGTAATGATTAAGTTTGAATTGGGATCCCTCAAAGTAAGTAAAACACACCCCTCAATATTGTGGGTGCTGCTCAAGTTCCTCATCTAGAAAATTATTAGAAAGATGAAGATATGCAAACAAGGAAAAAGGAAAATGAACTAACACCTCTTTTCATTTTGCTGGCCCATTTGTTGATCTTGAACCAAGAATTCCGGACTGACACCAAAGAAAAATTACCTTCATGCTGTAGAGACTGTAAAATGGAGATGTGTCTGGTGAGATTCAAACTCACAACCTCAGCTAAGCTGAGACACATGCTAGAGTGCTGCCTTTACCAACTAGGCTACAGACGCTTGTGACTTCCAGGGTGTTGGTTGTTAGTGTTCATGGTTCAGCTGGTGATACATCATGGTAGCAGACTAACAGGCAACTCAACACATGCTGAGCAAGTGCACTCATCTTAGACTCAACATAGTTGGGATTTTGCCACATTTCCTTTGTATTGTCTTTGACCTGATTCCAAAGCTGGCCACATAGTCTCATGCAATCTTTGAAATGGATTTATTCTTTCAGGGAAATTGTTTTACTTGCATAATTGAAACTACTGAAAAGTTAAGAAAAAACTTACTGTCATGATAAGTGACACTTGCCACCTCTTCATATCTGCAATAGTTGATGTAGTTTGTGGCCCCGTGGATTCAAGTTAATAATCCTAGATGGGCGAGCAGAGGGTTAATGTGCAGCTTCTGTTTACATATAAGCAGGTACATGTTGCACTGATAAGAAAATTATGCATTATTCAATTTGATTTGATCTTCTGAGGTAAGGCAATGATATTGAGCGTATTTCAATGCACATTTTTGCAACTCTTCTAGCTTGAGTTTTCCCAGCTCTTATATGATACTTGGTTTGAGTTGCTGCCAACAACCAGCTGCCTGGGGCTCATCTTCAAACAGGAGGCCTTCTTTGTGGATGTCTTCATTTAGTAAGTTGTCAATGGATTTTCAAGATGTATCTGGCAGGGCCTCATTGCTTTCTGGTGGCGCTGCCGCACCAAAATTGCCAGTCTGCCTAGTGACGCCAGATCCATTGGAGCCCCTAGATGCTCTGGTACCCCTAGAACCTCTCCCGCCCCTAGAGCCCCTAGGCCCTCTACCTCTCCTAGATCCAGTACCGCCTTGGCTTCCCCAACCGTGACCTTGTGCCAAACAGGAGGTAGCTGCATTGAAGTATGCTATGTTGCCAAGTATTTCTGATTTAACTTTTTGGTTAGTTTGAAGAGGTGAAACCTGAATTGGAGACAAGGTTGCATTGTTGGTTGTATGTATGGGATTGTTACTGCTCTGGTCTGCTGATTGATCAGGGGGATGTGAAACTATGTTAAGCAGTTGGTGGAAACCTGGCGGAGGAATGGATGTAAGATTTGGAGGAAGTGGGGGCTGGCTGATTTGAGTTGGGGGTGAGCTGGTAACCCGACTAGGTGGCTGGCTTATATGAGATTGGATATGAGATTGGGGAGAGCTGTAAATCCAACTGGGTGGCTGGCTTATGTGAGATTGGATATGCAATTGGGGAGAGCTGGAAAGCCAACTGTGTGACTGGCTGACATAAGGTTGGGGAGAGCTGGAAATCTGACTGGGTCACTGGCTGCTATAAGATTGGGGAGAGCTGGAAAGGGAACTGGGTGAATGGCTGATATGAGATTGGGGAGAGCTGGAAAGGGGATTGTTTGACTGGCTGATATGAGGTTGGAGAAAGCTGGAAAGGGGACTGGGTCGCTGGATGGTATGATATTGGGGAGAGCTGGAAAGCCAATTGGTTTGCTGGCTGATATAAGATTGGGGAGAGCTGGTAAGGCAACTGGGTCACTGGCTGATATGGGATGGGGGAGGGCTGGTAAGGCAACTGGGTTGCTGGCTTGTATGAGATTGGGGAGAGCTGGTAAGGCAACTGGGTTGCTGGCTGATATAAGATTGGGAGAGCTGGTAAGGCGACTGGGTTGCTGGCTGATATGGGATTGGGGAGGGCTGGTAAGGCAACTGGGGAGCTGGCTTGTATGAGATTGGAGAGAGGAATGGTTAGGAGGCATGGGTTTCTTGCTGTTTTGAGCACAAGAGGGTTTCATGCTGTTTCAAAGTCTAGGAAATTCAGAAACCTGCAAGCAGGAGCCTGGCTGGGTTCTAAATTATGTATCAACGGCTGGGGCTGACCTCATGACCAATTGGGGAAGTGGACGTGCTTCTGGAGGGATTTTAGGTTTCTGCCAATTGAAAGGACCAGGGCTTTCCAGTATGGTATTCAATGTGCCATTGCCTGCGTTTGCTTGTGTCATTGGATTGATTGTGGTTTTTCCTGCATTTTTGTTTGAAGGATGATAAGAAGAGCTCATGGGTTGTACTTGGTAAGCGGCATTTCCTGTGTTTTTGTTTGGCAAGCTGATTTGTCCTTGGTAAAGCAGATTTTCTTGGACATTATTTGAAAGGGGAGATTTTGAGCTTTTCCAGTAAGGGTTGGAAGCCATGCGTTGGGTGCGGATATTGGAATGGCTGATTGTTGTGTGATATGTAGATAATATGGATGGGTGAAATGTATGCACGGCTATAGAAGTCACCATGCTGACAAATGGCTGGGTATTATGTTCTTTTTGTAGCAGCATGATCAGCCTAAATTTGAGCCACCACTCTTCCATGTTACTTCTTCAACAGTCATTAGATTGACTTCCAAATGTTACATTTTCACAATCATTGCCTTTTCTCATCTGCTCAATTAATATTTCCCTAGTACTATTACTCAATGAAATGTTTTAATTTGATTGATATTTACAAATTTTCTTTTTATTCATGGCTACCATCTTTTACTCTCCATTTCTTTGGTATTTGTGGTTATCAACAGTTGTATACTCTCCCTAGTACTAGTGGGATTTTTTCCCTAGTAGGAGGTGTATACTCTCCCTAGTGGGCTTTTTTCCCTAGTAGGTATCAGCCAAGAACCCTGAGGTTACCATCACACATTTCCCAGTAATGTAAAAGACTTCCAACTATGTGTGACTCAAGAGAAGATAAAGAGGCCAATGCATGCTTTTCCTCATTGGAATATACCTGGATCAAAGAAAACTGAATTATTTTAGAAGAGTTGAGTGAGAAATATTTTATATTTATGTAGTATTGTTCAAGGATACAAAGGATATTTTGAATGAGTCAATTAATCATAGGTGTTCTGATTGGAGAACAGAAATCACATGAAGTCAATATTTTGCATATTATCTGAGGGGAACCTGGTGACTTAATTCAAAATTAAGAAGAATGTAAAACATACATACTTATGATAAAATTGGTGGCTTGACTGGATAATCTATCCCCCATTTCTACTTCTACATGATTTATCAATGTAGTATATTGTTTTATATGTTTAACCCCAAGTGGAAGTTTTTCCATATATTTACATATATTTAATTAATATTTAAGCAATAATTTTTCATGTGGTAAGTAAAATCCATCAAGCCTTAAGGAATGACCCAAGTAAGATGAAGGGATTCATGTCAAGGAATGTGAATATACTCATGTAATGGATGTAAACACTGGGTGGAGGGAAAAGTGGCATGGGGGATGGTCTGATGATCCTAAAGTTTTCTTAGACCAAAAAAAGGGAGGCGTGATTTCTGACTCAGAGAGAGAAGTGGGAATTAGTATCTACTATAAAGCTTAGATGAAAGACAGGGAGGAGATAATATATGGAAAAAGGGGACTTACCTGACTCAGAGATAGAAGTGGGAATTAGTCTCTACTGAGCCAGGTTGGATTGATAACAGTCAGACTGTATATATTATGAATACTGCTACTGTGATACCTGTGTGAAACCCTGTCAGCTTTCTTTACTCTACTCCACTTATTGTGGCGTCTACAGTAAGGACTAAAAAATATCTTACACTTTAAATAGTGTAATAAACCAATAACAATAACAATAATAACTTAAGTGTTATAAAAACACTAAGTAATACCAAATAACAGGTTATTACCCTGCTGCCATAACTTCTGTTGATTGAGTATTAACTCAGAAGGGCTAACCAGATTGATACACGGTTCTTCCAATCAATTAAAATGTATTTAATTAATTGGGGGGGTTTGTTGAAGAATTTTAAATGTAAGATAGTCTATGATAAAGGCCAGTCCTCCTTACTTACAGGAGAAGGTGAGCGCCTTTGTAGCTTATAATAAGTTATCTAATTTATATTAAAATTGATGGGGGTTGATCTTCAATTTAGTGAAGAAAAACTCCTCTTAAATGATAAAATAATTATTATTTCACAAGCTTCTTGGAAGCAGTGATCAGGGTAAGATCACCAGGGGAAAATGATCACCCTGCTCGTGATCAGATTTGAAAAATGGTGTCATTCCTTTGTAGAATGACCCCATAATTATTTCACAATAAGTTGCTTAGTGGGAAATAATTATGTCAGCATTGAATAATTATTTCACTAAGTATTACTTGTGAATAAATTTTCTAGGGACCAGAGCTTGAAAAAGCGCTTGCCCTGAGTGATCAGTAATTTAAAATCACATGTACTTATGTAATTAATACATACTACATAAGTTATGTAATTAAATACATATGTAATCTTATAGTATATATTACTATGGGTTATGCTGGGATTTTCCAGGATTTTCAAGGAAAAAACTATACCAATAAATGGCTCTATATCCATTTATTGTGCATTTGAAAATTCATTTGCCAAGGATTTTCCTTAATTAAATTTCCTTGGATTTTTGATAAAAAAGTAGATATAATTTAAATAATTTTATTAATATATTTTTGCATGTGGTCATGAGTGTGGTTTGAACACAGAGCCTTATGTATCAACCAGATATTTCTAAGCTTGTTCTTAACTGGTAGACTATTATACCAATTGTTGAAGCAGTTAAGTATCATTTCTGCTATAATCAGAAAATCTAGTAAGATAAATAGAATAAAATAAAATAAATAAAAATATTATTAATTATTATTAATTATTTCAGCTTGCAGTTTCAAGTGTTACATGCTGTATGTAATATCTTGGTGGCTGACAAACCCAACCAGAGGATGGGGTTTACAGACTTTTCTTTGTAAAATGTTTAGTCATCAGAATTTTCTTTTTGACTGATGGGGGGGTGTTTCTGGGTGCATACAGAAAGCCACTTCAACATATGTATTACCAAGGATAATCTAGTCCTTACACATTATAAGGTATGCAGATTTGTATAAGCTTACACAAATTCCCTTACTTGGTGTGTGAATGTCATGCAATCAACCCAGCATACAAAAGGGGATTTGGTTGATTCAAACGCGTGGGGAAGAGGAGGCAAGTCTCAAAGATAACTTTGAAGATGTTTTGAATATAAGGTTGAGCCAAAGGAATTTGAGGATAAATTCAAAGATGAAGTTATTTTGACTCTAGGATGACTAAGTAATTGTAAAACAATATTATTTTAATTAACTGAGGAAAGAGAAAATAGATGAAAAAGTACAAAAGCTAATGTTATCAAAGTTAATTAGGGAGATGTTTCAAAGACTAATGGAAGAGTATACACTCAAGGTGAAATGTACAAAGATGATTGAAGATGATCAGTAAAATGAAGAGTACATGATGAGCAAAAATAGGCTATAGAATTGAAAGAACACAATAGTCAAAGATGAGTCATCAAATGAATTGCCTTGGAGTCAAAGTTGAGTTTTCCAAGATGGAAGGGTTAATTGCAAGGCTATTGGAAAAGGATAAGCACCAAGCTGAAAGGTGAGATGTATTTAATCTCATCCAGGAAAGTTTTATTGTATAGCTTCAAATCTGAGTCAAATCACCAGAATTGGTAGTCCATAGTGTCAACTGCTGATTTGAGTAATTGTTGAAGATAAGATTTAAATTTTCACCTTGGTTATTTTTCACACAAATGTTAATTGAAATTTATCAAATCTGAGGTGCATTAAAAGTGTGACAGATATGGTAGTGACTGTGCTTTGGTTGGCTGAGCCCATTAGTTGCAGTGTGACAGTAAAGTTTTTCTAACCAATCTTCACAAGCACCAGAATGCGTAAAGCATAACATATTTATTTCTATGAGGGTTTCCCACTCCAAGCATTTATTCTACTTGGTAGTTAACAATCTAAATTTATTGCAGGTCTTGGGTGGAAATATCATCAGTTGTTTGTTTTATTATATATTTAACCAGGAAAGAATGATGATAACTTGTATGCAAATGCAATTGCAAAGTACAAAGGGACCCTTGTACTTTCTGATTTCACTTTTATACAAGTGATCATTGGTTTTTTCTGGTGTTTAATCATTCAATTATTTCTTTTATTTTTTTATTTTTTATGTGATACATATGTATTTCTAACTTTCCCATGCTTTTCTACTGCTTTAAGGTGGTATTCTAAGTTTTATGGAAGTTAAGTGAAGGAGTAAGAATTTAGGGGTACTTTAAGTGGGCAACCCTATGTAAAATACCATGGAAATGAAGATCTTAAAGTAACAATATAGCATTTAAAAATATTTCCAAATTTTTTGCAGGATTTTGGATACTTGAAATTATATTTAAGGGTGTTACAATGCCTCAAAAATAATCAACATTGTCTTCAACAGGTTACCCTTTTCAAACCTTGATTATAACTCTAAAAATCAGGGATAATTATTTCAGCTAATTCATTGTCCCTCCACTGTTTCCTGAATGAAGAGGAATATTTTTCACTTCTGAAGAATCTACAGCTAAGGCATCTTTGCAGGTTGGGTTTTTTTCATCTTGGATATCACTCTGGACATCAATTAATAATGCTAAACAAATGTAAAATGTATTCCAAGAAGAACCTTACTTCTTTCCAGCTAAAGCTCTTTCCAGGATTCAAGCCTACATTTACAACCACTTTCAGCTGCCCAGATAGGCTAGAAAGAGTCCATTCCACAATTGAAGTCTACAGTAGGTATCTTCATTATATGTTGTGGGCTTTTAGCCATTACTTATTCCAGCAATGAAAAAACCCTGCTTTCAAGTGCCAGCAATTTTTGTATTGAAGCTCACCTGTCCTTCGCACAAAAAACTTTGGACCCCTTCTTGTAAGCCTATCCTAATAATAGTATATATTTCAGGTTAATAAAAAAGGCCTAAATCCACCAAATGGATATTATTTTAAATGATTTTGTCCCTTGAAACTTCTGTAGATAGTAGGATATCAGCCCTCAGCATCACAGAAATTTCCAATATCACCCATGAAGATTGAAGTCGTGGGTTCCATTCCTGAATGGTTAACATCTATCAACTAGCACAAGTCTATCTAACAGTTATTTCCAGATATTTCCAAGTTAAATATTACACTTTGAATCTAGTGAAATTTTGATGATTCCAACAGTGCCCAGAGATCCCCCAAAGAGCTGTTTTTTCTGATTGGTTATCCAAGAAGTTAATTTCTGCATGAAAGAATGTGATCTGCTCTTCTCATGTCAAAAAGGTCACTGATTAATAATCATACTCAGAGATGAACCCAGAAACTGTTTGCAAAGTGTTTGAAATCAATTTCCTGATTTCTGTTTTACCAGAAATAAAATACTACATGAGGAAAAACATATATAAAGGTATGCTTTGAAGTGGCTAACAGCATGTGTTGCGATCACTTGTGAGGAGATTGAGTAAAAATGTTTATCCTGAACTGATTCCTTAGCCCACAGTCTGAAGCTTTCTCAATTTGTAAAGAGAGGGATACAAGGACTTCAAGCCTCTGTGGCCGCACTACACCACAAATGCAATTTCTTCCTTTGAAAATATGCTTTGAATCCTAAAATATAGTTTTCCAATCATTTTCAAACATGCTTTTGAGGGTATAATCTATTCAGGCACAATGCCAGTCACCCTGTTAATGTCTGGGAGACCCAGCAGGTTCGGGAAGACTAGGTGGTTGATGGAGACTGGGCGGTTGATATGTTACAGGAGCACAATAGTGCTGTGTCCTAATTTCAAGGGTATGGTCAACTAGTCCCCATGTGCACGTATATTCCAAAGCAGACTTATTTATTGCAAGGTAAATTTGAACAAGAAAGTCCAGTTATTCTAGAATTAACCGGAAAGAAGCTCAAACCTGATTCATTTTGCAATTCCAAGACCAAGTTGCACTATTGTTTGTGCTGGTTTAAATTTTAAAATAGGCACCGCAATAAATAAACATAAACCTATTCAAGATGAATGTCAAATCCCTATACAGAAAGAAGGAATAACAAACAGACAATTGATCCCGAGCTAATTCGAAGTTGAATCCAACCCAAGCTCTATTTTTTTGCTACATGATTAAGAATTTATATAATTCAAGTTGGTAGGCTAGACAATTTTTTTGTAAGTACAATTTCCAGAATGTTTGTGTCGTGTCAGAAGATCGGTTCTTGTAAAGTTTTGCCCGCATTCGCATTGATACGGGCTATGAAAAACCAAGGTAAAAATCAAGATAATTTATATTTTAGGTTTGACAAACAGTTAACCGTCAAATTTTGTATGGACATATTGTATTTTAAGACAATGGAGCAGAAGGGATGTAGGAAACCTACCGTATTCCGGTGTGTGCCCGCTCATGTCGAGTTAGGTCATTCCGGCGATAGAATAGGGCCATGCAGCTAGAAGGAAAAGAAGATACATGAGACGAAATGAAATCAGCCTTCATATTTGGGTGAGTACATTGAGTCCTAGCCGGTGAGGTGGAAGAGCAAGCAGCCGTACTACGTGCACTGGAACCGTCTTTCATCTTTGTGTATTGCTGATATGTGCTGAGTTAGATTAAAATTTCTCGTAAAGGATTTGCCGCACCCCCACACTGGACAAAAGTAGCGAGTTCCTGATGCGGTTTCTGTGGGTTGGACTTTTGATCGCGGCGAAATTTCCGCAAAATATTGTGGTGTTGTGCTTCCCGGTTCGGAGAAACCGACCTGAAGTTCTGCAGGTTGGGTAGTTTGACGGGGAAGGTTGGGATGTACTTGACTGCTGACTATTGAAGGATTTTGTTTGGCGTCAAGCTGTAACCGTTGACAATGAATTGTCTCGTCGGAGTGGGTACAGCGGTCGGGGTGGTAAGCTGACCCGGTGTTTTGTGGAATGCAAGGATTTTCACCTTGTGTGTTGTGGTAGGGCCTGGAGGATTGCATGTTCGGTTGATTGAATAAGTCACTTGCAGATATTCTTTCCGGTTGCACCTCGTGTCGATACCCTTGCTTGTCTTTGAGGCCCACGTAGGTATCCTGCCGACTGCCCGAAGCTTGGTAGATAGTGTTGCAGTTGCGCGTTTCCGAATGATTGGTACTTGACGACACAGAGGAGCATACTACATTGTCCATCCGCCCATGGGGTAATAGAGATAGCTTTGGGGCTACAAAATAGCTTGAAGAAGATTTTATTTGAGGAGAAGAAGAAGAGGCCAGAGAGTAAAGCGAAAGATCACTGTGCAGCCGAGTTGAACAGCCCGCGCGATGCGTAACATTCCGGTTTGAATGATCTCGAAAATATTCGAGTACCTCCGGATCATCAAACTGAGCCACAGCTAAGCGCAAAGGAGGTAAGTTTGGTCGATTGATCATGCTTTCCTTTTACGAGTAGTGGCGATTCAGTAACGGCTGGGATAGTTCTTGACCGGACGTCAGCCCTGAGGTAAATCCGGAAGATAATGCGCCCAAGTTTGGAGTAAAGGCTTCAACAGCTTGCAATGCGATGACGGGGTAAATGGATGGGAAGGTAGAAATTAGCCGCATATATATATACCATAAAAGTAATTTGCAGGAGTTTTTGGCGGCAAGCTATTATAAGCTATTATAGCTGAGAATAGTTGCGATAAAAACTGCAGTAGATCTCAAAATTGAAGACGGGATAAATATCAAGCAAGGGTCATAATGTCGGGGCAAACTCAGCGAAAACGTTATTTTCGGGGAATGGGTAGAGATTCACTCTGGTTGGAGGACATGAACATTAGGAGCTGTATTTGTATTCGATGCTAGTAGATGCGGTATCTCTAAACTGGAAAAACAAAAAGATCCTCTGCAAACTTCAAGTGTATGCTATGTATGAATTATTTGAAAGTATTCATTCCGCGCGGTGCCTCAAGTGGTTGGCCGTCAAGCGCCGAGGGCTCCTTCAAACGGGGGTATGGCCCGGGCCGGAGAAGTTGCTGAATGGTTTCGGGATCCATCAGGTACAGTCCAATGTGGCCGCTTCATCACATGTAGATTGTCATAGAGGAAGAGAGTTCCTCTCGAACGCGTCCCGTCAACGGTCCGTAAGGATCACATGAATGCAAACAGAGGGATAGTTTGACAGATTGTTTGACGATGCAGCAACGCGCCACGGTTGGTAGTGGTATAGTTCCCGAAGCTAATTATTTAATTGTACATAAATCAGCAATTTGTTGAAAGGCGCGTTTCGGTTCTCAGTGGCACATAACAGCAGAGAACCGGTATGCTTTTCGCGCGGGTGGATAAGACATTTCGTGCCAGGGAACGCCTGCGCACCCAATGGCCGAGGCACTATCATGCTTCGCTGCTCGGACCTTGCGCCTCCAGGGAATAAACGTTTCCATGGAACTATGTATTCGAGTGCCGGCAAACATGTCGACCCTAGCTTACAAACACATTCCCCTCGCTCCAGAGGGACAGGGGTGGGCGTTGGTATGTTTATACTATGTGTTATGACTCAAAATCCATATTTCGAATTATCTTATACTACATTAGATAGTTTCTTGATAGCACATGATTTTTCATAGTTTTATTTATTTTTAATATCCTAAATATCCCTCTCATTGAAATACATCTTCCCTTTAGGGGAATTTTCCATTCTCAAATCAATTATACTGTTGCTATAACAGGTTATGAGCCCGCGCTCATCCATCTGTCTACAACGTCACAGCAATATCTTTTAAAATCTACGCACCTCACCTCCCTACTTCTCCCATTGACAGAACCTCCCCATCTTCTGTTGCCAACAGGCATTCCCCTACCCCTCCCAACTCCCGCATAGGTACATCATCCACCAAGTCAATAGTTCCTACCTGTAGCAGGAAAGATGGGCCAATCCTCCACTAAGCTTCCCACAATATCATCATGGAAACAATAAATGAAGATTCTACCCCTCCATGTGAGCCTGATCTCAAAAGTGGAAACAGGATACAAGGAATGGGGGTCTACTGGTTGTCTTTCAAGATATAAGGAATAAAACTAGTAGAAAAAAGAAGGGGGGAAGAGGGGGAAGAGAGAAAAAGAAAGAAAGAGTTTGAAATTTGTTTATTTGTTATGTTGTTTATTGAGAGTGGTCTTTATAATGAAATGGGATCAAATTGGAAAAGTTGGCTAAGGTGTGCCTTTATAAATTCAAAAACCTGCTCACACATTGAGGAAACAGTGGAGGGATGGCTGAATTAGTTAAAGAAATCAGCCCTAATTTTTAGAAATATGGTGAAGGTTGTTGTATGGTAACCTAGTGATGATGATTGGTAATGTGAAACCTGTTTTTTTTGTGATTAATTTGATCATTAATTGCAGAGAAAAGGGGGAAGGGGGAAGATAGAATGAAGAGGGATGGGCAGAGAAGGACAGCTGTTGGATAAAAAAGGCACAAAGAGAGGACTGATTGACAACACTTGAGGTATTGGTTGAAAGAGGCCTGTTTTTGTTAGAGTGGTGAGCTGTAACTTGCCTGCTGCTTGGGTTTTTGAGGGTTGGTGTCTAGAGGTTGTCTATGCTCCCTGAATTGGAAAATGCATCAAATTTGAAATAATTCAAGGTTTTCTTATGTAATCTTGTCTAAACCTGTGGTTTGCAGACACAATTTCACTTCCATCGCCAGCTGTGGCATGTACTTTGAGAGATAGAGAAGTCAATGAAGGAGTGAGGCTATTGCAAAGTGTTCATTGTAGGTTATTTTCAGAGCTGCGTGGGAAAATAGAATCTGAAGTAAAAAAAGTATAAAACTTAATTTAAAAAGGATATAGAAAAATTGTGAGCCTGGGTCTCTAAAGTGACAACAGGACACAAGGTTTGGGAGGCACTACTGGTTGTAGTTCAAGGATAGGAGATACAACTAGTAGAGAAAAGAAGAAGGGAGGAAGGAAAGAGGAATGATTGATCTTTTTATTGTTTGTTTGATTGTTTAGAGTGCTCTTATGAAGATCAATGAGCTCAACCTGGAAAAGTTGGCTAAGCTGTGCCAGAGTCTTTAGAAGTGCAACAGCCTCCTCACACACTAAGGAGACAGTGGAGGGACAACAGAATTAGTAAACTAATCTGCCCTGATTTTTATACTTGTAGTCAAGGTTCTAAAAGGGTAACCTGTTAAAGAATTGATCTGATCTCTTGATTGAAGGAGGAAGGAAAAGGGAAGAGGGGAAAGATAAGGGGAAGACAGAGAAGGACTACTTTCAGAGAAAAAAGGTTCAAAAAGGGGACTGACTGACAATACTTGAAGTACTGGGTGAAAGAGGCCTTTTGTTGGTTAGAGTGGTGAGCTGTAACTGTCTGAATCCTTGGATGTCTGAGTTGGTGTTTCTGGGTGTCTTGAGGTTGTGTATCCTTCCTGAAATGGGGTATACACCAACTTTGAAAATTTTCAAGGTTTGATTATGTAATCTTACATGTAGATGTGGTTGGCTGGTGTTGGTTCACTTGCCCAGCCAGCTGTAGCATATAATTATTTATTTAATTACCCCATGAAGGAGTTGAGCAATTACAAAGTTTTCAGTGAACACTAAGGTTAAAATTTGATGAAGAATCAGAATATGAAGTCAAAACAAAATTAAAATATGAGGTTAAAAAGATATGAGACAGTTTCTACTTAAAGAGAAGATAAGACAGACTTTAGGTCAGCTGTGCTGGCTCTAAGGCTGACAAAAATTCTGACTGAAATGACAAACAATAAGGCAGAATTTAGCTTAGCTACACTGAATCTAAGGCTGAAATTTCCTGCCACCAAGAGGTATTGATTTCTGTATGGAATTGACCTAATGCAAACAAAACTTGGGAAAAAGAGTTGGCTGCAGTGCATGAACATGTGTGAAACTTTGGTTGACAATTTGAAAATTCCACAAAGAAGAAGATTCATAATGAAGTTCATGATGTGAAATCTGGTCTAAATTTAACATTATTGCATAAAACTAACTCATAATATATCTATCATGTTCTAAAATATGTAAGGGATTGCGTAGCTGTAAGTAATTGAAATAACAAGGTTTCTTCTTCTTAATATAAAGTCACAAATACAGAAGGAAACCAATTTTTTTATTTGTTGAATTAATACACACCCAAATGAATCTCTCAGCAGTTGATAGAAGGGTTTGAAAACATTTCCTGGTGTTTCATCCAATTTTCAACAAGCTGGCATGATATGTCTGATTTTTGTTATTTCTCTAGGTTTTTTTTTCCCTTCTTATTTGGATAAAAAACAGTTAAAAAGTTATTTCTAAATTGGAAAAATTAGACTATAGCCAACTTAAAAATAACACTACATTTAATCTTCAATAATATTTATTTAACCCAGGGGACTGTGGCTTTTTTGATAACTTGTTTAGATCAAGAGGAAGGACGGAGGCCTGGGAATTTGAGGTTGTTGAAGTTGAGGTGTCCTAGTGTGACACTGATTTAAGTTGGTGATGATTTTTTATTTTTATTTTTGTTTCTTTTCCCTTGTTCAATTAATGAAACAAGTGTTTCAACAGCAGCTCAAAGCTTCAAAGCCAAAGGCCTCTTGCTCCAAATACTTCATTTTATTCCTTTTACATTCAGGGTGTCCTTCAAATGAGAAAATTTTATACTATTTGAATGAAGCTCATAAAGTTGCAAAGAATTGTAATTTTGCACAATTAACATAAATGTGAAATCAAAATATTATTGTGAATTTATTTATCATGTATTTCAAATAATATCCTTCATGCAGATGATATTTTTCATGATCTGTGATACTAAGGACTGATATCCTTCTAGATGAACAAGTTTAAAGTGAAAAAAGAACATGTAATAAGAGGTTTTTTGTGACTTTATATCTTTTTTATTAATGTAAACAATAAAATTGTTTTTTATGAGGGGCCTGAAAGCAGGGGTGGTTTATTTCCCTCCAAATTTATATTTAGACCTTTAAAAACCTGGGGCCTTCAAGAAGGGGTTGTTTAGATCCCAGTGGTGATAGTGGCTGAAGGGGCCACAACTCCTGGAATGAAAAGAACTTTTAAGGGGAGGGGATAGTACTTTTCAGGGGATAATGGACATCTTGAGGCATTACAAAAGGTCTTTTGGAAGCTGGGAAGATTTTCAGCCAAGAAAAAATAGGCTCTGAGTCTTGAGGACTGACTGAATGGGAAGGAAACTAGTAGGTAGGACTGGTGGAATGCTGGTTGTAAATATGATGAAACTGGTGAATCAAAATACGGGGGGGAAGAAATTTACTCTTTAGTTCTTTGATGTATCCCTAAAAGAGAACTAAGAAATGCTTTTTTGGCTATTTGAATACCACAAGGAAGGGGTTAAGCTTAGTAGAAGTAATGATTTCATTTATCACAATTCTACAAGTACAGGCTGTCATTATATGGTACATCCTGTTGATCCACTGATGAGATAGCCTGAAGGCTCTCCTGAAGCTCCTTTTTTAATGCATTTCTTGCAGTGGTCATGTGTCAGCCTTAGAGTCATTACATCTGACCTAAAGCATGCCTTGTTCCCATTTTCCTTACATTCAATCAACAAGTGCCCTATATCTTTTTAAAATTCAGCTTATCCTTTGTTTTGATTGATTATTCTGTTTCCTCAAGCAGTTTCAACAATAGTTTTCATGGAAAAATTTGGAATTAGTCAACTACTTCATAGAGTAATCAACTAGATGATTCTATGCTGCAGCTGGCTGGGCAAGTGAAACAGGGCCAGCCAACAGCTTTTGTCAGACAATCAATGGTTTGGACCATCAGAAGCTGATTTCTTACCTCTGCATCTCCCATCCTGCAAAGTGTGGGTCCCTAGGCCATCCAAAGTAGGCCAAGGCCCACTGCTGGTCAAAGGGAAAGCAATAATTGACCACCTATTATTATTTTGTAATAATGTTCTATTTTTTCTTATTTAATTTTTCTAGTCATTTTGTCTCTGAGCTAGTAGCAAGCTGAAATTGGTGTCCAGGATGGACCCATCCAGTCCTTTGAGAGGTGAAATTCCACCCTGATTCTTGGCTTTGTGTACTGAAAGACATAGAAAACTGTTGTGGTTTTTTTTGATGCAAGAAAGGACTTCCAGTGTTGCTGTTTCAGCTTTCAAAATTCCTCCTTAATGGGAAATTAAAACAATCAGCATTCTTTGAGGGGAATCATCAATAGGCAGCAACAATTAGTACTATTATTGACAAGGGGGTCTATGGTCCCCTGTCCCACAATTTTTCCACTTTGTTGTGGTTGATGGGGGTGTTTACCCTGGGCCTGCCAATCATCACAAAAGGGTTTTTTTTCAGATGTTTCTCAACTTAACAAAAGAAATGTAAGCATTCCAGTCTACATTTCCGCTCACATCCTTCTTTACTGGTTTCAATCACCCTTTACCATCATAAATCCCATCAAACATTATAAATCACTCTACAATTAACTAGTTTTATTTCTTTCACTCTGCTGCATGGCAGTTTTATTTCACTCTAGTGATCAACTAGTTTCATATTTTCTGTCACTGCTTATGCTTGTATACTTTACAGTATATACTTTTTCTGTTTTCAAACTCAACCACTTGTTGAACCACTTGTAGTAGTCCATTGAATCTGGCTTGAGCTCCAGAAGAAATAAAAATCATGAAGTCTGAGCCTTAAAATTGTTTACCATCTCCTGCTCCTTGGTCCAATCTCCCAAGCCTAAAAATTCGAAAGGTGAAAAATTCTCAAGAAAGAGATGTTATTGCAAAGTTTACAATGAATATTAAATAGAAAAATTAACACATAATAAATAAATATATCAAAAAAAGACATACTAAATAGTAATAAAATAAGTAACAGTGGGTATCAAATATGGCCAGATCCACTTTTAAAACCAGGCAATTATCCAAAAAAAAAAAAAAAAAAAAAAAAAAAACGCCAGTGTGTTTCAATTCAGGGTAAGGGACTAGCATGTGTTTAAATTGGTGGATTTTTTCAAACCAGTTAATCACATAATTGTTGATTTGGTCATATTTGGCACCCTCTGATAATGGAATTTCTTTTTAGCTTTGAAGAAAAGCCAAATTATTATTACCTAGATGAAATTACATATAATTTAACCTGGGATACCTCAGCAAAAGTGACCTAGAAAACACACTTCTTCCTGTATTAAATTTAGATGAAACATTGTAGTTTTGCTAGTTCGAGCTCAAAAGTGAATATTTTATTTTTGACATTGTGGGAAAATCAATACTTCAAAAAAACCAAAGAAAAACCCGGATCAACTGAAGCTCAAGAAAACCACAATACATAAACCTCAAGTGACAATTTTCAAGCCTAAGAGAGGAACAAGTTTTAGAGGGAAAAATGATAATAACTACAACTTATTTTGATTAATCCTCTTCGGACGATTCAGAATCGGCCTCCATTAACATTTGCAGCAACTTCCCTCCGACTTCCCTCAACTTGAGACAATGATTTCTTCGACTATCATCCTCTTTCTCATTAACGGAGGGGGGAAGATGTGTGAGAACTTTGGATTGCTGAGATTTGAACCATTTGAGGAGCGATTCTTCAGAGATTATCTCCGAATTATAGAATGCTTGTAAGCATTTTGAGAAAAACTTGATCGATTCTTGAGATTGGGAGCTTGTGAAGTTCTTTTCAAGACAACAGAAGGATTGTAAGTCAAGCAAGATTTCCACCATTTCACTTATTTCTTCTTCTTCCTCTGTCCGAGAATTGTTACCATGACTGGTAGTATTCATCATGTTCTTAATCAAATTGATCCATTTGTTTAATTTTAATAGATCATGTTGTGCCAGTGAGAGGACGCGAGCAAAGACGATTTTCCGAACTTGCGATTGAGGTACGTTAGAGGCCATTCTGAGAGTTTTGAGCTCGATAGTTGCGTTTTCGACTGTGTGGTCTTCCTCGAATGCGCGTTCTAATGAGCGAACACATTCGACAACAAAGTCTTGGGTCGAGCCGACTTCTCCGATGGATTCGATGTTTTGAATGTTCGCCGATCGAGAGGAGGATGCATTTGACGAGAGCGAGGAAAGCGATGTTGTAGATGAGTTTGGTGACTCCAAATCTTGGTTCTGGTATGTCGCACCTGGGTTCAAGAGATGTAATTCCCACCAATGTTACCAGCCGATCAGACATGAGGCATAAATTCACTATTTTCAGGGAGTCCACTAACCTAACCGAGCGAATTTCAAGTTCCTTATGTCTATGTTCCCCACTTCGTCATCACTATCCTCACTCGCGGCACCATTGAGCGTACCTATCTGACTGGATGAGTCTTCGATTCGCGGCCAGACAACCCCAACCGACCCCGGTCCCTCAAGCTTATACGATCCGGCAGGCCCTGAGAGACTAACATTGACGCCTCTGAGCTCGGTACCCTCTCCGATGACTACACCATTTCCCAGCAAGCATCCTTCTTCAATCACACAGTCTGCTTTAATCTTGACGTTTGAGCCGATAATCGAGTTCTTAATTTTAGTGTTAGATCCAATCGTAACTCGGTCGAAGATGTACGAGTCTTCAACCTGAGAGCGATCTCCAACTAGAGAAGATGATCCAATGTATGACTGTCGGATTTCAGCTCGATGAGAAATGGCACAACTTGGCGCCAGGCAACTGGAGTTACCAATCTTGGCTTCTCTTAAACAAATAAATAAATAAAATTAAAGAGTTCAATCGATGGGAAGAAAGCAAAGTTGTACATTAAAACCAAAAATGGCCACTTACGGAGCAAGATCGACATCTTTCCCAATGTAAATCATCCCTCGACGCTGCGAAAAGACAGGGTGGCCTTCCAGACGAGTTTGGTCCAATACGAATGGCTGAGAGCGCCGTGCTATAATACCGCGTCTAATGGCAAGCCGGCATGATTAAGAAGAGGGAAAACGGTTTGCTTTTCGGGAAACAAATCACGAAAAAGGAGTTGTAAATATCTGACCTACGCGGCTCGATCGTAGGTTTTGACATCACCGACTAAAGTTGCCCATTTGACACCTGATCCCAAGTTTTCAGATTCCTTGACGACCTCACAAAGGATGGTTTTTCCGAGCAAGTCGCTGGTCAAAATTCCATGTACAAAATCCGGACGAACGAGTTGATAGTCAAAATTTTCTGTAAACAGTTGAGGTACTTCTACCGAGCATAGATCGATTCCCACCGACTCCAGATCAGACCTCATAAGAAGATCTTTGGGTTCATGAAACAGCTCGGGTGGAATTTGAACTCTTTTCGAACGTGGGAATTTGTGCGGTTCGGTATGAAAATAGAGTAAGCGAGAAGAGGGGTCGAGAAGATGGATGGCGGTTGAATTAGATGAGCCCATTCTACTGGTTCGCGATTCCATAATCCCCGACAGACATGGCAATCCGCCATCTTCCTTCCGACGGACAGTAAACCTCTGGGAAGCCTTGGAAAGATCGAGGTTTCCGATATAACCGCACCTTGCCAAGATGAAGGTGCCTATATCCGAACCACTGCCGGTCTTTGTTTTTAAGAGTGCCCTTGAATCCACTTCCCTCAAGACATCCCCCGGTGTGAATGAAGTGGTGTGAATAATCGTAACGACCATCGAGGAGTCCGGATTAAGATACGAAGTCGTTCTGATTAATCATAGGAATCTCTTCCGTTAGTGGCTTCTCTCAAACGAAAAATCGTATTCATGAGAGACTTACGATAGATACGATCGGACCATATCCGTTCCATCTCGAATAAACAAAAAGACTTGTTGAACACCGCCTAGAGCCAAAGAATCAAGCGTCCACGACAACAAGGGGGTACCTAGCAGCGGGATAAGGCACTGTTTTATTTGGTTTTCAAAAAAAGTAGCATATGATCAATCAGTTGGTGATCGCCTTAGCCCTTTCCCATTCATTTTGAAGTAGAAAATTTACTAACCCACGGCAAGCTTTCGCCGGTTTTACTGTCTCCACCCTCATCAATCTCGTCCTCGTCGTTTGCTTGTCTTGATAAGGGTCCCCACGAATCTTGGGCTCCAAAGGGGTCCGCTAATAAGACAGACTGTAGAATCTGTTCGTCCTTCAGATCGGTTTGGAGGTGGGCCGAATTTGGTTTCTGCTTGGGTGGCATGTTTTTTGTTTTGATGTTTTCAAAGTCATCCGATGAGGGGCAGCACCTCCATCCGGGTCCGATCGGTAAGTCTAGGCCCCCGGAGCTACCTGTGACATCTGCTGTGGCATGGTCAGCAATCCCATGTCACGGTTATAGATCAAGCCATTCGAACGATGGGAAGAATATAATCAGATGGCTTTCATCTTTTGGAAGGTCAAAGATCCATTAAGACCTAGGAGGCTTGAATTCAGGATGTCCTAATCATCTCATCTGATGAATAGTCAAATGAAATCTGGAACAAGAAATCAATCAGCTGCTATCCCTTGTTCTTGATGATTGAGATCACAATATTTACATTTCACGTGCCTGCTTGTTGGCAGATAAAATTTTACTGGCAATAAATATTTATTCTTGCTCACTTTCAAACTCATTTTACGCTTTTTGGATGAAAATTCAGATAGAAAGTAGTACTGAGTATAGATTCTATTAAATGTCCATATAACATGTGATCATTGCATCACTGATTTCATTGAATACTTGATTCAAAGCCAACCTGCTTGAATCAGGGGAACTACCTGTGACAGGTCTGGGCACTCCTTTTTTGAGGAGGGCTTCTCTTTCGACGAACAACTCGTTAGTTTCCGAATCTCTCCGTCGACTCGTAGGTATGTACCTTTCACTAGTGTTTCTCCCTTGCTGTTTGATTTCATGCCTTCTTTTACTTAAGCTTCTTTTTCATACTTATCATATCATCATCGCATCCAAAGTTCATTGGATTCTAGTAATTGTACAAGCAGTTTTTTTTATTGAAAAAGTCATTTCCAATGGCACAAGCCTTTGGAGAAAAAAAATCAATTAGAATTGGGACCGATGCAAAAAGAATATTTTGATGCATTTTTGCTGAAAATGTTTGATCTATGATTCGCTTATGCGTGGATCAGGGGCCAAGTAGCAGTAATCCCTGGGTGTAGACGAAGGAGGGTTGAGGAAATACCTGTAATGTATTTTGGGTTGGGTTTTTTAGAAGCCATTCATGAGATGACTACGCATTTATTCTGGGCGCTTTATTCATGACTTACGTTGGAAAATTAATCCGGCGACCATCCCCTCCTTGAAAGAAGATGGCTAGGAAAAATACCATCAGTTCCGTTCCACCGTCGAGAGCAGCTGACAGAATGTAATTGTATTTTCGGTACCTGAATGGTTTAGCAAACGTAAAACGTGCGGAAAAAAGGGTTATCACTCTGTTAATGGGATACATAAGACAAAATGTGTATGCTAGCTACCATCTTGTTCGATACTTGCGCGCCCAAAATTGTGACATCAGTCCTATAATGGTACGCATGGTTTCTCCTGCCGAGGCCACTGGGAAAATAGGAGAATTGTTAGCGCAAATTTCAGCTTGAGTTATCGGAAAGCTTACAGGTATAGAGAACAATCGTAGTTGCAAGCAATAGTGGTACGTTGAACAGGTTGAACTTGTATCGTGGCCAATACTTATGAGCAACGAAAAACGGGATTGGAAGGAAAATTCCAACCACCATGCCCCAACTGACCGCCGACTTAGTTCGTCAATCGACACAAGAGTTAACCCGGATCAGGATCTATTTTAACAACACCATCCAAAAAAATCTCTGCCGGTTTTACATCAAAGTACGAAAAAGATGGGGATTTACGTATTTTTGGCCAAAGAGAAAGAGACGCCTGGAAAATATACCCCAGCTAAGATGGCAAGTAATGTTGAATAATACTTTAAGTGAGAAAATTCCTATAGCTTGGTTCAAAGGAAGAAGACAAATAATGCAAACCTAATGGCCCGAGCCTGAGAAGCAGCAGTTTCAGCGCCAGAGAAGACCCCGTTTCCATGAGCAGAAATGAGTACGTCGCGCTCATTCTTTAGGATCGCTTTGACAATGATAACAGTAGCCAATGCACCGACACCACCTCCCATTAATTGGGAATAAACTACGAGATACTGTGGTAAGTGGACGTATTGACCAAATTTTAGATCTTGAAGGATACTCATGGCCTGCATGGCACTCCCTGCGCCATAGGCTGTGAACCAAATGCTCTGAAAGACGCGACCCGGGAACATGAGGCCACCAAGCATTTGGATTCCAGCAGTGAGGCGGACTTGGAAACCGGTTATCGCACTGATAAAACCTCCCGCCAATCTGTGTTCAATGAATCCAGTCATTTGAAACAATGAATTAGTAATAACCCCTATTCGGTATATCGAGCAATGAATCAATGCTCTTGGGGGGGAGAGGAGGTCACAGTAATGTAAACTGCTAAAGATACGCACGTCATCAAGAAAGAAACTATAAGAGCAACGAGTAAACCAACAAATGATATCCCCGAAGGACTAGCGGCGGACATCCCAAAAGTCAAGCCAAATGAGACAACTACCATCACCGCGAATGTCAGCCTCCCTGATGCCAAGGACAAGTCCTTCTAGCTACAGGTGGTGCAAGAATATATGGAAAGAGTATATTGAATCTGGGTAAGGTACAATGTTACAATTCCCAAAAGATATGGGGGAATTGTGACGTAAAAATTGAGAGAAAAATAGGTTAATAATTATATTAAATAAATTTAATATAATTAAAAACCAGAGGGGCCTGATAAATCAGGGGTGGTTTAGATCCCTCTAAGGTATCTTACAAATAAATGCAGAGGATTTAGGTACCTGGAACACTGGGGCCTGTTGGAACAGGGGTGGTTTAATCCCAGGAATGGAAATGGGGGAATATCTTCAAAAAAAGGGTTATTACTTACTAGTAATAAACCTTGAGGGATCTTGGGGATATTCTGGGTGAAACTGGACAGTTTGAAGCGCTTGGATGGATGGATGGTGGAGCTTGATGGGCACTGTGAAGTTG
This sequence comes from Puccinia hordei, assembly GCA_007896445.1. Lineage (NCBI taxonomy): Eukaryota > Fungi > Basidiomycota > Pucciniomycetes > Pucciniales > Pucciniaceae > Puccinia > Puccinia hordei. The sequence goes on along the minus strand of RDRW01000421.1, from coordinate 216,201 downwards.
TTGGGGAAGACAGGGCTAAAGAATAACTACTAAGAAGCTTACCAGACTGTGTTATAAAGATGTATATATCCAATAAGAAGTGGGTAAGGTTGTTAGTGGGTATTGGGAAGCATGAGGAGCCTTCTTTGGGCGGTTGAAGAGCTCCTTAAATAGTCTAGAGTTCCCCCTGGGGACCCTGTAGGTATTATTGGCCAACTTGTGGGATCTTTGGACCACATTTTGGCCATTTTTGCTTTCTTGGTGACGCTTCAGCAGCCTCTGCTTTGAATACACGTCACCAATTGATTTTATTAATGTATTTTATATTTATTTACATATTTATATTGTCTTACAGTCTGTAGTACATCAGTACTGGTTGTTATAGATTTAATACTAGTGGCTTATTTGTATAATAAGCCACAGTATTGTTTGTACTGTTTTGTTCAGTCAGTATATTTTTATTTATATGTATAAATAATAATACAATCTAATATTATCAATTATTTTATCCCCAGTAACCTTTATTACATATGTAACATATGTAATGAGGTCACTGGGGCGTGTTTTTACTGATTTGGGTGTACCTGAGTGACTGTGGAGTCCGCGTGCCAGCTGAGAGCCTGTAAGGGGCTTAATGCTTGCGCGGGGGCTTATATCCCAACTTTGGCGCGGTCTTTCAGTCAGGCGGGTTGAACTTCAAGTTCTGCGGACTGCGGTACGCGGGGTTTGAGTAAAACACGGTGTATTTACACTATCTCCCCTAATTTACACAACACCTCATTTTCGTGACTGGAAATGGGGTTTAAGCATATGTATTTACATATATAAGCATTTAATTGATGCAAGTGCTTTTTATTAAAGGTACTTGCTAATTCTTGTATGCTAATTTACATAGTGAAGGAGTGAGAATTAGGGGTACCTGTGAGTGAGGTACCCTAGGTTAATTTTAGTGTAGATTCAGAATATCAAATAATATTCTAACTATTATTTGATATTACATATTTTTTATAATAATTTTTGTAGGAAACTTGTGACAGGTTGCTCTGTCATAGTAGCAAGCTGACAGCGAACCCCCTGGCGTCGATTGATAGCGAGAAAGTCAGAAATTCAAATGGCTGATTATTAGATCTTCGGAATCAAGCGTTCAGAGAGCGTACCAGAGCGGGAAATCCCTGTATTTCTGGCAAACCACCCGATGAGGGTCAATCTCCTCCGGACTCTTCAATTTCTTGAGTAGTGGACCGATCAGATGGTAGTTGTGCAAAAAAGCATGCGAGAGTGAGCTTGTCAAATAAACAGATGTAAGGATCTGAATCAAGTAGAACGTCGCCGTGAAAGAGGGAAGCCCGACTGTTTGTATAAACTCTTCGTTCGCTGTCCCATCTGCGTTGATAGCTTGTCGATATGGATATGGCTTGCCATCTGCAGTAAGTAGACTGGCAGACAGGAAGGGAAAGTTTTGATTGAGACCAGCACCTAAATTATTGTTATTGTGAGGAGTTCAGAAACAGGTGAATGAATTGACGTCAAAGATCAAATTCCATAATTAAATAGGGAGCCAAAATCTCGCACCCAGCCATGATTTCGAATAAACTAGAAAGAAGGCAAAGATAGAAACTACCAAAGCCACTATTTCATGGATCTGTAATGATCACAACCCTCATTAATTTACTTTGTCTCTGGCTTTTTTTATACCAGTGGTTTGAGCGAACTTGTGTGCTGAGAGGCATAAAAAGTGGGCCTCGCCCGCCAGCCAGAGACCAATCTAGGGAAATACTGAAAATCCCCATACCTTCAAATGGTCTAGCACCGCCGAAAATGTTGGTTATGAGTTGGTTTTTCGGTAAAGTCAAACAAAAGACGTTAATAGCCTGGAAAGCCGGTGCAATATAACTTGGAATGATCTCGTCTTGAATACATTTCGACGCGGCGTATTTTGTACGTCAAAACAATTCTTTTCAAATCAATTGGTGAACCTATTTGGTAGTTATTTCCACCATGCCCCCCCCCCCTTTTTTTATCTTGAATTCAATCAGATGAAACTTACAAAGTCCGATGGCTAGGAAAGCTTTCTTGAAGAATTTCACCTGGTCGTCTGATTTTGATCCTACCTTATAGAGGGAGTTCAAAAGAGAAACACTGGGAAGCGCTTCACTGAGAGCGAATCATATCTGATCAGAGAATATAAGTTTTTCTAGAAGAGAACAAAATGTATTTACGGATAAACAGCCCGAGAAGGATAAATCAACATGGGTTGCAATAAGCCAGCCCATCCATATGCCAGGAGCTGCGCGCCCACTAAAATCCCAAGGGCTACACCGAAGTTAATGACGTGACCGAAGTAGAGCTCATATACCGCAATCATCTGGTAACCCATATTCGCCATAAACAGGCAGAGAAAAGTGAAAAATTCCTTGAGCTAATTTAGTCCTCTCCATAATAATCCCCCTCCCCCAAAAACATAATTTATGCACCTCTGCTGGAATTGTAGCTACGCCTGCCGCGGCAGCCATCAAGCCGGAAAAAGCGGTCTCTTTCTTGGGATGTTTCAAGATTTGGTTTTCGTGTTAATGAGCCTCAAGTTTCAATCGAAAGCAACATGCATTAACTGTTCATAGGAAAGAGTAGGGATGGCCTACAAGACTGAATGGTCCCGGATTCCACCATTGGGGGCCAGGTAGCAATGCCAAACTTCGGCCAATGATAAATGCTACTATCTGATCAAAAAAAAAAAACAAAGCCGACAGTCACGGAATCATGTGTCTGTTAAACATTGACGATCGGACACCTGCTCACCTGAAGAAATGGAAGTTTAATCTGCATGTGAACCGGTTTGAAAAAGAAAAGCTATTTATGATTCATGAAATTGTTAATTTTTTATGTTGATCCATTTTATCTATCACCAAAATTTTTACCTGGGTTACTGAAGCTCCCAAAGCAGATAGAAATACTCCGACCACAACAGACCTAAAAGTTACGACCCGGCAGCCAGGGTCATCTTCTAATGGTATGATTTCTGCTCCGCTGTCAGGAATAGGTGGGTTCTTCTTGAAACCTTTCTCTAAGCGTGGTAGTGCAAGACCTGGCGGCGAGTTCAGATCTCGAAGTGAGTTTCTAGATGACTGATTGCTTAATTTCAAATGAGCACTTTTCTCTTCAATCTCCATCAGTGGACTTCCTAAGGAACCTGTGCGAATATTTATTTTTCTCTGATCCACGCTGGGTGGAGAAGCGTCTGGTGAGATAATAGGGGGTTCTTGGAAATCATTGACGATAGATTGAGACGGCTGGAGCGCGCCTGTTGTCTGGTCGTTGCCTGACTGATGAGCGGCCATGGGTGCTAGTAAAGACTATTTCTGCTATCGATCAGAGGGACACAATAGCGAGATCAAGAAGACTGGCCGCCGATATTTATATCGAATGAAGGGATGAATAATGATGATAGCGACTCTACAGTGCCGAGCCGTCCCCTCAGAGCATGGGGCCTTGGGCTTTCACTGCCTGTGAGTTCTCAGCACCTGAATCATGATAATGATGAATAAACACATACATATAAAGTATGGTGGAGGCAACCAGGTTATACGATATCATGATCTCGTCTCATGATTCTCTCCTGTGCATACACCAACATGGTTTGATTCTGCGACAGAATTGGTGTTTGGTCTCTGCTGGAAAAGTTAACCTTTTTGAATGAATAATCGTTGGCATATCCATCGCAGCGGAGACGGCCGGAGGATAATACTGCCAAACCAAACCATGTCGCCAATAAAGAGAGAAACGTGACCAATAACTACTCCGCATTTATCAACATTAATGTCTCCAACAGACGAAGTGTCAACGTGCAATGAAGATGCATCCGTCGATGTTTGTTGTTGACCTCCAGGAGTTCCGAATTGAGCACAATGTCCGCGGCTTTTCTGCTAGGCTCACTGAGCGAGCGAAGTTGAGCTTGTTGGGAATCGTTGTGCAAAAGTACTTACTTCACATACTCTTGATGAGATTCACGTGCTGGTTGACACCCAGGTCCCGATATCTCTCAGCGAGCCAATAGATTTGGTTACATACGTTATGAATCATGAAGCGGGACATCCGCGAAAATCAACCCCAGGAACTCGTCGATTTCAATACTCGCGAGTTGAGTTTGAGAGAAGGCCCACCGTCGGCAAAACCCTGACTGGGCAGATTTACCTGATCGGGCCATTCACCCGAGCGAAGAAGGACGCAATCGAGCAGCACATGCCGGGTGATGGTCCAACTGAACAGGGGTACTAATGGTATTTGGAAGCTAGAGTTTTGTGAGGATATGTGACTTGTCCTGAAGCCTCACCCTGGTTTTGACTGCAGGCAGTGCCAGCCAGATATGCCAACTTCTCGTGATAAAAGTCACATTTACATTCTACTGGTAGTCAGTGTACTAGCATTTAATTGCTTTTGCAGAGGTGGCGCAATTCAAGATTAAATCTGAAAATCATATTGTTATCAGTCTCGCTGAAGGCTAGGCCGATGAGAATGGCAAGGCTTTCATTTTCGACTGTTTCAAATACGCACGGGAATTTAAGAAACAATTAAGATAGGAGAGGAAGAGAGAGATGATTAAAACTACAATGAGAATCGTGCTACACTCTTTCGGACACTCGGGGCTCCCAACTTTGAACCTTCGGAAGGGTGGTAGAATAGGTTTTGAAGGCTCCTCTAGTTCCTGTGATGTTCTGGACATGCGGCTAGGTGACAGAGTAGATTATATTTGTGAGGTGGCAGGAAGATTATATTAGATATGGCGGGGAAAGAGAGGGAGCAGAATGAGCGAGATGTGATTACCGTTTGCCATGATTGTCGAGATTGGATGATGATCGGGTCCAAGTGAGGAGGATCTTTGCGAATATGTTGGAGCCAAGAGTGCCATTCTGGAGCGAGTTGACTCGCATCAAAATCATGAACTTTGTAATCTACCCATCGATTTCTAAACATCGATTCACTAGGGTCTTCAAAATATTTATTGCCGTGCCTGTATCCACCATTACAAGCAAAAAGATAAGGAGGGGAGCATTGTCAGTCAATCAACAAACATCAACGACACGCCAAAGACAAAGATTTTCCCGTTTGAAACACACACACACAAAACACGATTTCATACTTGCGTTGGCAGTTTTGTGAAAGGTAAATATCAAAAAAAAAAACTCAACTCGTCCATTCCTCTGAACGTTCCAGCTTTAGGGTCGCCGATGTACCACAATTGTCTGATGTATTCCTAGATCATTAGGATTATACAGGGTCAGCAAAGCAAAAAGATGAATGGTATTGAATCGCGTAGTGTGAAAATAGGGCACTCACCCTGGGACCGAGAGCCAGGAAATTTTTTATTGTTCGAGGGAGACTCATCCTTAACAATTGCTATCGGGTCTGGTAGTTGCCGTTGGTCGGGAGCCGGCCGATGACTCTGAGGCTGTTGGTATATGTATCACCAGTTGAAGTGTCGCCACCGGTCGCGCGGGAAAGTGCGGAGGTTCGCAACTGTATAAAAACATAACCCCCCTGTTGAATCAAATAGTTTTGGCTTTTGGGGCTGTCAGTTCTATGGAAATGTTTCATTTATAATCATTCTTTCCACATTCCACTCTATCCTCTCTGATTTAACTATACTATCCAGCTAGCTAGCTCACTGTCAGCATGATTGTCCAGGTTGAAGCCATCCCAGTCAAACTAGGATGGCCTCAACACAGCCAATTATGCTAGGAAGCCTCATCACTTCAAATCTATAGGTTTTCCTTTGATATTGAAATGAAATACATTTACACAAATAGCTTTCCATGGATAACTGGAGTATTAGAGCGGTTCATGTTGGAAAATTCAAGTACTCATTTTTTTTATTGTTTCTCATTAGTTTAGGCTTACTTGAAACAGTTCATATTTCTCAGCGTTGGTTGGTCATCTAGGCAGGCCGTTCGATGGGTTAAGATGAGGACAGTTTGAGAAACAAAGTAAAAGTGTTCCAAAATGTACACAATCGCTCCAAATGACAACTTCGACATCGCTGTGAAGTCTCTGTATCGGCATCCTAAAAATAAGGACCTCACTCATCAGAGAGACTTGAAGTGGTCAATAAAATGACCATGGAACAAATCAAAGTGATACAGTTTTGTAATGCAGATTGTAATTATCTCCGAGTTTAATTTTGTTAAATGTACAACGGACTCGAGATGCAACCGAACAGGGTGGTGGTTCTGAGAATCAAAATACCCACTCTGTTTGAACTCTAGATGAGAGCTAACCCTACGGTCGAGACAGCTGTCAAACCAAGGACGGTGTACCCTACACACACAACGCACTTCAGTCATTCGATCTGGAACTGGATAAATGATAAGGTTGAAATCTTACCCGCGGTGTAGCTTGTTTTGAGATCAAGTACTAAATAAACGGAATCTGAAGTGAGCTAATCGAGCCGACAAAAAAAATTAAGCCCTGAAAGTCAAGTGTCTCACAGTATCCCATGTCCCAAGCTAGATGCCTGACTCCATTGAACGTGTGATAGGTGAATGGCAAAGCTATGATAGCTTTTCCGGCGACCTAGAATGAGCAAGTCGACGAGGAAAAGACACGTGGATCAACAAGCCAGATGAGGGAAAGTTGAGGAGCTACTGTTTAGTTCTACCTTGGCCCATTCGGGACTGGAAGCCACAACCTGCACAATTGTATCTGAATCCAATGGAATACTGCCAGACATGGCCATATAAGCCAATGCATACGCGTAAAAACCTGTTCCAGTCCCAGTAAGTTGAAGCCTTGATCTTATCGCTCGAGTTTTTGTTAAAGTAGTACTCACCGCCTGATAGGGCGCAGCCAGTTACTCGGTTTGCAATACTGGAATACCAAGTCAACTGGATGATTAAGTGAGAAAATGAAGATTAATCCGAAAGCCTATCATCCTCATCTACTCGTGTGATCAAATCGGAAGGAAGGCATATTTACCTGGGGTTGATAGATAGTGAAATGAGGAGATGATGGACGAAGTTTTCGTTGCTCATTTAGCAGCTTGAGTGCATCATCTTCTGAGCATTTGAGTGTCTTGGAGCTGGTGAACCTGAGAAACGAAGTGGTGAAGATAAGTCAGTCAAAAGAAAATAGCACGTAAACATGCCAGAAGTTTCAATTAAGAGCTGATCATACCTTTGTTGTTGAAGGCCCGATAAGCTTCCCAAGACGGATGACTTGAAGCAAGTGGTCTGGACGCCCAGTTGACTGACCGGTTTGAGCGAGGCTGGCAAGAGGAGAATGTCGATGAGGATTGAGCTGATAAATTCGGAATGGGCTGTGGACTTACTACGAAGGAAGGCCTGTTGGATGATGGTTGTACTCATTGTGGTTTGCTGGTGGTGGAGAGCAGTGATGTGTGTAGGTGTGATCGGCTGTTGACCAATAGCAGCTTGGATCATTATCAGATACCCCGTGGACCTCGGTGCCCTCCGACAGGCCTCAACTACCCCGAGGGTTTCCGCTTACAGCTGATGCACAAAAGCTTGCGGAATTTTGGGAGGGTTTTTTTGCACTCAATTTTTTTCCCCCACCCCAATTTTATTTCGACCTGAACCACAATCACAGGGTAAGCTATTCATTTTTTTAAAAGTGCAGATTTGATTTGACATTGCACACTATGCATCCTCAAGTGTCTGTGTAATTATATCTGCATACATTTAGCTGGGTGGGATTTTTATGCTGGCTTTCTGACTAGATACTATGCTAGTTTTGATTCATAATGGCTTAAATTTTTTGAAATTTGTAAGTAGAGTTAAATGGGCTGAGGGTTTTGTTTTCTTCTTTTTTACAGAGTGAACAACTGATAATGGGTTATGAAGATGGAAGGGGGTGTGTAGTTGCCCAAAGTTGGAACTGAAGGGGTAGCAGTCAGGGTTTGGGCGCACCAGGATTCAAACAATAGGCTCTATACATTATCCAATGTATCATATGCCTCATGATGTGGGAGAAACCCATCTTCTGTGGGTGACGGGTAGCACTAGGCAACTAGGCCCTATGTAAGCTACTTGATGAAAGGAGTATCATTGGTATTGCAATACACTCACACCCAAGGATGCCGCTGGAAATAACTGCTGTAGCATGGAGTATTTAATCAGCTACACTAAATGTTAGTGGAGCAAATTCAGCTACATTTTAACTTTTAGAATAGTGTAGTGTAGTAGTCCAAAAACTACACTAGTGAGTAGGCCACATTTATGTTAGAATAAAAAAACTATTCTACACTTTAGCATCATCATCATTCAAAACTAACACTAATCAAAATGTTTCAGAGGAATTTTCCGCTACACTTCTTGCTAGTGTAGCTCACTGTAACTAGCTAACACTGCACATATTTGAGTCAAGAAAAATACCACTACACTAACAGTTATTGTTGTAATAGTGTAGTGTAGCATAGCAGGCCACCATTGCAGGTATTGAGATAGGACCTGATTTGAATAATCATAGAATTAGGTTTCTAAATCTTGAAATATAGAAGCACATGAAAATACAAGTTAATGCATGAGAATTTGTTTGAAGGAACTGTCAAAAATATACTTGTTCAATCTACATTTTCCTTGAAAGAAGTTTTTCATTTCATTACCTCACAATATGATTGATTTTATGTTTCAGTGGAAAATCCTAGTCACTATAAGAACAACTCAAAAAAACTACTGGAAGTTGATGTGAAAAATCCCAAATGCATCTTTGGATTTTTGCATCTTGAATTCCAGAATTTCATTTAGTTTTCACAGCTGAACCTTTCAACCACAAAATCTTCTTTTACCCTGAAGAACCTGACAATTAATTTTCTAGGTCAAGATTCAAGCCTTCATGATTTTCATTGAAGAGGACACTATACAGTAAGTTCCAAATCTAGGAGGATTCAAGTTTAAACCAACCAGATATCGGATATCTAGTGAACATCTGCAGGTTTTAATTCATTTTTATTTTTAAGGACTTGAAATTTTCTCTATTCAAATTAAGAGATCATCAGATGTCTTTTCTGGAAGCCTTGAATCAGGAATTTGAGATTACTTCTTCAACCAGAACAAAGATGAAATCATCAATTTCCAACACATACAGAGCTAAAAGCATCTCAGGTTTAGTTCTTCCAGTTTTTCTATTGAGATCCAATGAAAAGAAGAAGAAAAAAAGTATGAAAAAAGTATGTTTTTTGTGGAAGAACCTTGGATTTTATCTGATCAATTAATCACCATAGGAAAAATTTTGGAGTTCAATGAGCAGAATGATTGGCTCTTCAGTGGAAGCAGGGTCATATTTTTGTTGGTATTCATTTGAGTCCTTTTGGGGGAACTGACTGTAAGGATATTTTCACTCAATTTAAATCAATTCAACACACTCAATTGATCATTATGTAACCATAAATTTGGTTTCCCAGCTGCATATGTAGCTTGGTGGCTTTACCTAATTAACTGATGATAAAACCCTGCCAAAACTAACAGCTTGGAAATATGCCAGGTATAATGTCATTTATTTCTCCTCTGAACCCACACAGTCTGGTTTCCATTTTTACGGCTATACATTTGAAACAGAAAAAAAATGAATCATGTGAGCCTATTTCTCTTATGTGAAACAGGAAACAAATAATTAATAGGAGATTGGAACTTTAGTTGTATTGCTAGTCATGTAAATAGAATGTGACTAGACAATGTTTTTTCCAGGCCTTGTGTTAGTGGATAGACCATCTAGCTTTATGGGGCAGTTGCAATGGTTAGAGTGATTAATCCCATCTGATGTTATCAGCACAGTTCAAAATGTGCACAGTTAAGTCTTTATCTGCCAGGTCAACACCTACAAAATTGAGCAGATTTTAGCCTGAAGTTTGTTGACCAGCTCATACCAATGCAGTTGTCAAGTTGGGTCCTTTCTTGACCAGAAATCATCAATTTAGCCCAAAAAATGTGAATGCTAATAAAGATTGTAAGTCATTTCTGTGAGAACAGAAAGGGAAAACAATAATTGCAATGATGGAGAAAAGACTGATGGAAAAGAAAACTCAAGGATATGATCATGCAGAGACAAAAAGGTCAAGATGTTTATAATAAAATATCTATTCAAATCAATGAGCACACATACATGTGCAATTTTCTTCTTTGAAGGTGAGTGAAGTACCAGGTACTAACTCTGATCATCACACATACAAAAATACAAAGATACAATAAAAGGAAGAAAGGGAAGACAGCTGTTGGGGTTTATGTAATGTCTACTTATGCTTGAACAACAAATGAAAAACTTCTTTGGATGATGGAAGAGTGAAAAGAAGGGCATGAAAAGTCAAATTGTTCAGTGATACATGTTATATCGTATGTCACTATCTTTTTGCGGTACTTCGATGATGCTATCAATGATGGGTCAACACTAATAATAATAAATCTATTCCCATGCTTCTTTTGTCTTTGACCCTCTATACGTAAGGAGATCTAAGGTTTTGCGCCGGCATCCCCTATTCTATGATCCTTCTTAATTAATGTGGTACATTCCTAACTAGAGAATATCCCGTAGATCTGGACGAAACAAATAAATGTTAGTTAATAGTCTTTTTAGGATAAACTCTTAAAAAACGAAGGACGAGGTGAAGGGCAAAAAAAATGGAAAAAGAAGTAGAATGTCTTCACATACTTTGAATTTGGCTTCATCGGTTGGCTTGCCCTGTAACTCGCAGACGACATAATGAGACCCTTTTCCTACGCCACGATCAACTTGAGAGATCCTATGAAAATGAAAGACATAGCCCCCCAAATAAAAGAGAAAAAACAATTAGGCCCAGACTTTTCCTCTCAAGTTGATGTTGATTTGAAACAGCTTCAAACTTACACAGGCTTAGCGTGGTCTTGGTCCCAAAACCCATGAATCTCGACAGCGCCTGCAACGTTATCATCAACCCAGCATTTAATGGTACCCCAGCCGTCCTTCTTAGGCCCTTTCTGATAATAAACCGCGATATCGCCTCCAGAGACTTTGAGGGGGATTTTAATCAGGCTTCCGGGTTTCTCAGAGAACCAATAATGACGTTCGTCTTCGGCATCGAGTTTTGGAGCAACAGGAGACCAGCCAGAGTTAATGAAGACGGATTGAGGGAGCGGGTTGATGAGGTCGTTAGCGGAAGCACAGCTGGGCTTGATCTCCCGAAAGCCGGCCAAGGTGTGTGGCTTGTCATGGATCCGATAAGCTGGGACCTTCGAGTATCCTGCCTTGGCGGTCTTCGAGAGTCCCAGTGTCCCGCTCGACTCGTCGTTTCCTTCAGCGCCAGGTTCGGAGCCCTTCCGAAGCCCTTTACCGCCCAATAGACTCGGGGCTGTGTTCGCTTGAGAACCACTCATCAGCGATGCATCCCCCAAGACTGGAGGTGAGAGGCCTGTCAGATCAGCCTCAAGTGCTGCCTCGTCCCATACTACACATATCTCGCTCTCCAAGAATGAGATCACCGTGTCAGCCAACAGTTCGTGCCCTTTAGCATTCGCAAGCACTGGGTCGATGAAGTACGACTGCGACACCTTTTCGGGATTGGCCAGGTACTCCTCGTAGAGTAGACCTTTGACCCTATCGATCCACAGGGGTAATCAGACGATCAGCTGGTCAACAAGAGTAAGTTGAAAACGCCTGAGGACATACGTCAAATGAGGTACATCGTAAAAGTGCGCAACAGCTGAATGCCAAACCTCAGGTCCTGTGAATCCATGTTCATTTTGAAACTGGGGGGCGAAGTGCCCGAGTAGAATGACTGCTGGTTGATCCGGTCGAAGGAGGAGCGAGCGGATCAGCAGATCGGTGGTTGAGATTGTCTCGGGTTCACTTTCAAAAATAAACAAATAAGCTTAACTAATGTGCAGATTTCGAGTTTCTTGACAGAAAGCAGCACCAAGGCTAACTCACTGTGGATCCTCAGTATCAAATTCTACAATGACCAAATCCACGCGATCGGGTAGATGCATGGCGGAGCAGAATCCATAGTAAGCTGTTCCGGTTCGACGTACTGGAGAAAAGATAGTTAACAAGTCAATAATCAACAGGGAGAGATCAGGGTTAATAAGAAGATGCACTGACAGGCACCATTGGTGAGTTCATTGGCCGGATGAGGAAATACGTCGTTTAGCCAGGTGAAGATTCGGTGTGGATAGCAGTTTGGGCCGATAGGGTTCCCTAATGGGTGAGCAGCTGTTGCATCGAGTCCATGGCAGCTGGAGATAGAGCCACCAAGGATCCCGATTGTAATGGGCAAGCCGGCCATAGCGCGTCTGATCACCCTGCGGATCCGATCGCTGGAGCCGACATGGGTGCGAGTCTTGAGCAAGGCCTGGGAGCCATAGACCTGCCCGAGCTCGTCGGTTTCCCCAAAGGTCGGACAGAAGGTGAACGGGGCCAGGTCGCTGAAGTTGGCCGGGCCGAGCCCACCGGGCGAGTTGGAGGCGCCCTGGAGCAGCCGTTGCCTTCGGGCCGAGATCAGATACGCATCCGTCCGGCGTGAGCCTGCGGACCTAGTCGCGAACCCAGGCAGTGGTCCAATAGGCGAGCTAGACCAGCTGATGAAATGGATAAGGATAAAGATCGAGGCCAAGATGGCCAACACGACGAGCAGCCTTCGACGGGACTGGAGTAAAGGCCAGCCAAATCAGTTTCATTATACGAAGAAATTAATAACGAGAGGGATCGTTCCACTTACGAGTAAACTGGTCCGAGAATGGACTGGAGACCTTGGGGTGAGGAGCGTTGCCCTGGAGGGCGAGGTTGAAGTTCGGGAGGTGCTGGTTGGAATGGATGAACTTGAGGGATGACGCTTATGCATGGTGAGCCGATTAGTAAAGGATCTGATGGAACTTTTTCGCTGGGTTCTCTCAGAGATGGAGGAGAAGGGGCCAGACTCAAGCAGACGGGACGCTAAAGCAGCGGGATCCTTTGAAGGGAGGAAAAGATTATTCCAGTTAACCACCCACTCGGATCGATTGATTACGTCATCGCTCATCACATCAACCTTGGAGCACGTCCCCGTCCCCGAATCGGGGGAGCCCGAGCCAGTTGAAAGGCTAAGGTTTAAGGGAATCCCCATACTTGAATTTACTTACCCTTGATAACCATGATAACTTGATAATGCTATAGAGTAAAAATATCAAAGTTGAGGAATTCAAAACAATATACCAACTGATTTATTTTCCATTAAAGAGTTTTGATTTTAGAAGAAAAGAAGAAAAAAAACAATGAACTGGTGGGAATTAGAAGGAAATCAAATATTATAGTTATTAAATTTCAATTGGGAATCAAAAGAAAAATTACTTGTTTACATGGTGGATCAAACTGAGCAAAAGAAACAATAAAACCAAATTCTTCAAGAAGCCTTAATCAATTCCTAATTATAAACCCTTATCTAGAATTGAATTTGGTATCTCCACCGTTGCTGGAAGAAACACGAGTTTATGTCTTGCGTGATGAGTGCCCTGAGTCTTTTTTTTGTTCTTCTCTTTCTTCCATGATTTTTTGAACAAACTAAGGTAAACATCTAATGTACGTCTCCGCAACTAGTAGTTCTTCAATCACTGACAACGACATATTATGTATTCAATCAAGTCGAGAAATGTAACGAATCGGGAAGCTCCCCCGGCGAAACTCGCTAAGGCAAGCCTAACATGTTCTTAAATACATAAATAAATGTGTATGTATTTAGATAAATATGCCAGTCTCGGCATAAGTAACGGCCGGCGAGGCAAACGACGACACCGATGGTCAGCCTTAAAGGAATCGGTACATCATAAGACCGAGCTGAACCGACCGTTCCACCAAGAATAACCACGGCCGTCTTCGTCTTCTCTGGATTGGTGTCTTCGGACAGGACTGAAAGGCTGCCTACTTAAACCGAACATCCGATCCCAACCCAGCATTTATCATCATGGCTTCATCCAACCACTCGAGCTCGATAACCGATCCATTCTCAGCTATCTACAAGGCCCAGCCGGGTGAACTACCATCATCCCTATCGATCGAAAGCTATTATACCAAACGAGCCGAACATGCAAATGCTCCTGACCAATCGGCCGACTTTCCTTCCAATCCCTGCCAGAAATCTGCCCATTCTCATCCAAAACAAACACCAAACGTTTTCTCTCCCTCCCTCGCCGGCGAAAGGGATAGGGGCGTGCGCAAACGGATGCTCAGTAACCCAGAGAGTCTGCTCCCTCCAGCCTCAATAGTCACCTACTCACCGAGACCACAGCCAAAGCCATCAACTTCACAGTGCCTTGTTGTCGATAAGGACAATGTCACTATCAAATATACGCAAGAAGAACAAGTTGATCCAACACATCAGTGTCGGTTTCGAACCGAGACGGCTCAATCGAACCTCTTCAAGTCTCCGTTTCAGACCCCACCTCGTCGATCGGGGATCTTCTTTTCTCCATCGAGGAGCCTAGACACTCTGACTGCCAAGCGGATTAGGCCTGAAAACATCACGAGTAGTACTCATCTTGTCCAAACCAAGAGCGAGGTTGAGGCCATGCTCAGCATGGAGAGCCACCATCGCTTTTTGTCTGCCTTCTCCTGGTCGATCATTCGCGGTGATGCCTGTCTTGATCTCGAGTATGTACCTCCTTGGTTCATTTTCATGCCGCTATCTCTTCAATTGACTGATTTATATGCCTACCTTTCCTCCCCTTCGTCGTCAAAAACAATCCGCAGCAATCAAGGTCTTCGTACGATTCCAGATCTTTCAAAGCTTGTAGAAGAGCAAAAAACTGTTGTAGGGCATCTGCACGATAAAGTGAAAGCTACAGCTATAATTGAAAAGATGGTCAACCCGGGCGGGATAAGTCATCGTGGGGCAAATCGGCAGCCAATAACACGAGCGAAATCGGCGCCACTAGCCACGTTTTTACCCAAACCAACCTTCACGCTCTTCCTCTCAAACAACGAGTTGACTTCGAGTCCGTTTGCCAAGCTCGAGCGGATCTGCTACTTCCAAGGCCTCGAACATCTCAGCCTACGCTCGAATCATCTCACCGAGCTCCCGGTTGAAATCGGTAACTTGAAAAACTTGAAGGTCTTGAATCTGGCCTACAACCGCCTCGAGTTCCTGCCCTCCTCGATCCTCAAGCTCCTCGATTGCAAACTGATTCTGAACGGCAATCCCTGGCTCCAGCCCCCCTCACCTACACCTCCGCTCGGCTCTTCCGCTCGGAAGACCACTTTGGACGATGGTCAGTTTCGATGGCTATCGCAACCCCACGGCGTCTTTTACTTCGCAACACCCGCGGGGACGGCTGTCCCAGTTGATGGCACATTGTCTCCCCCGTTCCCCAGCTTGGTCGAAACCTGTATCCGGAAGATTTGTGTAACCAAGGATCTAGAGGGGGAAGAAGAGACACTACTTGGGCTCGATAATGATATCCAACACGATCGATTCCCCCAACCGTCTTCACCCATGGAGCCCCACTCGTCCGGACATCAGTCCCCGCACCCTACCTTGCTTTTGCCGGTCCAGCTCCAAAATATACTCGCAGACCCTGGCTCATACTTCTATCGCTGCGACTTGTGTACCACCACACTGGCCTTGAAACCTGGCGCGCTTCCCCAAAAAAACCGACCCCATCCACAACAAGCTTTCCAATTCAGGCTTATCGACCAACACGCCGGTCTCTTACCCCTAAACCAATCAGAACCTGATCCTCAAACTCCAAGTCAAAGGATCGAGCCCGATTACACTAGCCTCATCCCGATTCGGTGGAACGTCTGTCACCTCAATTGCTGCGAGGAGCATCTCATTAATGTTTAAACCTCTTCTCACATATCATTCCGTTTGCTTGTATTACCATCTTGATCATTGCTAACTGTACTGTTATTACCTACCATCATGTTTCCTCTAAATTATCACCCTCATAGCTACTATCATCATCACCAGCGCTCTTGTTGTTTTCACAAACATGAAGCAAGTATTTATCTCCATGTAAAACATCAATACATCTTCTCTATCTCTAAGCATAACTTGTTTGCTCTCTCTGGACTTCATTGTATGCAATGCGTATATCTTCATTTCTTCAGATATGTATAATCGTTTTTTTGAACTTGTAATATTTGGGCATCTTTTGTCGTGGATCTTGACTTCATATCCGTTTTCTTCAATGTTCATACGTACGTGAATATGTACACTGCTCCTTGCCTTATCTCTCTCCTATCTACTCCTTTTCTTTTTTTTTCCTTTGCAAAAGGTTATATGTATTTTGCATTTTTGGTACTCACATGGTTTATAGAAACAAATAATAATCAAACCAAAGTACCATGTCCTCAATCAAAATCAACTTAAGTTGGTTGTGAAAGACAGATCAGTTTTTACCTGTATTTATCTAGAGAATGTGTACTAGCCCAGTTCACGTAGGTGCTCGTCGTCAGATAAAATACAAACGACGAGCAAGGTTTATGCACGCGTCGATTAATTTCAGTGCCATTTTAGCCACGCGCAATGTTGTTTTTTCCACATCTGCATAAAACGGCCCTACGTGAACTGGGCTAAGACTCAGACCTGGGGTTTAGCATCCTAAGGACAGTTCCTACCAACATAAATTACGTTGACCACATTGTGTAACCAACGCCTTGATAATTGGGTTTCAGCTTACGCCTTCATCCAGTCGATGAAAATTGACCATCGGACACCCAATGGACACTCCATCTTTTTACATGAAGTCCGATGGATGGTGCTTTCATTGCGTCCGATGGGCGCCTTCGACGGTCGAGCATTTCTTGGACGCCCTTTTCAAGTGTCCAAGTAGCGTCCGCTGGATGTCAACTTGTAGGTTTATTCTTCTCCAAGGCTATGCACGCCTCTATTTGACAACGAGAGGTGTTAATTATTGAGAATTCATGGCAGCCGAAAAATGATCCTGTTCAACACCAACATTGAGGCTTTCTTACCAAGGTCGATGTGGAGCCTAATGCTTAACTTTCCGACACTGGCGAGTTTTCAGCGGGCCGGCAACCAAGCTCCAACGCGCGCCCCCTGATCACGGGTGGGACTTGGTTTAAGTTTGGCAAGCGAAGTGGTCTGAAGCCGTGTACCGCTACTTTCTACACTCTGTAGCTGAGAATGTTAATGGCAAGTAATGTTTGTACTGCATCAGCCTATCAACGCCTATCTGCGCGACGAAGTATATCCTCTTACTCATCTTCGCGGGTCGTTACCGACTCTGAGTTGAAGCCTTGCTTTCACTCTTCGTCGCCAGCACTCGCCATTGCCACTGTGGGAATGTCCGAGCTGGCACACTTCGTGAGTTCATAGAGGTGCAAACTGCTGCCATACCGCATCCCACCGGTGTAAGATCCGTGTATTATATCCTCGAAGCGCCCGGGCCGTTACCTGGCCGATCTTCCCTGCACAGTGCAGACACCTGATTGTTTGACCTCTTCCATCCTTTCGACCCTCTTGCAAAACACAGTCCGTCCACACTGTCTCTTCTCCATTCCAGATGGCTGAAACATATCCCTCTTTCGAGGCCCAGGCTCAGAAAATGGCACAGCAACATACAACGACAGAGGCTACATCGTTTCTTCTCGGAAGCCTACTTGGTGGTTTTATGGTAAGCGGTCCGGTTATGATTTCTTTGAAGATGCTTAGAACTAACCACAATTATCTATATTGACACATGATCGTAACACCAAAGTTGGTCGCGCTTCTCAGATCGCCTTTCATTATCATCTACCTCCTCACTGGGAGATTTAAACAGGGCTGGACTCTGAGAAGAAATTCACATACTTCTCAGACTACTTCGTGCAGAAACTGGCGTGTTAAAGGCAACCGTTTTACGATCAGTGGACTCCAGCCCCGAAAAACGCAGAAACTCTATATTGAATATCTGTACTGGTATAACAGACTTTCTCTTCAAAGTGTGTGGAGATGTCAAGTGTTTACTCTTGCTAAGCTTTCAATCGTACTCGTAAATCATCTTCCCCTAATTTTTATGTTTGTTGAAACAATGGGTGGGTCAAATACAAGCAAACCAACTGACTCTAAGGTTTCTTCAATCACTACAAAGTTCTATCTCATGAGCGTCGTTATTTCGATCTTTTGGAAAAACTGGCGGGGGGATGAATTCTTCAGCCATTTCAGAAGACCTGCATTCATCGCTATCGTCCAGCTCCCGGTGATGTTTCTTCTGGCGATGAAAAACAACATCTGTGGATTCTTGGGAATCGGGTTTGAACGCATCAACTTTTTGCATCGTCTAGCTGGTGAGCTCCATTACAAACTCATCACACATCCTTGCTCAGTCCGTAACTCAATGAAATTAATCTGCTGGAAATTCGCAGGTCGGATCGTAGTACTGTGCTGTTAGTCTATGCTTAACCATACAGCGGCCTCATATCATATTACAACTGACCAGGAGTCTTCTGCAGCAATTATTCACGCAGGACTCATCCTAAATGTTCAAGTATCTCCACTTCGTGAATTGTTCAAGCAATCAACATTTATGTTTGGAGGTATATCATTGGCAATAATGATACTTGTTACATTGACCTCCATCGGACCGATCAGGAAGAGATTCTATCAATGTTTTCTTGCGGTACACATTTTAGGGTAGGTTTCTTCGAACCTAACAATAATAATGTCTGTTCCTTTCTGAATTATATACTTATACCGTTTTAAACGACTACTTCCTCTTCTGTCATTCGGCTAGTTATCTCCTGTTACTCTGGGCCCTCTGGAAGCACGTTGAGGCAACCCATCTGGTGAGCAATTTTCTTAGGTGAAGGTCAATTGTGGAGGGGCCAAAATTGTATCCATTAACGTCCTCGGTTCTGTTGATTCTAAAATAAAGCCAATCCTGATATGCTGTGCATGTAAAGCAGTGGACCAAATATGTCAAGCTATAAACACCACCTTCAGGACTGCCCAATTTACCTCTTTACCCGGAAAGATTACGATAGTCGAAGTTCCTAACCTCGGTAACGGCTGGAGGGCAGGTAAATACTTCTGAAACCACCAAGTTAGTCATGGGATGAATTCGGGGCTAAAATTGATTCTAATTGTAGGACAATTCATCTTTCTGCGGGTATACTCGCCCAAATATATCCTAGAAAAGGTCACTATTTGGTAGAAACTTCCTTTGGAGGCTCTCAATAAAACTAATCATTCTTGTTGACTCTATCAGCATCCATTCACTATTGCGAATGCTCCAGCCACTGATTCACCTTACAGGTATGCGATTTTCACAAGATAAAATTTTACAGGTAGATCAATACTGATTGTATACCATTCCTGGTTCACCTTTATTCAGTACAAAGGACAATCTCGTGCTGATTGCGAAAGCAAACGGGGATTATACAAGGGTAAGCTGAGAATGATGCAATGATTATCCAACAGGATCCTAAAAGCTAATGAGATTTTGACTGTAGAGAATACACGAGATAGGGTTGACGAAGGCCGCAATGGAGAGCCAGAATTCAGAGTTGAAGAGTCCCCATAGTCTCAGAGCTGATAGCGTTTCGACTGAAGAGACTAAACCTGAATTAGGTTTGATCGATTCAACCTATGATAGTCAGCTCATGGTTTCGGTCGAAGGGTAAGAATTCCATAGGATTTGTCCGAGTACCAGAATAAAGCATCTTATTCTATTCTTTTCATTCTTTCAGGCCTTATGGACATATGTGTCATGACATGAGAAATCATGAGACGGCAGTTTTGATAGTGAGTCTCCCTACTTTCCCTTTCTCATCAGAGTTGAACTAAACCCAATGTATTCTAGGGGGCTGGAGTAGCATGCACCTTTGTCATGTCGCTGTTGGAAGAGGTTCGCGATCCAACGTTCTCAAATTTCTCGTTTCCACTGTGTTTTTTAACTGATCTCTAATTTCCCCCTGATAATTGATGAGCAGATTGTAGGCTTGGCTGTCAAGGCTTCGTCGGCCACACGAAACATCCTCATCTACTGGACTCTGAGAGACATCGGTGCGTCTCGTAACTTGGTCATTTTTGTATCTATCGTTTTATAATATTAGCCCATGCCTTCACAGGATCCTTACTCGCATTTAAATTTAATTCAATCTTTTAGATATGGTCGAATTTTTTCTTGAACCCATACGAGAAAATATGCGGATTGCACAAGAATTGGGTAAGTCATTCACAATCTAAAAATCAGCTTATTTTTGTCTTGATGGACTGAGTTGTCTTCCTGATTTTTTCAACGAAACAGATATCGCCGTGCAAATCAAGATCCATGTCACTTCATCGATTGGAGTATACAGGCCACAACCCTCGCGAGAGCTGACAATAATTCAGAGGAGACTTGATCTTAAGGAGGTAGTAGACGAGGCAGTAAACATAACAATCGCGGAAATAAATGCCTTGGGTAGATTTGATGCTGCATGTGGTGTCGGAATCGCTTCCGCTAGTGGATCCACAGCGTTTTGTAAAGCGTTGAGAGACGCAACTCTCAGTGTTGATCGAAAAACTTTCACAGAAATCGGTGGTATCACTGTACACACGTGAGTTTCATACTCTTCACGGTATGTTTTAAACCATCAATTAAGCAGCTCGCTGACTAAAAATCATTTTCTATGTTGTGATGTCTAATCGCTTAGGGAAATTTTCGACAATCAGTAAACTTTCAATATGCAAACAAATCTGTATTATAAATTTCTCGTGATCTCTGCGAGTGTTTTTTCTTGTCTTGGGTTTTATGGAATCATGTTACATATGATCATCGGTCTTGAATTTGTATAACATTAAATAAAGCTGTAGATGAGCGCAACACCTGCTCAAGTTTGTTTAAACTCCATCTGGTATGGTTAATGCTGTACGTTCATGAAAGGATTGTTTTAGCTTGAGTTTCAATTGAGTTCTGTTAGCATTGCATTTTTTCTCGTAATCCAGCACAACAGGGGAGTTGATGTTGCACCAAAATGGTTGCCAATATCAACAGCCCACTTGCACATACACAACGAGTAGATAGCCCCCAATTTTGGGAGAAAGACACAGATCGACGCCGATCCGCAATCCGTGTCATGCAACCTAACGGGCCGACGTCGACTCGTTAGGTTGCATGTATTGATCCAGTACAAACCTTGCATGGTTTGTTTGGCTCGCAAAGGGCATTCCCTTACACCACGGACGCATTCAGGCGTCTTCAAGGCGTCTTTTTTTTCGTCTTGAAGACCCTTTTTTCAATTCAGTAGAGCTGTCAGCAGAGGTTTTCGTCTATGAGACGACTTGAGAATCAATTACAAAATTAAAGAATCGCAGGCAAATGCGGTCTTCGGGGTGTCTTCGGGACAAATATTGTACTAAGTCGTCCTGAAGGCAGCTTTTTTTCACATTTTTGTCTTGAAGACGAATCAGATGTCATCGAGTTGCGTCCGTGGTGTAGTTATATGTAGATTCTAGTATATTTCAATAGGGTACCACGGGTGCATTCGGGCGCCTCCAAGTCGTCTGGAAGGCGTCAAAATCCTATTCAGTAGCATAGGATTTCGCCTGCCAGGCGTCTTTTGAGGCGTCACCCAGGCGCCCAGCAGTAAGTCCTCGACTTCAAGTGAGAACCAAAGGCGCCCGGGAGCCGTCTGCTGAGACGACTTTCAAACGTCCTTCCAGCTAAGGCGCCTCCGAGGCGGATGAGAATCTGCCTCGCAGACGTTTCCCAGGCGTTTCAAAGTCGCCCGTTGGGCGGTTTTGGCACGTCTGAAGACGCCCGGTGGGTGCTTTTGGCACGTCTCTGAGCCAGGTCAGCTAGGTGCTGACCTGGCTGGGTTGCCTGCTTGAATGTGACCCGTGCACATTGGCAGTCGGGGAGTCGCTTGCTAAGGTATTATTTCAGTGGGGGCATGTTGTATGTATTGCTATTGCTTGCTTATGTTCCAATGTTGTGTTGTGTATTTACATGTATGTAGTATAATAATCAGAAAGGGAGGAAATGAGAACATAAAATAATAAAATAATAAAAAATAATAATAAATGGGATGATTGGGGAGACTATCATCCCCATCAACGGTTATCTCTCTCCGCCCTCTTGGTGGAGAGCACCGTGGCCGTTCGGCGACGCAAGTCCAGCCAAGACCTCGCTTTTGGTTGGGAGCTGCTGGTCATCCTCGCTCCAGTCGTCGACCGTCTTACATTCATCCCAAAGGCGCTTGTCCTGCGCCAGAACAAGGTGTCCAAACATGCCGTTGTACATGGCTGACTTGCCTCTGCGGCTAGCAAGATCACGATTGATATCCTCCCAAAAACATTGTATGGGAACGCCCGGGCTGGCAATCCGGGCGAGTCGGTTCAGGTTGATCATTGCTCGGATATAGGCCAACCGGGCCCGGCGTGAAGGAGTGATGCGCTGATCGCTAACGATCATTGATTGGCTGAGTCTGGTGAATCGGGGATCCATGTTGCTGTAAACATCGGCAAGCATGCTATCCAAGGATGGTGGCGGTAGTAGCGTGGCCCTTGCGGTCGTGGGCACCAGCCCGATTCGGAGTAGATTGGAGAAATTGTTCTTCTCTGACTTTAGGATGGCTCCAAGGAGTTGATCGAGTTTAGCTGTGTAGTCTGGGTTGGTACGGTAGTTGGACGGCATGTGGGCAGCCTTGAAGGTGGGGGTCTGCTGTTCCATCACCCCCTGCCAGCATAAATGGGTCAGCAATCATATGCCCAACAAGGGCGAATAGATCTCATCGGCTTACCTTGACAATAAAGAATGGGCACTTGTCGATAAGTCGTTTTTTCGCCGATTGACGCCCATAAGCCTCGATATCAGGACGCAGTAGCGCTTCACGCACCTGGCCACGAAGAAATTGTCGGACTTCTGAGGAGAACCATTTGGCCTCACCGGTGGCCTCTTGGATGGAGGACGACGGTGGTGGATGTATTTGCCCGTTGAGGGTAATCATGATGTTCATGAGCCATAGCTCTTCTTCGGGCATCTACGGAGAGGAGCTCATTAGTAATCGGGGGAGCAACAAAGTTAAATTTAATCTTACGTTGACGAGATTTCGAGCCCACTGAATCGTGTCGTCGTTGAGTCGGAATCGATCACCCATCATCTCCAGCCGGGTACGAACGGCGTCAATGGAACGATTGGTGAGCCTCCCGCCAGACGTCGTTAGTAGGGATGAACGTTGGCTGGAGTTTAGACTGGACGGAGGTTTGGAAATGTTAGTAACATCTGATCCATCGGGATCAGAGTTACTAACATGTAATATCGTCCTACGAGCCGGTGTACGGAAATCCTGGGGGGAGTTTAACGGTCGGCTACCCGGCTGATTTCGGATCGGTCCGACTTGACCCCGGGGCGAGGGAAGGAGATCTGTCGAGGGATTTTTTTTGGTTAGTCAGACAAGTCTGCCTGTAGATGATGAATGGGGGAAGAAACTCACCCGGTCCTTGGTGGCGGTACGGGCTCATCATCTCGGGCCATTGCGGAGGGACATACGTTTCGGATGGCGGGGCTGGATTCATAGGTGGCGGGGCTAGGGATGAAACGGTCGGCAGGATGGTTGAATTGGGTGGGGCTTTGGTATTGTTTCGACTTGGTGTGTTAGGTTGACCGTTGTAGCGGTGGAGGGGATTGTCGGAGGGGGCGAGGGGAGGTTTGTAGGGGTGGTGGGGATACTGGGACATGATTGATGTTCCAGCCAGGATATGGAGGCGGGGATATCTCCGACTCCGGGCCAAGGCGTGTTTGAGCCGTCTGTCACAGGTGTGACACCACATACAGGGTGTGAAACTGGAGGGCACACCCGGAATGACTTCCTTGTTCCATACAAAGGGGTGCAGTCTATGTCCTTCATGGCCCATGCACCCCAAAAATTAATATTGCTTCCCACTACTAAGAATTCAGTGGTTCCCTAGAAAAAAGATTCATAAATAAGTTTTCATGAAGATCCCTGGTCAGTAGCAACTAATTTTCTTCTTGAGAAAGGTAAAAAGGGCCACATCTCTGATCCATGTTCCTATTGTGGCAGGCTTTGAGACAGTACCACAAGATGGTGGAGTGGAAAAATTTAAGTGTATTTCATGTGGAGGAAAGCTGCTAAATTTGAGAAGTATTCATAAGCACTTGGCCTCTGAAAGTCATAAGCAGATCACAATATTTGGACACAGATTGGAAAAGACAACAGCCCCGGAGGACTATGTGGGCATCTATGAAAGTTCTGCCTCTACACAATGTCCCCTCTATAATTATGAAGGTCTTGATACAATGGATGTTGAACAAGAATGTCCCACAGCCCTGTTGGAATTCAATGATAGTTTGGGAATGGGATTTGGGGGAGGTGAAGATATTTCAGATGAGCTTTCAGAAAAGGCCTTCAACCCTCTTGAGTGGCTCATTGATGATCCAATATCAGGCCTCTCTGGGGACCTCATTGAAGACCCCGAAATATTAGAAGGTGATAATGAACCTATTAATGATGGCTATTGTAATACAAATGTAATGTGGTATCCATTTCCTTCAAAAATGGTATGTAATGTCTCTGTTGCCTCAGAAGGAAGAGGAGATAATATTCTAACATAATATATTTATCTTCAGTATCTGATTGGTGCACTGATTCTTGGCCACTTGCACAATGTCTTGTCACGAAGCATGTACCACCAGATCCGCTTAATACTCCATGTTTGAAATGTGTGCCTACCCCATTGGAATACACTCAGGAGGAGCAGGGACAGAATCCGTAGGATGCTGAAAATCAACATTAATGAGAAGTTATCTGTTTTGAACAACAAGTGCTTTTCCCTCAGTGTGAAAGATATCATATGTCATGTGGGTTGTTTTTATACCATTATATAAATGTAGTTATTTTGGAGCATACTGAATTTTCTATCATCTCTTGGCAATCCAGGAGCTTTCAAATCCCTATATGACTAAACATTTGGAATTCTATCCACATGAGACTAATGGTATGAATATCCATGCACTATATCAAAGTGCCAAGTGGAGGGAGCATTTATCTCGGGAGGGAAGAGTACAGATGGTTCAGAGTGGTAATCAACACTATTATATATTTGAGCCAATTACACTACAAGGGCCAGATCAGGAAATTGTCATACCAATATTCTTCTTCAAGATGAATGATGTGCTACATGCTAAATGCATTGTGCCAAGGATGAATGAATATCAAGACACAGAATTCCAAGATGGGACAAGGCAGCTGGCAATCATAGTAACTGAAAACATAAGTTACAATTCACCTGATTTGCACAATGTTACTGTAGACAGATTTGACAAGATATATTCAGAGTTTCCAATTGTATCTGGAAAATCTTTCAGGGATAGAATACGGGGTCAAATTCTTGAAGGACCAGAGTGGGCCCCTAAAGTAGCAATCCCAGTGCCCAACCCTTGGAGATCTAAAGCCAATGGAAAGATAATTCGCCATGTCCCCATTACACTTTACTCAGACGATACTTCTGGGAACATTTCAAAACAATGGAACAAACATGTCTCCTTCTATATGACATTGAGTGGCCTACCTCCAGAGCATAGCAACATGGAGTATAATTGTCATTTCGTTACTACGTCCAATGAAGCAGGGGCTTTGGAATTGGGAGAGTCTATTGTTGAATATATGAAGTACACCATATTCATCTTTCTTGGAATTGGTATTATATTATATTTTTGACTGACGAGATATTTTTCCCTAGCTTTTTGATCACCAATGGCAGTTTTGCATATGATTCCAGTATTCATCAAGAGGTTTTATTCATGAGTGTAGTTCTTTGTTATCTAGGAGATTCACCTATGTCAGCTGAGGGGGGGTTGATAAATGCACGCCCCCCCGGGCACGCCCACGCCCACGCACGCCCTTAAAAAAAAGGCGTGCAACCCGCACGCCTTTTTTTTATCGGCGTGCGTCCTGCACGCCCATCCTTGGGCGTGGGCACGCCTGTAGATGGGCGTGCAGTTCGCACGCCCATCTACAGGCGTGCGACACCCCCAAGGAGGGCGTGCAGCCGCACGCCCTGCCGGGGAGGACTGCAAGCCCCTCGGCCGGAGGGATCCCCCCGGTCGAGGAGGTTATACAACCTCCTCGACCGGAGGGAATCCCCCTCCGGTCGAGGAGGTTATACAGCCTCCTCGACCGGAGGGATCCCTCCCGGTCGAGGAGGTCATACAACCTCCTTGGCCGGAGGGGGATTCCCTCCGGTCGAGCAGGTTGTATAACCTCCTCGACCGGAGGGGGATTCCCTCCGGTCGAGGAGGTCATACAACCTCCTCGGCCGGAGGGATGCCCCCCGGTTGAGGAGGTTGTACAACCTCCTCGACCGGAGGGGGATTCCCTCCGGTCGAGGAGGTCATACAACCTCCTCGGCCGGAGGGATGCCCCCTCCGGTCGAGGAGGTTGTATAACCTCCTCGGCCGGAGGGATCCCTCCCGGTCGAGGAGGTCATACAACCTCCTCGGCCGGAGGGATCCCTCCCGGTCGAGGAGGTCATACAACCTCCTCGACCGGAGGGGGCATCCCTCCGGCCAAGGAGGTTGTATGACCTCCTTGACCGGAGGGAATCCCCCTCCGGTCGAGGAGGTTGTACAACCTCCTCAACCGGGGGGCATCCCTCCGGCCGAGGAGGTTGTATGACCTCCTCGACCGGAGGGAATCCCCCTCCGGTCGAGGAGGTTATACAACCTGCTCGACCGGAGGGAATCCCCCTCCGGCCGAGGAGGTTGTATGACCTCCTCGACCGGGAGGGATCCCTCCGGTCGAGGAGGCTGTATAACCTCCTCGACCGGAGGGGGATTCCCTCCGGTCGAGGAGGTTGTATAACCTCCTCGACCGGGGGGATCCCTCCGGCCGAGGGGCTTGCAGTCCTCCCCGGCAGGGCGTGCGGCTGCACGCCCTCCTTGGGGGTGTCGCACGCCTGTAGATGGGCGTGCGAACTGCACGCCCATCTACAGGCGTGCCCACGCCCAAGGATGGGCGTGCAGGACGCACGCCGATAAAAAAAAGGCGTGCGGGTTGCACGCCTTTTTTTTTAAGGGCGTGCGTGGGCGTGGGCGTGCCCGGGGGGGCGTGCATTTATCAACCCCCCAGCTGAGGTCACAAATACCCCAATTCCTGGGGTTTGCAAGAACCCCTGCAGGATGTGCCATTTGCATGTAGATGAAATGTCAGACAAAAGATCCATCTCATACATAAAAGATTTCTTTGGGATACCTTTGAAACCTTTTGCAAGAATATGGACACAAACTGTTGAGAAGACCAAGAGCTCATGGAAAATTCTGACCACTCAGTCAAAGAAGGAATATGAAACCCACATGGATCATTTGGGCTTGACAGATAAGCTACAAGACAAACTCATAGCATTGAGGCGTAATAACCCTGAAGAAAGCCAAAGGATCCTCATGATAGAACAAGAGGAACCACACAGGCTTTGCAATACATTTGCTCACCTGAAAGAATTTGATGGATGCCTAGATACCCCAGTCGAAATTCTACATGTTTTCTCACTAGGGATTGTCAAGTATCTGTTACGGGACTTCATGGATAAAAAAAAGGACTTTTCAAAAATGGAGGCACATTTGAACTCCTTCATCACAAATGGTATGAATATTCCACCTATTCAGGCTAAATACATGATTGCACACTGGAAGAGTTACTTGGGCAAAGACTTCCGCACAGTAGTACAGCTGGCACCATTTGTATACTTTCCCTTTATGAGCAAGTCAGAGAAGGAAATATGGATCCCATTATGCTGCATTGGCAGACTGATTTTCCAAACTCATATAGACAACATGAACGAGTACATAAAGAAATTAGAAGATCAAATTAAGATATTCATGTATAACATTGTCAAAATGACTGCCCAATGGGCAAATAAGCCAAAATTCCACATGCTATTACATCTACCTGACTCAATCAAAAGATTTGGCCCGGCTACCTTATTTGCGACTGAGAAGTTTGAAAGCTACAATGAACGACTGAGGAAAGCTTCTATTCACACAAATCGACTCAGTCCAGGCAGAGATATAGCCATCAGTTTCAGTAATTACCAAGTGATGCGCCTAATACTCTCAGGAGCTTACATGTGGGATGATACACAACACAAATATCTCCAAGGCTCAGATGAAGTCATGAGAATGTTCTCAGGTAATCCACTCATACAAAAGTCCATGGGATACAACCCCAAAGTGGATGAACAATCCTATTTCAAAGCATCTAAAGTGCATGAAGGGAATGAGGAACCAGTTCCACATGAAGTCAGACATAATTATCCAAATTCAGAAATTACACAGGTTGGAACTTTACAGCTGAATGATAATAATAAAGTTTCCAAGGGATCATTTGTACTTGTGAGTGTTTCAATCATACAGATTTATGTATAAAGAAGGCAATGACTCAAATGCCCAAAAATTCAAATAAACAGGAAAATAACCAATATGTTGGGAGTGTTCTTTCAATTTGGCAAGTTGGCCAGCAAAATTACATCTTGCAAATTGAACAATGTAAGATCAAGGGTTTACAGCCGGATTGTAAGATGAGGATATTGGAAAAAGAATTGGTAGTAAGATATGTTCCAGCACAAGTGAGTGAGAGAACTTTGTACATGTGAAAAATTTACAATCTAACTGTAGTGTTTTCACATTGAATTAGCAAATTTTATGTTGTTTAAATGTGCAACACAATTGCTATGACGGTAAGTGTCAAGCTGTGGTATCAAGCAGGCAAAGAAGTGCCCGCCAAGAAGGTACTACTGTGACCTGTGAAATAAAACACACATGCTTTAACAGCTATCTGGTGAATGCATTTTCTCATCATCATCCGGTGTTTCACCAAATAGTATCCAGATTAGACAAGGGTCCCATAACAGATGCAGAAATGCATGAAGCAGCATATTTGGGTCAAGCAAAATGGGATCAGACTGTACCACAAAGGAAGGCAAGAAATGTCACAATATCCAACAACACATTAGTGTCCCAAAACCACACATCACATGAGGCACAATCACCAGAATATCCAACAAGGTCAAGGAATAAATATCCATCATGCCAAATGAACACAAATTTCCCTCCCAATACTTCAACCCCATTATTACATCCACATTATGGTGCCAATTTGAATTCAAGCAAATTGTGTTACCCCCAAGCATCTTCCCTGCACCATCATGGTACACCTATAGCATCAAGCTCTTCCAACCGCCTCAATTTCAGCGCCAATTTGGAAAGGAGGGCATCTTACAATGCACATCTTTTACATCCACATTATGGTCCCAATTTCCATTCAAGCACATCTTCTTACCCCCAAGGAAATTCCCCGCTTCAATCAGCAACAATGTATGATTGGCAACATCATAGTACACCTGTTGCATCAAGCTCTTCCAACAACCTCAGTTACAGCCCTCATCTGGAAAGAAGGGCCTCTTACAATCCACATGTGGAAAGGCATGCATCATACAACCCTAATTTCAGCACTAATGTGGCAGAAAATTACCCATATTACCACAGTTATGGTCCTCATGGAGCATCAAGCTCTCATCCCCATAAATGATGTGTGTCATAAATGATGTGTCTGTGTTTCATGGCCATTACTCTATTCTGTCCATGAATCAATTTTTGTTATGATTCAATCAGTGCACAAGTGAAAAAGACTTCTAGATATAAAAAGTTGCCAATGTGTATGGTACAACAGCCAGAGGTTTTACAACATCATGGGCACTGCAATTGCACCTGACAGATCACAATACAAAAAAGTACTAAGAAAAATGCATGTGTTTGTGGACAAGAATTTCATGGCCAATTGGAATATCTTTTGCTGAAATAAAAACAAACAAGCTTGCAAAAACATGACATTGATTGATCTTAGGGAAACAATAAACAGCAGTGTGTAGAGAAAATCAGGGCCAACTATGTAGGCGTCCTATTCTGATGGAGGCCATGAGAGATGACTCATGCTTGACTCAGTAGTGCTTGCACTTGGGTACTACAACAAACAAGAGGATTATCAGCTAAAAATCAATAATGTGAACAAAATAAAGCTCCTTACCTGATCACATTCTTCAGCCAAAGAATTCATGTATCCTCTTGAAAACTTGATGCGCAGAGATGCCGAGGCGTCCTTTTGTTGTGGTAGCTTGTCCAAGAGGCTCCGGAATAACCTGTACTTTACTGGAAGGGGGTACTGTTCGATGAATTTCCCCCGGTGGATGCGGCCAACCCATTCAACATTGCCGGCAGCATCTTCATATTTGAGGACTCCCCCAAGTTTGAAGTTGATGTGCACCAAATCAAGTTGTGCAAACACTTTGGCTTTGAAGCGGTAAAATCTCCCAGTGGTAGGAAGAGCAGGCATAGTAGTGGTGGCTTTGGATGGACTCCTTAGTTTTAATGTCATCTAAATTTCTATAAGTCTTAGTTGGGGTGAAGGAGCTTAGCTTCTGACCAAAATAGGCTGATCTTGCCCACTGTCATTATAAAAGTGTGAGATAGAGCAAGAAGGTGAAGAGGGGTTGAGACCACAAGCATGAGATACTACTCAAGCTTACTGATTTGAGAAAAAAACAAAAACACCCAATTGTGTGATCTGAGAGTTGAAAAAAACAAGGGAACAAATCAAGCAGTGGTACAAATAGCTATTTCATAGACTCAATATATATTGGATAGGCTAGAACTCTTTCTATTTCTATAAAAGCAGTAGAATGGTAATCTAATACTGGGATTTTCTCAGTTGGTTGTCTTTGAAAAGAGACTATTATACAGCTACTTTATTGTGCTTCACAACTAATACAATTTTCTCAAAACCTAGTCCAGTGTTCTTTGAACACTCTGAAAGGAAATGGACTAAAAACATACAGCCAGTAGCCTTTGGAGTCAATGTATTGATCTATTCATTCTTTTCCTCCAAGTGCACAACTGGCCATAAGCTTGGAACATTTGGTGTTAGCCCCATACCTAATAAAAATCTGCTACCTTTAGCATCTCGAACCCCAGAACATACAATTTTTGAAGACTAAGTCACCAAGGCAGGCAAGCAGATTCATACCTGCTCAAACAACATCAGTCATATAACAGTAATACCTGTTTTATTGGAACTGTTTGTTTTATCATAACTGTTTGTTTTATCATAACTGTTTGTTTTATCATGACTGCTTGTTTTATAGGAACTGTTAGTTTTGTCTTCCAAGACTTAAGGCATAATTCAGCTCATAGATAACTAGACCTTTGATAACAAAATAGAAAGAATTGAGTGTTTAGAGGCACTTCAAATTGCGGCTAGAAGTATTAATATATCATCAGGATATCCCCTTTCAAAGAGCTTAGCCAGCCAGTCATTCAAGCCAAAAAAGGGAGTAACACCAGTGCGGATCAATTCAAGAGCCCTAGTGCTGGTTCTGGCATTGCACCAACCAAAACCTCTCCCTTTTTCCTATCAAACAAAACAGTTTGAGCTGTGTTGACCAATATAAAACAATTGGGATAATCTACTTGTACTCCATGTATGACCACTAGGATCACTGGCCCAATCAAAGCCTTGAGAGCAGAATTGGATTTAGATATATCATTCATCATGTCTTTATAAGCTGTGATGAGACAAGATTTTCTCCCCAGAAAAAAATTGGAAAGATTCAAGAAATGCTTGTATCAGGCCCTCTGTCATACGGTGGTATATGACACTACAAATTTCCAATATGAACTGGTCATTCAGCCAGTTTCATAGCCTTTTGGTTAAGGAGCGTAGTTCAGTTTGATTGGAAATGCTGAGTCATGACAGTAAACTGGCTAACCCTGCCACGGGTTCAATGCGCGATCAGGACATCTCTAGCCTGTGACCATTGTCGAGGGTTTCCACCCGTTGGTAGCAAGATTGTAGTTATCTTCGAGCTTCACTTCTTCGAAGTTCGAAGATAACTTCGAAGCTGCTTCGAAATTCGAGGTTCGAAGCATCTCTATCTTCGAGGGAAGTTTCCCCGCAGTCTTGGTGGTTCCTTGTAGCGTCAAGAGTGTGTCTGAATATGGCTCCATGAGAGTTGACATGGGTTGGTGCCACCAGCCATAGCACATTCGAGACGAAGTGCCCTTAACCCCGGGGGTACTGTCATACGGTGGTATATGACACTACAAATTTCCAATATGAACTGGTCATTCAGCTAGTTTCATAGCCTTTTGGTTAAGGAGCGTAGTTCAGTTTGATTGGAAATGCTGAGTCATGACACCCTCCAGCAGTAGATTGACACTGTTGGAGGATTGCACTTAAAAGTACCTCCCATAAATGTGAACGGCCTATTGGTTCCCAAGAACCCAAGAAGCAGGCTTCTCCATTGCAAACAGGAGTACTTGAGGTTCTATTAAATTCAAGAGCCATGTCTCTGGCTATGGTCTCAAACAGGTCAACTCTGATCCTGCAACCAATACACTGCAAACATACAGGTTCCCATAAATTGGACAAGGAGACACTCACATCATCCTCCCTTCATGGCGACAAGTTAGGCAACCTAAAGGAATTTCTGAGGAAAACCACATCACCAATGTGGACCCTACATTTTGTTTGGCCCAAAACTACCTCCTGAATCTGACTCATAATCAAAGGTGTCAGCATTATTCAACATAAGAATCAAGAAGTTCTTTGTCATTTGCCAAGCCTCAGAGGTGGAGTGCACAATATTAAGCATAGTGATCATGCCTACATCTGTGAAAATCAAATATCAAATGGTGAGCTATTCTAATCCTCTTGATATTGAAAAACCTTCAACCCCTCAATAATATTTAGTTGCCACCATAGTCCAAGCAATCACAGCCATAGTCCAAGCAAAACATGCTTGCTTCACATCTAATTCATGTCTGTGGATTTCAACATTCTTGAGTTACCATCATTTTCTAGCCTCCTTTTTGACAGTGATGTATCTTTTTCATCATCAATAAATCCTCCTTATTATTGAGGAAACCACACCTCCTGATTATCAATACATTTCTCATGTCATTCACAACAA
Source organism: Puccinia hordei (assembly GCA_007896445.1). Classification (NCBI taxonomy): domain Eukaryota; kingdom Fungi; phylum Basidiomycota; class Pucciniomycetes; order Pucciniales; family Pucciniaceae; genus Puccinia; species Puccinia hordei. Next base: position 183,314 of record RDRW01000421.1, on the reverse strand, counting down.
TTGGCTTCAAGAGAAACTATCAGAAATTTCAAAAATTAGAAACTGTAAAATCATCTTGCATTCTACCATTAAAAAGGATTTCTTTGATTTATTCTAATAACTCAAAAAAAAGTTGACAGAAAGTTCTAAAACAGGTTGTTGGCATTTATTTTTCCATCAATTCTGAATAATGGAACCTTTGAAGCTCTGGAAAATACATCATAAACACGTTGCATTGCAACTGTTGAATGCCATCAGATTCAGATGCATACTTTCTCTAGCCAAAAGGATAATTCAAAGACTCCTTCTGATTAGTAATCATTAGCTTTTAAGTTGATCTTATTTTCCCATTAATAAATTTCTATCCCTCAGCAACCAAAATAAAAGATGATCTCCAATAAATATATTGAATATCCTGATATGTATTGGTAAGTCTAACTAAGATAAAACATGTATAGAACTCTAAATTGGGCAGTGGTATCAAATCCATCAACTCATTTTTCTACTACACTGGAGTCTCACACCAGTAAGCTATCCCACACTTTAAAGCTTTTATGTCTGCTTCTAAGCAGATTACAGTTTGCTTGAACAATTAATAAATACACCCTTCTCAAACCATATCACTTTGAGAATGTTATAATTAATAGAAAATGTTTTAATTTCATATGTGGATTATACTAAATTACAATTCACTGTAACACAACAACTTTGAGGTTACATAGTATTAAAGTTCCATCTCCCTACAGATAAATGACCCTCTAAGTTTACTTTTTCCCTTGAAACTAGAATTATTAACTTGTAGTTCTCTTAACACCATTTATGATCAACCACTGTCTGAGCCAAAACAATGCAGGTCAATGATTCCAATTTGGTTGAACTTCTGATGAAAAAAAGAACTATTTTCTAAACTTCTGAGAACTTTTCTTTTGGTTTATATTGATCCAAGGTATTGTAACCCTGTGTGTCTTGTTAAAAAAAAAAGCTGCTTTTACAATTCCTCCTGACCTAATTAGAAAATCTCTAATATCTTCCAGAAAATGTGCAATAAATTCCAAGTTCATTTTTGCAATAAATGGGAGATTGGAAGAATAATTCTATCAAAATGTCCCTGATTGATATTCTCCTGTATGGATTTTAAAAATTAATAACCTACTTTTCACATGTGAGCAGGCACTATAGCAAAACTTTTCCCCAATTTTTTATTTATTTAGGTTCATTCCTTGCAGAAATAAACCTCTTTTGGTGGTAGGGAATGTCAGCCTTAGAGCCAGCGCAGCTGACCTAAAGTCTGTCTTATCTTCTTCTTTAAGTCACAACTGTCTCATATCTTTTCAGAATAAGGATTTAATGTTGTTTTGACTTCAGATTCTTTCTCCTCATCATATTTTAACCCTAGTCACAACTGAGCATTTTTTCCATATCTTACTCCTTCACATATTTAGTGAATTATTAGTGATTTTATTATAAAAACTGCTGCACAGTGTTTCAGATGCAAGCTGACCACAAGCAAACACTGATTATTTCAGCAAGCTATGAAACTTTTTTGAGTATGAGTATCCTCTACACCCTGGAGGATAAACAGACTCCAGAATACCACACATTTCAGAAAAAAGGACTTCTATCAGTTGACCTCAAGCAGCTTCCTCACCAAGGTTTTGGAATATTAAGTAAGGCCCTCACTTCTCTGATCATCTCCAAGTTCTGCTGTCATTTAATCAACCAGTGAGTCCCTTCTTCTTCTACCTCTTCAACTCATTCTACAATACTTTATCCCTAGTCTGTCTGTTCTGTCTTATCCTCCCATCTTTCCTTTCTGGGCCTTGATAGGCGCACACCATTTTATCTTGGTGTGCAGGTCCCACACACCAATTATTTTTGGCGTGTGGGGCCTACATGCCAAAATAAATTGGCGTGTGGGGAACCTTGTCAGCCAGGAGGAACTCCTCCCGGCTGACAAGTTTATACAACCTCATCAGCCAGGAGGAGTTCCTCTCAGCTGACAAGGTTATACAACCTCGTCAGCCAGGAGGAGTTCCTCCCAGCTGAAAAGGTTATACAACCTCGCCAGCCAGGAGGAGTTCCTCCCAGCTGAAAAGGTTATACAACCTTGTCAGCCAGGGGGAGTTCCTCCCAGCTGAAAAGGTTATACAACCTTGCCGGCCAGGAGGAACTCCTCCTGGCTGACAATATTGTATAACCTTGCCTGCCAGGAGGAACTCCTCCTGGCTGGCCAACGAGAGTTCCCACACGCCATTTTTTTGGTGTGTGGGGACTTGCTCTTGTAATCAAACCGGTCCACCGGTTCAATTACGTGAGCTATCCCACACCCCAAAAAATTTCTGTGTGGGACCTGCACACCATTTTTTTTTGGCGTGCGGGGCCAACACGCCAAAAAAAAGGGCATGTGGGACCCACACACCAATTGTTTGGCGTGCGCTCCCACACGCCATTTTCGTTTGACGTGTAGGCCCCGCACACCAAAAAGACCTGCACGCCAAAAAAAATTGGCGTGCGGGTTGGCGTTGGTGTGCGCTTTTGGCGTGCACCTGTCAACACCCCATTGTCCCACCCGGCCAACCCATTCACTCTTGGTCCCACTCACATCCAAGGCCCACCAACCTCTCACAATTTTCCTGTTCCCCAACCATCAGTGCCTGCTCTGCCACAGCCAAATCAAGTCCCTTCCATACCTGTCATGCAAGATATGCAGCCATCTCTGGGGGAAATAACCTCCTTTGCGCCATTTAGCCCTCAAATTTGGCCGCCTGCACAACCAAGCCCTCAAAAGTTTCCCCCAGCAACTTTCAGCCCTCAATTCCCTCAAAATTTGGCTGAAGGTGAGTCTTCAAATACTTCTCCACTTTGTTTTTATCTTACCAAGAACTAATGTTTACCTACACAATCTCCCAGTAAAATACCCAAGGGCCATGGCTACATCTCCCGGCGGGTATCAACCTGCACCACCCAGCCCTCAACTTTTTCCCCCTGCAACTTTCAGCCCTCAAGTCCCTCAAACTGTGGCTGAAGGCGAGTCTTCAAATAATTCTCCACTGTTTTTCATCTTACCAAGCAGTAATTTTTACCTATGCAATCATTAAGTAACATACCCGCTCAATCCTTTAGGACATTCACCGCTTGCCACCGCAATGTTACCTGCCACCAATCAACCGCATAAAGTGTTGATTAAATCTGAAGATGTACAATCTTCTTATTATTCAGTTGGTAGTAAGTTCTTCTAGTTTCTCATTGGCAACCCATTATTGGAATAAACCCATAGGATTAAATCCTTTTTGATGAAGCCTTAACCAGAAAAAAATTGCTTGATCATTTTTGATTTTATCCCCTTGTTGTTTTGTTGATTTTATCCAGGGAAAATCAACCAGGTTTCCATCTAAGAATCCTTGAGTCAGTTTCCTTTGACCAAAAAAAGATTGGCTGGCTTCAGTTTCCTTTGACCAGGCACCCTATCCCAGTTTCTGTTGTGGAAGAAGAGGCTGACCCTCAGTTGGCAGCTCCTCAGATCTTTTAAGATCTTCTTTATTCTTTTTAAAACTCTTTGTTTACATTTTTTCTATTAAGTAATTTATTACTTATTCCCCCCATACTTGTGTTCTGTTGTCACTCAAGAGACACAGGCTCACAGAAGAAGCTGTTGCATTACTCAAAGACTCTGGCACAGCTTTCCAACTTTTCCAAGTTGTTGATTATCAGTATAAAGAGCATTCAGATTATTCAAATCTCAGATCAATCAAAGTCATCACTTCTTGTCTTTCCCTTTTCTCCTTTTATTCCTTAACAGGTGCTGTTCTTTATCCCTTGAAATACAACTGTTGTCCCCCACCCTTGTTTCCTGTTGTAACTTTAGAGACCCAGGCTCACACAAGTTGTTGTTAAATATTGAGAGTATGGTTGAAATACCGGGTACTTCTTGCCTAGATGATATCATAGCTACAAGACAAACCAGTTGGGAGATTAATTGATAGGGATTAAAAATGATGGTGTGTATGCAAATGGCAACAGAAACAATTTTGGACATTTTAAGGGGCATTGATATTTGCACGCCCATCGGCGCATGCCCACGCCGAACGCACGCCGATAAAAAGAAAGGCGTGTTCCCCGCACGCCTTTTTTTTATCGGCGTGCGGGCTGCACGCCCATCCTTGGGCGTGGGCACGCCTGTAGATGGGCGTGCGTGCTGCACGCCCATCTACAGGCGTGCGACACTGCAGGCGTGCAGTCGCACGCCCTCTTCAGAAACAGGCGTGCGGCTCGCCCGCCCCTTCAGAAAAGGGCGTGTGGGTCGCACGCCCTTTTTATGTGTATAGGCAAGGGCGTGCCCCCTGCCTATACACATAAAAAGGGCGTGCGACCCACACACCCTTTCTATGTATATAGGCAGGGGGCACGCCCCTGCCTATACACATAGATCGGCGGACCGCCGACCTATGTATATAGGAGGGGCGTGCCCCTTCCTATATACATAGAATCGGCGTGCAGTCGGCACGCCGATTCTATGTATATAGGAAGGGGCACGCCCTTCCTATATACATGCTGATGTCATGCGTACACCAGAATGTACGCATGACATCAGCATGCCCCCACCTGCCCCCTCCCCCCATCCTTTGCCGATTGGCCCCCCCCCCCCTCCTGAAATCCCTCCCCAACCACCACCTCACCGACCCCACCACCCACCTTCCAGACCACCCACCCGTTCCGACCCACCACCCACCCAACCCAGCCTCGCCGACCGCCGACGCAAGCCGCCGGAACGACCCAGCCGCCCGACCACCTCAAGCCAGCCGCCAGGACATTGACAAGTAAGTCGATGTCCCCCCATCTCCCCCGTTTCCCCCGTTCCCCCAATCCTCCACGCCCCCCCTACCCCCTGCCCCTCACCCAAAACCCCGCCCGCTCCTGGGCCAGCTGGGCCTGGCCCAGAGGGGCCAGATGGGCCAGCTGGGCCTGGCCCGAAGGGGCCAGATGGGCCACCTGGGCCTGGCCCGAAGGGGCCAGATGGGCCACCTGGGCCAGGCCCAAAGGAGCCAGATGGGCCACCTGGGCCTGGCCAAAAGGGGCCAGATGGGCCAGCCAAAAGGGGCCAGATGGGCCACCTGGGCCTGGCCAAAAGGGTCCAACTAGAACCAGTGGCCCCTATGGACACATTCAAGGTGTGAATGTGCCACTAGGCCCCCTTGCAAGCCCCCCATTGCACCCAAGGCCCAGGAAAAATGTGCAAGGGACACATCTTGGCCTAAAGGGCCCCGGGAAATGCCCACAGATGCATATCAGGCCCCAAGTCCCCCGTCTAAGCCCCCTACACACCCAAAGTGCCCCCCCAAACCCCCCGCAAGGGCTGATATTCCCCTTTCTCATATTCTCACTGCAAAAGGTACTTAATTCCAGGAGCAGCAGCTGACATGTGTTTTATTTTGCAATCCAACCAACAGCAACACCGTTTTCTCCTCCTCCATCAAGCTTTAGACGTATTTCCACGCAACAACAATGTCTGGTAGTCATGAACAATCACGTAAGTTCTGTTTCCTCATAAGATGTATGACAATAAACCTCCTGCTTACCACTTTCCACCCCAAAACACTGCAAATCAGGTTTGGACTTCTGGCAAAAATGCACTGAGCTTGCTCAGCATCCCGCATGCAGTCCCGAGGAATACAAGTATCTGGAAGTTCTTGCCAACAAAATCAAAGCCGAATACGAGCAGTCAGACGATGAGGGTCATGAGTCCTCAACTCGCCCAGCTCCAACAAACACGTTTGACCCCCCAGCTAGCCAAACCATCCTACATTCCACTCCTAACGTCAACCAACAACCTCCTAACCTCAACCAATTCATTCCTTGGTTTCCTGATCTTCCCAAAGACCTCCCACCACCTCAAACAACCGCTCCACAACTGTCAGATTTTATCTCAGCAAACAATGCGGCACCAACACTTCATCGCACACCAGAACCCACTCGAATTAACAACATACCAGCTCAATGGGACAACAAACCCCCTCCATTTGACAACGGCTTGCCCAACGTTATGAACCCGGCATATGGCCCCATCCACCCATTAAGGTCACCCAGGCGCAACAGCAAAGGCGAAAGCACCTTTCTCACCACCTCTAATGAGGCTTACCTTGATGCTATAACTACCACCATTGAATCCCAAAATGCCAAACGAGCCTTGCATAACTTATCTCAAAACCGTGATGACAATATAAACGACCCGGATGCCGAGGGGGAGACCGACCCTGAAGAATTGGGAATCAGCCCTCCAGCCTCACAAGTCTCTTTGCCGTACAACCATCGTGCAGCCCCACACCCACATTCCACTATTGTTGAAAGTCACCCACGCCGGGCTCGCTACCGCTATCCAACTGCAATATTTGTTGATCCTACATCCAATGATCCTACATCCAAAAAATCCCGGCATCACACCCCAAGTCCAGACGATCCTCCCTCATGTGGTGCAAGCCCAGTCCCTCAACAGGGCTCCTCTACCTCTCATCAACAGATTGTGCATATCGACCCAAGGGAAACTGGCCCAAACTTCCCAAGCCACCTATTCACTCCTCACCCAACTGTCATAACGGCCGAACACTTGAAAGGCATGAAGTTCTCGCGCACCCCAACCACTAGTGCAGTGGACAGTTCCAGTTCAATTCCCAGCTCCAGTTCAAACCCCAACAAGAGGTCAACAGGCCCTCCTCGCCCTGCAAGGTCCACACGGGATGCATGTGAGTCATCCCCCTCTCCTCTAAACATTAAACACTTCTCGAACTCATGTCTGTCTGTCTGTTGCAGCTGTGGAACTATTTTTACCAGGCCCACTGCTTCCAAGATCAGTGGTAGAAAACTTGAACAACGATTTGGCGCGTGGCATTGCATGGTCCATCACATCAGCTGAGAAGATGATAAAGAACATCGCCTATGTCCTCAATCACCTCCCCCATATGCTCTCTCGTCATGGCCCAATGGACCACAATTTCAAGGAAAGAGTGTGGCGGGACGTTACAATAACTCTGGCTGCTTGCAAATCAGGTAATTCTCCTAGTTACTATCTATTTATTTAAAAATGACACTGACCAATTTTTGTGGTGCGGTTAAGAAAAAATCCTCCACCCTGCTACTTCAATGTCTCTGATCACTCATGACATGATCAACATGGATCAGATTGAAGTTGTCCGGGCCAACAAAAGCAAGACGATAACCAACCAAACTCAGGTACACACACTGGCCTCAAACATGGCATCATTCATCTCTCCTCCTGACACGGCATACCTCCGACTCAAATCTGCTTTACATCAATGCTGGGCTTTTCGTCATCTCGAACAGCAGGGCGCCCAATGGGAACCCCTTCCACTAGATACAACAAAGGTCCACTCTGCTCACTGGGGCTTCCAACGAACCTACGAGAACCTGGGGACATTCGATGCCAATTCACCAAACCTTGGCGGCCTCATGCTTGTGTCACAGCACCTGGTGGGGGCAATGTCAGCTCTGGCGTATATCTGCAGCTTATCCGACTTTACCCGGCCACGTCCAAAGCATACAAGGACGGATGAGTGCTCCACAAGGAATACACCCTCTCAGATCCAGATGCTAGCTGGTCTGCTCGTTTTTGGTCCAACATCAGTCTTCACATTCAACAGACAGACTGCCAGCAATGCCAACGCTTCAGCCTTGCTAGAATTTGGGGCCAAAGTCCTTAAACAAAAGGTGGATGGTGGTATTACTCTCCCAATGCCCCACCAAACTTTAGACAATCTTCGTATATATTTTCTGGACTTCTTGTGTGCTATGGGCTTTGACAAGATTGGTGAGAACGGACTCCCCCAAGTGGATTGGGAAAGAACCTACAAAGAATTTCACCACTACTTTGCTACTCACCACCTACTCCACATTTTTTCTCAAGATATAGAAATAGCTTTGTCCAACTATCACTTCTGACTTGTATGGTATTTAAATCCTATCCTGTGTCTCCAGCTCTACATGTTGCATGTTCTATTGATCACTTCCATCCAAATGATACATTATTTGCCTTTTGGTTTATCTATTTCCTACATTATAGGTGTCAGTCTTGGTGTGCAACTAAAACTTATTATTATACATATGATATGATACTAATAACTGAAAATTGTATTAATGATCAGTTAAAAGTATGATTACCTAACTTTATGCTTACATACTCATATACATATGCTTACCCCCATTTTCCAGTCACGGAAATGAGGTGTTGTGTAAATTAGGGGAGATAGTATAAATACAATGTGTTTTACTCAAACCCCGTGCACTGCAGTCCGCATACCTTGAAGTTCATCCCGTGTGACTGAAAGCCCGCGCCAAAGTTGGAATATAAGCCCCCGCGCAAGCATCAGGCCCCTTACAGGCTCTCAGCTTGGCACGCGGACTGCAAAGTCATCCAAGGTACACCCAAAGTAACAAAAACACGCCCAATTAACTTCATTACATAAGTTACACATGTAATGAAGATTAATGGGGACTAAATAAATGATTATACCAGATTGTATTATTATTTAGACATATAAATAAAATTATATTGACTGAACAAACAGTACAAATAATACTGCGGCTTATTATAAAATACAAATAAGCCACTAGTATTAATCTATAACAACCAGTACTAATGTACTACAGACTGTAAGTCAACATAAATAAATAAATAAACTAATAAAATTTTAAAACAGTATGGTAAGCGTATTAGTAGTTATTAGCCCTGTCTTCCCCAACAACTCTACAGTGACCATCCAGCTCCACCATCCACCCATCAAAGCGCCCAAAACTGTCCAGTTTCACCCTGAATATGCCCAAGATCCCTCAAGGTTTATTACTAGTAAGTAATAACCCTTTTCTTGGAGATATTCCCCACTTACCTTTCCTGGTATTAAGCCACCCCTGTGTCAACAGGCCCCAGTGTTCCAGGTACTTAAATCCTCTGCAATTTATTTGCAAGCACCTGAGAGAGATTTAAACCACCCCTGATTTATCAGGCCCCTATTATATTAAATTTATTTAATATAATTATTACCTTATTTTTCCTATTTTTCCTCTAAAGTTTACGTCACAATTCCCCTGTTTTATTTGGGAATTATAACCTTAAAACCTTACCCAGAGTAATATCACTCTTTCCTTGTATCCTTGCACCACTTGTAGCTAGAAAGACTTGTCGTTGGCATCAAGGAGGCTGACAATATTCAGGAGTAATGTTGACAGCCATTACTCTACTTTGATTTATGGAAACAAATTTAATATAGTAATTACAAATCAGAGGAGGGGTGTTACATTGGCTTGCAAGTTTTGGAGTAAAGAAGTGTGGCTGGTTCAATGATGCTCAACCAACCAGCAGCTTGGCTCTTTGGAAATGATCTAGGTATGGACGGTGGAGGGAAAGGTACTAGGCCACGCTTGACTATAACATGTATCCAGTGATTCCCGTTAATTAGTGCAAGGTAGATTGGGCTTGCTGGTTTGGGGTCGGGTGCAACAGTTGAAGGGAGAAACGTCATGCAGCCAGCTGCTCGGTCGTTTGTGAGGAACACCACTGGCCTATTGTATGCATTAGCCAGAATAGGACCACCATCAAGCCTGCCCATCCACTTGGAAGTGGGCACTGGTCCCTTGGGATTCTCCACGCAAATGCTGTCGTAGATCTTCTCGAACATTTCTGGTCCACCTAGCTTCCTCGTCCAAAGTGCCCTGTTGATGTCCAGCTCGTGTAACATGTCCAATCGCACTTGATACCACCCATTGTCTCTAGCATACGGGCCCTCGGGTTTTTCAGCAGCCAATGCATGTGCCACACAAGAATACCCACAGTTGCCATCGCCTTTTGGGTTATAACTTGATTGGACATACTTAATGACCCAAGGAGGTAACTCCTCAACCTGGGGGAGATGAGGGCAAATTCAGCATAAGCACAAGAGAGTGAGTAAATTGCTTTGCTCTCATCAGTAATCATAATGAATTCACATTATGTTCACTTACTGATTTATCAGACATAACCTCTTTAGAGGCTTGAGCCAGTGTCCCTAAGGTGGGACCACTTTTTACAACCATACTTTCATCCTGAATTCAACCAGAAAAGCCAATCAGTTATAATGTTGACTCATTGAATGGGCTCATCCTAACCCTTGAATTTACCTCCAAAGTCGGTGGCCTGGGGGGGTCATTGGCCTGATAATCACCTTCCGTATGGGACATAGGAATAGCATCCTGATTTGCAAAAATACAACAGAACAATTAGGCCAATCACTATTAGGAGAATCTTGTTGGTTTGATTAAAGGGGCTTACCAGGGAAGTTGACATTGAAGTCCCGGCAAGAGGAATATCAATCGGATTGTCCTCTGCAAATTCACATGCATCTCCTTCAGACCCAAAGGGATCTCCATCACTGCCATCAGATTGATCAATGGATGAGTCTGGTACTCCACTAGATGACCCAGAATGACTGCCTTCTGCGGAGCTCCCTTTTGCCAAAGACATCTGACTCATTGCAGATGATACTGAGGGCTTTTCTTCCATACGGCGTTGGGACTTGGGCCGGTCGGAAGTGGGGGGACTTGCTTTCCGCTTATGTGACGTGCGGCCTGGTTGGTAGTCTTTGTTGGCTGCATACGTAGATGGTAGCTGAGACTTTGGAGGTCGGCCTCGTCGCTTGGCCACACACGGTGGGCTCTCATTGTCTTCTTCAGAAGATGTTGCGGGATCAGGAGCCTTTCTTCGTCGGCCTCGGGGTTTTGGGGCGGTCAGTCTGGCCAAGGTGGGCAGCTCATCAGGGTCTTCCATTGATGAAGAGCTATCTTGTTGCAACTTGTCCGTCCTTCTCCGGCCCGCGCAATTCTGACTGGTCCTTGCGCGCTGTTTCCCTTTGGCTGTCTGTGCCTTTTCAATCTGAGACTCCACGATTTCTGCCTGAGTAGGATCTCGGGTTTGCACACGGCCACTTCCATTCTTCTTCTTCCAAGGTTGATTTGGTTTGGATTTTTGCCTGATGGGGTCTGGCTCAATCAGTGGGACCACATGTGTGTTTGCAACAACTCGACGTAAATTCTTCATCAGTGCCGGCAAAGCTGAGGAGGGGTGAGATTCCAAGATCTCCTGCTTTAGCGCCTCAAAATCATCTTCAAAGTTATACGGCTCCTCATCAAGGTTCTGTAATTTAAGCAAGGTCAAACAGGATTAGCCAATGGGTTATGGAGGAGGGGGAAGATTTATACACTGACTGGTCCGTCTGGGTTGTAACACAATTGCCACTGGGGATGAAAGTCCTCTGGTTCCACATCACCCTTCTCTTCAAGCAACTTTTCAATCAAGTGTGCACATGGGACCCCCATTCCCGCGTTAAAGTTCCCCGTACACTGCCTGACCGGATCGTCATGTTTGGCCTTCTTCATTTTCAAGTACTTATTGTACTCTCCAATGGCCAATTTGAGCGCATGGGTGGAGATCTTGGTGTGAAGCGGCTTGAAAACGTTTGGGAGTCCGGATAGCCCTTTGATCCTTTCATGGCCAATGGTGACCTGTGCTTCGTCCAGTTGCCGGTCCACAGCTGATGAAATGGTCAGGAAGAGCGTAGCAAAGTCGATCTTGCCAGATGTCACGTATGTTTTGAGCCAGCTATGAGCTGATTCACCTCTAGATGACGTCAGATTCCCCAAGTGCGGGGTTTTCCCAGCCCATGCAGCCATGAATTGTTTGCGACAGGGCAGAACATGGTTCTGAAGGTATTCCAGAACATTTGCTCGTTCCCTGAGGTCCACCTGAAGCTTTCCCCAAGCTGTGTCGAATGAGGGTTCGTCCGGTGCGTATGTAACCTCGTGCCATAGCTTCATGAAATTTGTCCATTCGTCTGCCTCGGATGCAAAAGCCTGTTTGCAGTTGGTGACAATGTTCCGATCAATGTGCCAGGCGCATAGGTTGGAGGTTGCATTTGGGAAGTGCTCCGCAATTGCATTTTGGAGAGCCACCTCTTTGTCCGTCACAAAGACCTTTGGAGAGCTCTCTGGTTCCCATACCGACCTGCAAGAATTGATAGGTGTATGTAAAATTACCATCAGATTATCAATCTCATACTAAAAAAGACAATCACCACACTCACTTCAACTTATTCAGAGCCCAAGAGTATGCCGCATTTTTCTCATTCCTCATGAGACAAAATCCAATTGAGAACGAGCTGTTCGTGCAGGTCTGGCCAACAACATGCAGTAAGGGGTACTTGCAGAGGTTGGTCTTGTAGGTGCAGTCAATATTAACCACATGATGGAACTTGCGAGCAAGTAACATTGATCCAGGGTGCGCAAACCATAGGTAGAGGAGCTTTCCGTCATCATCGTAAACTTCATCGTGAACCCAGTTGGAGCCTTTGAGGCATCGTAGAAGATGGTTGATGGGGGTGTTGCCAGCCCTCCGCTCTATCTTCTGCGCTGCTTTCGTGTTGTAAATTGTCCGGTTCGTGACAAACCGTCCCTCAGTCGTACTCAGCTGCCGGGCAATTGCCTGTGGTTGCAAACCAAGAGAGGCCAGTCGAGCCAGCTCTGCTTGGCCCTCTGCCCCAAGTGTCTTGTGGATGGCCTCATAGTTGTGCTGGATGACATTGTGGTTGTGAGGGACAGTCTTGCTGCGGAGATCCCAATAGTTGTTTTCACGGTTCTTGGCACATGAACAGTGGCCCGAAATCTTGAAGGCGCATCCAACTCGCTTATTACGTGATTCACGAGCCCGACAGGAGTCCATGGTGGTAGTGTCTTCTCCAGCCAGTGAGCAGGCAAGGTAAATGTTCTTCCCCGCCTTGGATTTTGAGACTGCCAGCCGATAACCATGCTCGGTGGCCCATGTGGACACAAATTTCTTCAGATCGTCAACACAGGTGAACAGGTATTCAGGTGGAGGGTCCATTGGCTCTACAAAATTAATTCCCATGAGCATCCATTGGAAACAGTATGATAAATCAATGAGGCACTGACCTCCCACAGAGTAGTCAAACAATCTGACATCCTCACTGGTCAGTAGGGCTTTGGGCAAAGCATTTCCATCCGGGAGATTTGGGGCCATCAACAAGTCATTGGTGTGGTGCGCAGATGCACTGGGATCTGTACAATAAAACATTGGTAAGAACACCGCAAAGGACTTTTCTGAGTGAAATCTACAATCACCTTGGGGATTTTCCTCAGTCATTGGAGAGGGAACAGGCATTTCCAGGGGGATTGGGGAGGGAACAGACATTTCCTGGGCGGTTCTTGCAGGAGCCAGGACTGCAGACGGTACCACAGATGTTGTAGAGTTGGAACCACCTGATTCATCAATAAATAGTCAGCTCCCAATAAAGCAACTTTACCAGAGAAACTAAGACCCACCTTGAGCTTGATCCTCATTGGTTTGGGTGGGAAAAGAGGGAGCAGGCAGGTCATTTGCAGAAGGCAGGAAATCAGGGGGAAAAGCTGATGATTTACAGTTTGTCAGCTCTCAATAAATATACATTACAAGAGAAAGTTAGACCTACCTTGAGCAGTATTGTCAGTCATTTGAGGGAAAACCAAGGAAGCCAGTGGATCAATTGATGTAGGTAGTTGCGCGGATGGGGCAGGCGGACTTAAAGAGTCAAGCAGAGAATTGATTTCGACAGCGGATTGGTTGGTGTTGTTGTCCCAGTAGTATGTGGGCTGGTTGACGGACGGGTTGCTGGGTATTGATGCAGACATGTTGCTGGGTATTGATGGTGGGTGTTGGATTGGTTGGGGGGCATTCCAGTTGTTGGAGTACATTTCCTGCTGTAATGTATAGGAGGTTGGTTGATTGGGTTGGTGGGTGGGATGAATGTTTGACGTCTGTTGCAGGGTGATTGCTGGATTGGTGTAGTTTGGAAAGTTTGGATTGGGTTGGCCGGTGACTGGAATGTGAGGAAAGGCAGTACTATTGTTATAGGAGGCCGTTTGGGATGATTGGTGGGGTGGAAGGTTGTTGTATGGGTGAAAAGATGGTATTTGGTGGCCCATATGGGGTGCAGGTTGCCCGTGATTTGGAATTGGAAAGGCCATTGAGCTTGACGGGTATGCGGGGTGGCCATGGTTGGTGAAGCTGGGGTGTTGGTTTGTGGGATTATTTGTGATTGGGACAGCATTGGGTGGGTAATTGGGGAAGCCGGGGAATTGATCAGACGTTTGAGGGGGGATGGAGGGGTTGGATGGGACCTGGAACCAAGGGGGTTGCCCAAATGGAACTGGTGGTTGCGGCTGATGGAGGCAGGAGGAAGGACTGTGTGAGAAAGTTATTTAAGTAGAAGAATTGGGCTGTGCCAAGTGAGACTGGGTGACATTAGGCTGACCACTGGCATGCATTATTGCATTAGGGTATTGGGGGTGCGGCTGATTGTGGACGCCATATGGGTTGGGAGATACGTGGTAGTAGGAGGAGTTTTGGCCTGGCTGAGACATTTTCTGCTGTAAATAACGGCCAGAGTGAGTAATTTTGGATGATATTTACTTTGATAGACATGCACTTACACTGCTGGAGGGTAATAAAAGTTGATGCAAAGAAAACTTGCTGATATCTGTGCGTTCAGAGGAACAAGAAGAAATAATCAGTTGGCATGAAAATAATAATAAAGAAGATGTGGAGAGATTAATTTGGATCTGAGTGGAAGAACATCAAGTGCTGGTGTGCCCGTCCGGGGCTTGGACAAGGGGAATGGGGCCCTTGGATACCTATGCGGAGATATAAAGGGGCCCTGGCCTAACATGTCAAACTTGGGCGGCAGGGAGCACAGTTGGCTCCTTTTGGCCAGTCATAGTGGGCCCTGTTGGCCCCTTTACTAGGCCCTTTGGGGCTTGTCCCACTGTCAATACAGGGCCTAATGGGCCCTGAGTAAATTTTTGGTTTTTCTTATCAGAATCTTTTTTTTTCTTGATTTATTTATTTTATTTTTATTTTATTTTTATTTTATTTTTATTTTATTTTTATTTTTATTTTTATTTTTATTTTATTAATTTTATTTTTATTTTATTTTATTTTTATTTAATTTTGTTTTATTTTAATTTTAATTTTATTTTTTTATTTTTTTAATTTTTTAATTTTTTAATTTTTAATTTTTAATTTTTTTTTATCTTACGGGGGCACGGTGCGCACGGGGCGCACGGGGGGCTCAGGGGGCACGGGAAGCTCAGGGGGGCTCAGGCAGGATAAAGAAAAAACACCCACATTTGGGTGGGTCGGGTGGCTTGGCTCGCTTGGATCGGGTCGGGTGGGTTGGATTGGGTCGGGTGGGTCGGCTTGGGTCGGGTGGGTCGGCTCGGGTCGGCTGGGTTGATGTGGAGGAGGTGCTGTGAGGTGGGGGGGAAGTGATCGAGTGAGGTGGTTGCGGTTGAAATCCGCGGAGGGGGAGGGGGGGTGGGGGGAGGGGGGGGAGGGGGCGGGTGGGGGCATGCTGATGTCATGCGTACATTCTGGTGTACGCATGACATCAGCATGTATATAGGAAGGGCGTGCCCCTTCCTATATACATAGAATCGGCGTGCCGACTGCACGCCGCTTCTATGTATATAGGAAGGGGCACACCCTTCCTATATACATAGGTCGGCGGTCCGCCGATCTATGTGTATAGGCAGGGGCGTGCCCCCTGCCTATATACATAGAAAGGGCGTGTGGGTCGCACGCCCTTTTTATGTGTATAGGCAGGGGGCACGCCCTTGCCTATACACATAAAAAGGGCGTGCGACCCACACGCCCTTTTCTGAAGGGGCGGGCGAGCCGCACGCCCTGTTCTGAACAGGGCGTGCGACTGCACGCCTGCAGTGTTGCACGCCTGTAGATGGGCGTGCAGCACGCACGCCCATCTACAGGCGTGCCCACGCCCGAGGATGGGCGTGCAGCCCGCGCGCCGATTAAAAAAAAGGCGTGCGGGGCACACGCCTTTCTTTGTATCGGCGTGCGTTCGGCGTGGGCGTGCGCCGATGGGCGTGCAAATATCAATGCCCAAGCCATTGTGCTTAGGAGTGTACGGTGGCAATACATTTTGTTGCTTTTGATGAAAATGGTGAGCATGATATTTATTATTAACCAGGGTAAATAAAGGTAGTTCTGGAGGCATATTGATTTTCTGGAGGAGTCAAAAATTGTTGTGGTGGCAATGCTGGTTGCAAAAAGTCCTGGTACTGTGGAACTTCAGGGGTAAGACAGATCCTTTTGGGGCGTTGATAAACGCACGCCAAGCGCGCACGCCAACGCCAACCCGCACGCCAATTTTTTTTGGCGTGCGGGGCCTACACGCCATTTTTTTTTGGCGTGTAGGGTCTACACGCCAAAATAAATTGGCGTGTGAGACCTGCACGCCAAAAATGGCGTGTGGTTCCCACACGCAATTTTTTTTTGGCGTGTGGGCCCCGCACGCCAAATAAAATTGGCGTGTGGGCCCCGCACGCCAATTGTTTGGCGTGCGCTCTCACACGCCAAACAATTGGCGTGTGGGAGCGCACGCCAAACAATTGGCGTGCGGGGCCCACACGCCAATTGTTTGGCGTGCGGGTCCCCCCTTGCTCACATAATCGAGTGGGAGGGACCACTCGATTACGTGAGCGAGGCCGGCTGACGAGGTTATACAACCTCGTCAGCCGGGAGGACTTCCTCCCGGCCGGCGAGGCTATACAGCCTCGTCGGCCAGGAGGAAGTCCTCCTGGCTGACAAGGTTGTATAACCTCGCCGGCCGGGAGGAAGTCCTCCCAGCTGACGAGGTTATACAACCTCGTCAGCCAGGAGGACTTCCTCCTGGCCGACGAGGTTGTATAGCCTCGTCGGCCGGGAGGAAGTCCTCCCGGCTGACGAGGTTATACAACCTCGTCAGCCAGGAGGACTTCCTCCTGGCCGACGAGGTTGTATAGCCTCGCCGGCCGGGAGGACTTCCTCCTGGCCAACGAGGCTCCCGGCCGACGAGGCTATACAACCTCGTCGGCCAGGAGGAAGTCCTCCTGGCCGACGAGGCTATACAACCTCGTCGGCCAGGAGGAAGTCCTCCCGGCCGACGAGGCTATACAACCTCGTCGGCCAGGAGGACTTCCTCCTGGCTGACGAGGTTGTATAACCTCGTCAGCCAAGAGGAAGTCCTCCCGGCTGACGAGGTTATACAACCTTGTCAGCCAGGAGGACTTCCTCCTGGCCGACGAGGTTGTATAGCCTCGCCGGCCGGGAGGACTTCCTCCTGGCCGACGAGGTTATACAACCTCGTCGGCCAGGAGGACTTCCTCCTGGCTGACGAGGTTGTATAGCCTCGTCAGCCGGGAGGAAGTCCTCCCGGCTGACGAGGTTGTATAACCTCGTCAGCCGGCCTCGCTCACGTAATCGAGTGGTCCCTCCCACTCGATTATGTGAGCGAGGGGGGACCCGCACGCCGAACAATTGGCGTGCGGGGCCCGGCCCACACGCCAATTTTATTTGGCGTGCGGGGCCCACACGCCAAAAAAAAATGGCGTGTGGGAACCACACGCCATTTTTGGCGTGTGCGAACCACACGCCATTTTTGGCGTGTGGGAACGACACGCCATTTTTGGCGTGTGGGTCTCACACGCCCTTTTTTTTTGGCGTGTAGACCCTACACGCCAAAAAAAAATGGCGTGTAGGCCCCGCACGCCAAAATAAATTGGCGTGCGGGTTGGCGTTGGCGTGCGCCGTTGGCGTGCGTTTATCAACGCCCATCCTTTTGGGAGGATCTGTTAATGTTTATGATGTGATTTCTACTAAGGCTGTGTTATGGGACACATCTTTGATCAGTAGTCCCTAGTGGGATTGGATCACATCATGACATTTGTATTAATTGATCTGTTATTAATATTAATAAAGTTATTAACTGATAATGATGTCATTTATTATTGGTACATCTTATAAGTATTAATTATTATAATATTAATAAGTTCTTTTATTATTAAGATATTAAATTACATATCTTATACGTGAAAATATTCCAATTTTAAGGAATGTGGGCGTAATCAGAGGGGAAAGAGTGACATCTGTTACTCTGGATATTTCACATGAAAGGAGGGCAAAGGGCCTACAAGTTATGTATCTTGTATAACAGGAGTACATAGCTTAACCAGAATTATTCATGAGTTATTAATGAATATATTATTAAAGTATTTATATTAATTATTGTAATTAAGGTACTTTAATAATTATAATAGTAATGTAATAATAATAATGAATGTATAATAATAATAAATAAGAATAGTAATTATTATTAGAGATAATAATAATTAATAATAATTGCAGTTACGTGGTACATGTCAGGTACTGTGATATGTACTCAGTGGCTGACAGATCAGTTGAGCTCCTGGGGATGTATGGGGCCGCAGGATGGTTGTACAGCAAAAAGAATTGTGAGGCTGGACGGTTGATTTCCGATTATTCAGGGTCTGTTTCCCCCTTGGCATCCGGGTTGTCTATATTGTCATCTTGGTTTTGAGATGAGGCACGCAAGCCTAGGTTGGCATTGCAGGATTCTATGCTGGCAGTTATACAATTGAGGTAAGCCTCAGAAAGGGTGGATAGATGGGTTTGTTGTCAATTTGAGCAGGTTTGTTTTCATTTCAATTGGGTTCTTTGTCAATTTGAGGGGGTTCCTCTACTGGCATCGGATGAATCATTGGTGCCGCATTATTTGCTGAGAGAAAAGCAGACAGTTTTGGAGCGGTTGTTTGAGTTGGAGGGAGGTCTTTGGGAAGATCAGGAAACCAAGGAATGAATTGGTTAAGGTTAGGAGGTGGTTGGTTGCAGTTAGGAGTGGAATGTTGGATGGTTTGGCTAGCTGGGGGGTCAAATGTGTTTATTGGAGCTGGGCGAGTTGAGGACTCATGACCCTCATTGTCTGACTGCTTGTATTTGGCTTTGATTTTGCAAGAACTTCCAGATACTTGTATTCCTCGGGACTGCATGCGGGATGCTGAGCAAGCTCAGTGCATTTTTTCCAGAAGTCCAAACCTGATTTGCAGTGTTTTGGGGTGGAAAGTGGTAAGCAGGAGGATTAATGTCATACATTTTATGAGGAAACAGAACTTACGTGCTTTTTTGTGACCACCAGACATTGTGTGGGAATACATCTATAGTTCAAAGGAGGAGGAGAAGACGGTGTTGCTGTTGGTTGGATTGCAAAGTAGAACAGGTGTCAGCTGCCGCTCCTGGAATTAAGTACCTTTTGCAGTGGGAATATGAGAAAGGGGAATAGCAGGCCTTGCGGGGGCACTTTGGGTGTGTAGTGTCTCTAGGGGGCTTAGACTGGGGACTTGGGGACTGGTATGCATCTGTGGGTAATTCCCGGGGCCCTTTAGGCCCAGATGTGTCCCTTGCACATTTTTCCTGGGCCTTGGGTGGAATGGGGGGCTTGGGAGGGGGCCTAGTGGCCCATTCACACCTTGAATGTGTCCATAGGGGCCACTGGTTCTAGTTGGCCCCTTTTGGCCAGGCCCAGGTGGCCCATCTGGCCCCTTTGGGCCAGGCCCATCTGGCCTCTTGGGGCCAGGCCCATCTGGCCCCTTTTGGCCAGGCCCAGCTGGCCCATCTGGCCCATCTGGGCCAGGCCCAGCTGGCCAACTTTCAGGAGCGGGCGGGTTTTTGGGTGAGGGGCAGGGGGGCATGGGGGAAACGGGGAATTTAGGGGGACATTGACTTACATTTTGATGTCCTGGGGGCTGGCTTGAGGTTTTTGGGTGGCTAGGTTGTTCCAGCGGGTGCCTTGGGCGGCTTGGGTTGGTTGATTGGGCGGTGGGCTGGGTTGTGCAGTGGCCGGCTGGTAGGTGGGTGGGGGCGTCTGTCGGTTGGTGGGGTTGGTGAGGGACTTGAGGAGGGGGGGGGGACCAATTGTTGAAGGATTGGGGGGAGGGGGCGGGGGGGGGGGGGGTATGCTGATGTCATGTTTACATTCCTGTGTAAGCATGACATCATCATGTATATAGGTCAGGGGCCTATGTGCCCCCACCTATATACATAGGTCAGCGGTACACCAATCTATGTGTATAGGCAGGGGCGTCCCCTACCTATATACATAGAAAGGGTGTGCGGTTTTCCTTCCCTTTTCTGAACGGGGCGTGAAACCGCACACCTGCAGGGAGGCCTGGTGTCGCACGCCTGTAGATAGGCGTGCAGGTTGCACGCCCATCTACAGGCGTGCTGACACCCAGGGATGGGCCTGCAGCCCGCACACCAATAAAAAAACAAGGTGTGCGGGCAGCACACCTGGTTTTTTATAAGGGTGTGCTTTGGGCATGGGTGTGGGCTTATCAACCCCCCTCTATCACAGGGGAAGGTTTGAAGAGATACCCTGATCCAAACCTATTGGGGTATGATAAATGCATGTCCATTTCATTTTTATGTGGATATGTGTTGGGATATCCATACATATACACATGACATGGGTGTGCATCCTGCACACCCTTGTCCCTTTTTATGGGGAAAGGTAGGGGTATAACCATACCTATAATTTTCATCTGGTCAAGAGATACATATCTCTCAACCAGAGGGTTTTCCTGTGGTTGAGAGATATGTGTCCCACATATGAGGTGAAATGAATTGAATTGAGTGATTGAATGATAATAAAAGAATGAGATGAATACAATATACTAACCTATGGCAGCGTCAAAGATGTGAGTTACACCGAGCAGACTTTGTAAGATGATGAGGTGAAAGCACACCTGAAATGAGATATGAGAAGAACATTTGAGACTCAAAGATAATCATAACTGAAGAGATGAGAAATACTAAGCATACCTGCAGATTGTACAAGTGATGTGAAATGAATTGAATTGAGTGATTGAATGATAATGAAAGAATGAGATAAATACAGAAAGGTGAAAACAAAGTTGTATTTATAGTATTCTACATTAGGATTGTTTACTCGTATCATGTAATTAAACCTACCCGTGTTGATTCCTGCGGCGTAGCTCATGAGAGGATGAATTGACTATCCAGGTCTCAATACCTCCAGTTGAGGGATACACATCTCTCAACTGCTGGAAAACCCTCCAGCAAAACTAGTGTATATGTGGTTTCACACACCTGTGGAAGGGAGTGTGACCTGCACAGCCCTTCCTGAATGGGTTTTCAGTTTGACAACCCATCCAGCGGTTTGCTGAGGCACAAAAAAGGGTATGCAACCCATGCACCCTTTTTGAAAAGGGTGTGTGGGCTGCACACTTTGGTATTCCACATCCTGTTTCAATTACAATTCAGCTTAATATTCTTTCATCAACTACCAGGAGCAATAATACCAGCAATATGATTGCATATTTTGATTCTATGTTTTAATTAATCTATATTAACATGTACATTTGTGTTCCCAAGGTGTTATGTGAAATTGAATTCCCCTTGAGTTCCAGATGAGTTGTGAAAAAATTCAGCTTTAGATGCTGGTGTGTTCAGATCAGCTAATTCTACATTCTTTTTTGATTTCAATATTCCTTTCCCATTTTTTATTAGGCAAATCAACATTTTTCTGGTTTGTGTTCATTTTATAAGTTCTGTGAAAAACATGATTTATGGCAACTGACAGTGGGTGCCAGAAATTTTTCCCCGGTGTATGTGATTTCAAGGACAAGTATCATAGTAGCTTCACAAGTTTCAAGGAATAAAAATAATACAAAAAATGTTATTTTAGAAGTCTTAATCTTTTTTATTAATATTCAAAAGATTATAAATTTGGGAGGCGTGCAAGCCAAGCAGGGTTGATTTAGCTCCTACAAAACCTGCTTGTGAAGAATCAGAGAAAATTCATGAACTTTTAACACTTGGGCCTGCACACAGTTTTGTTTAATTGCTGAGCAAAAATTGTGGCTAAGAAAGGGCCAGAAATCCTCATGAGAAAACAGTTACTGCAGGCTTTGGGAATGAGGAGTGGGGAAGTCCTAGAGGTAAAATTGTGGGTATAAAAAAAATCATCATTGAGAGAATTACAGAAAAAGTTTAATAAGAACCAACTTATTCTTCTTCTGGGAATTTGAACTCATCACATGATATTCCAACTTTTGGGGTGGTGTGTACAGTAGGTGGACAGGTATATCTGTACCCCCAAAAGCTCTTTCCAGAAGTCCAACTAACAAAATTGAAGTAAAAAATGTTTGAGAATAGGTCTGTTGAATAACTTCAGAATGATTAATATTACAAGGTAAAAGGTATTTGAGAAATCAAAAAAATTACAAACTGTTTTTCTTCAAATGAAAATTTTGGCAAATCTTACTTACTATATAAGAAAAAAATATGAATGATCAGAATCAGGAGATTGAAATATGGCACAAATGAAAAGAAATTAAAAATGGATTACAAAATAAATTCTGGTAGCAAAAATGCATCAGATACTGGTTTTTTGTTGCCTGACTGCAGTCTGGTGGAAGAAATTGCCTCTGTGACCAAAAAGAATACCTTCAGTAAAAGAGCATACAACCTCTTTGACCGGTGGGTATCCAATGATCATTCTGGATAGTCAAGGTTCTTTAGAGGGAAACCTATGTGTTTTTTTCCCAGGAGAAACCATAGAAAACAATATGATATGAAGTTTATTGATCTCTGAGAGGATTGTGATGTGTCTGTGACATTGATTAAAGCTTGATATGATTGGATAATTAATGAAAGAGGGAGAAAGGAAGAAAGGGGGTGGACAGAGAAAAGAACCCAACAGAGGACAGGTTCAAAAAGGGATGGGATGGCTGAAGGGTGTTGATAAACGCACGTCCCTGGTGCATGCCCACACCAGGGGCTATTTGTGTGTTTCGACGCCCCTGCCAGCCCATTTTGGCGGTTTTGGCAGGCACACCAATGCCCGTTGGCGGTTTTCCAGGCGCGCCAACGGGTGGAATGCCAAGTGCCAATCCCTTGGAGTGCATGTGAAACAAGCCAATGGGGATTGGGGCGTTGATAAACGCACGCCAAGCGCGCACGCCAATTTTTTTTGGCGTGCGGGGCCTACACGCCAAAAAAAATTGGCGTGTAGGGTCTACACGCCAAAATAAATTGGCGTGTGAGACCCACACGCCAAAAATGGTGTGTGGTTCCCACACGCCAATTTCTTATGGCGTGTGGGCCCCGCACGCCAAATAAAATTGGCGTGTGGGCCCTGCACGCCAATTGTTTGGCGTGCGCTCCCACACGCCAAACAATTGGCGTGTGGGAGCGCACGCCAAACAATTGGCGTGTGGGAGCGCATGCCAAACAATTGGCGTGCGGGTCCCACACGCCAATTGTTTGGCGTGTGGGGGGATCCCGCTCACGTAATCGAATAAGAGGGCCCATTCAATTATGTGAGCGGGCCGGCTGACGAGGTTATACAACCTTGTCAGCCGGGAGGACGTCCTCCCGGCCGACGAGGTTATACAACCTTGTCAGCCGGGAGGACTTCCTCCCGGCCGACGAGGTTATACAACCTTGTCAGCCGGGAGAACTTCCTCCCGGCCGACAGGGCTATACAACCTCGTCGGCCAGGAAGAAGTCCTCCTGGCCGACGCGGTTGTATAGCCTTGTCGGCCGGGAGGACTTCCTCCCGGCTGAAGAGGTTATACAACCTCGTCAGCCAGGAGGAAGTCCTCCTGGCCAACGAGGTTGTATAGCCTCGTCGGCCGGGAAGACTTCCTCCTGGCTGACAAGGTTGTACAACCTCGTCGGCCAGGAGGAAGTCCTCCTGGCTGACGAGGTTGTATAAACTTGTCAGCCGGGAGGACTGCCTCCTGGCTGACAAGGTTATACAACCTCGTCAGCCAGGAGGAAGTCCTCCTGGCCAACGAGGTTGTATAGCCTCGTTGGCCGGGAGGACTTCCTCCCGGCCGACGAGGTTATACAACCTTGTCAGCCAGGAGGAAGTCCTCCTGGCCAACGAGGTTGTATAGCCTTGTCGGCCGGGAGGAAGTCCTCCTGGCCAACGAGGTTGTATAGCCTTGTCGGCCGGGAGGACTTCCTCCCGGCCGACGAGGTTATACAACCTCGTCAGCCAGGAGGAAGTCCTCCTGGGAGGAAGTCCTCCTGGCCGACGAGGTTGTATAGCCTCGCCGGCCGGGAGGACTTCCTCCTGGCCAACGAGGTTGTATAACCTTGTCGGCCAGGAGGAAGTCCTCCCGGCCGACGAGGCTATACAACCTCGTTGGCCAGGAGGACTTCCTCCCGGCCGACAAGGCTATACAACCTTGTCGGCCAGGAGGACTTCCTCCTGGCTGACGAGGTTATACAGCCTCGTTCTGGGAGGAAGTCCTCCCGGCTGACAAGGTTGTATCACCTCGTCAGCCGGCTCGCTCACGTAATCAAATGGGCCCTCCCATTCGATTACGTGAGCAAGGGGGGACCCGCACGCCTGGCGTGCGCTCCCACACGCCAAACAATTGGCGTGTGGGACCCGCACGCCAAACAATTGGCGTGTGGGACCCGCACACCAACAAAAATTGGCGTGCGGGGCCTACACACCAAAAAAAAAGGGCGTGTGAGACCCGCACACCATTTTTGGCGTGTGGGTCTCACAGGCCCTTGTTTTTTGGCGTGTAGACCCTACACGCCAAAAAAAAATGGCGTGTAGGCCCCGCACGCCAAACAAAATTGGCGTGCGGGTTGGCGTTGGCGTGCGTTTATCAACGCCCTGGGGATTGGTGTGCTTTAAAAGCACACCAATCCCCATTGGTATGCTTGTCAACGGCCCACCCGCACACCCATGCCTATGGCCAATGAGAGACTTAAACAGTCTCCCATAGGCCATAAGCCATGGGTGACATCAGCAGTGTGTCCAAGTTGGACGTGCTGCTGATGTCAGCCCATAAGCCATGGCCTATGGCTGGGTATACAACCTCAGTTGGGGAGGAACTCCTCCCCAAAAATGAGGTTGTATAACCTCATTGCCGGGGAGGAGTTCCTCCCCAACAATGAGGTTATACAACCTCATTGCTGGGAAGGAGTTTCTCCCCATCCATGAGGCTGCATAACCTCATCACTGGGGAGGAACTCCTCCCCAAAGATGAGGTTATCAAACCTCATTGCTGGGAAGGAATTCCTCCCCGGCCATGAGGTCATACAACCGCATGCCCGGGGAGGAACTCCTCCCTGACAATGAGGTTGTATAACCTCATCGCCGGGGAGGAACTCCTCCACGGCCATGAGGTTGTATAACCTCATGGCTGGCGAGGAACTCCTCCCCAACAATGAGGTTATACAACCTCATTGTTGGGGTGGAGTTCCTCCCCGGCCATGAGGTTGTATAACCTCATTGCCTTCCTCCCACACCATGAGGCTATACAACCTCATCTTTGGGGAGGGGTTCCTCCCCCGCCATGAGGCTATACAACCTCATCTTTGGGGAGGAGTTCCTCCCCCGCCATGAGGCTATACAACCTCATCTTCAGGGAGGAGTTCCTCCCTGATGAGGTTGTATAACTGGCCTATGGCCTATGGGAGACTTTAAGTCTCCCATAGGCCATAGGCCAGGGCGTGCGGGCCCACCTGCACAACCATTGGCGTGCGGGTGGGCCGCCAACACGCACGCCAATGGGTATTGGTGTGCTTTTCAAGCACGCCAATACCCGTTGGCGTGTCTCACAGGCACGCCAATACCCGTTGGCGTGTCTCACAGGCACGCCAATACCCGTTGGCGTGTCTCACAGGCACGCCAACGGGTTGGCCATTGGTGTGCCTGGATACACGCCAACAGGCATTGGCGTGCCGCCAAACCCGCCATTTTGGGCTGTTGGGGGCTTCAAAACACACCAAACACCCCTGGCAAGGGCATGCTCCAGGGGCGTGCGTTTACCAAGCCCCATGGCTGAACGAGACCATTGGTTGGTTAAGCTGTAACTTGGTGAATCCTTGGTGATCTTATGCTGTGGATCTGGGGGTCTGCAGGAATTTTATCCTGCCTTTAATAGAGGATATCCCAAATTAAAAAAGTATTCAAGGTTTTATTATCTAATATTACATGTACATGTCCTCAGCTGGCCCTGTTTCACTGAACCAGCTAGGTCCAATATGCACCTCAAGAATAAAGAAGTACATGAAGGAGTGTCCAAAGCAGAAATTGTTCATTGAACCCTGAGGTCAAAATTGCATGGGGAATTTGAGGTCAAACAAAAGTCTAAACTCAAGTGTCAGGGGATGTAAGACATTTTTGACTAGGTTGAAGAGAATAAGAAAACAAGGCATGAGAATTTAGGTCAGATTCATTGAATCTCAGTCTATCACTGAGGACCCTAGAGATTCCAAAGGCTAAATTTTGGGAACTTTGGCTAGGTTTTGGTTCACCTTATGACGCCACAGCGGCTAAAGCCTTGGGTATCAGCCAAAGAAAAAACCATGTAATAGTATTATATTTGTTTTTACAATATTTGAGCCTTGCACAAGTTCTATCAGTGTTATTTGATAATAATTATGGCTTAATTCTGTAGAAATGTGCCACGGAATAAGGCACAATTTTAATTTCTAGGCCTGATAAATGTCAGCCACCAAGATATTACAAGATATTACTTGAAAACTGCAAGCTTGGCTAAAAATTATTCCTTATATTATTATTATTATTTATTTTGATATTAGGGGGTATCAAATATGACCAAATCCACAATTGAAACCAGTGAATTAGGTTTTTCAACAAAATTTCACTTTTGACAATTCTGAACCATTTTACATGGATATCCATGGTTTTCAAAAATGGTGGATTTTCAAAACCAGTTGATTAGATAATGGTGGATTTGGCCATATTTGATACCCCCTATTATAAACATATCAAAAAAAAAAAATCTAATCAATAATAAATTGAAATTTAATCAAGGAAAATCTTTGAAAAATCCATTTCCAAAAGCGCAATATAACATTACAAATAGATAACTTATTATAAGATACTAAGGCATTCACCTTCTCCTGTAAGTAAGGAGGACTGGCCTTTTCCCTCACAACTATCTAATTAGTTAAACTCTTCCAAAATATCCCAATTAAATTAATTGACTTTACTTTAATTGGAAGAACTGTGTTAAAGTCTGGTTAGAAATTCTGTGGAACAATTTCCCTATCAGAAGTATGGCATTAGGGTTACAACCTGTTTAATTTTATACTTAGTGTTCTAAAAAAACCCAAAAGTAATTGTTGATATTCAAATCTATTCATACTTCAACTTTTTAAATTTTTAGACTTATTTATTCCATTCTATACACACCACATTAAGTGGAGTAGAGTCCAGTTTATTGAACATGTGTTTTGTTTTGTTTTTTTTGTTTGTTAGATCTTATAATTTATAATACTTATTACTGATTTTCTCTGACATAGTAGCAAGCTGAAATAAATGCACAATTAAATAGAGAAATAAAATATGAAAATAGAAGAGACATTATTACCAAAACAATCAGAAAAATAAGCCAATTACTACATGTTATGAATCTGCATTAAATTTAACAGAGGGTACCTTGCTCACAAGTAGCCTTGATTACTTATTCTTTCATATGTGATCTGTAAATTAAGTTTGAGGAATCCCCCTTCACATAACTGTCTCTGAAATATTTGTTCATCTGCCAACACCTTAGACCTATTGCTTAAACACAGACTTAATACCAATCTCTAGTTTTTTATGAAAAATTAGGCAAACATTTATCAAACCAAAAAAATATTGATTACACAACCAAAAGCAAGCCATTATATGTGGAAGACAATAAAAGCAGGCCTATAAAAGCTGTTAAACTCACATTTTGAAAATTTCCAGAACAATTGAGCACCACCCACCAGGACAAACCAATGGTCACTTTTCTACAAGTGAAATAAGAAAGTACAAAGGCCCCTTTATACTTTTCTAGTGCAATATTAGAAGTGTGATAACTTACTTTTCCTGGTGGGCCCATTACCCAAAAGGTATTGAAGATCCCTATTTGACTTCTAGAAAGGAATCCCAAAATTCAAATACCAACAAAATGCCAGATTCAAATACTTGACTTGTTAGAATACCAGTCAAATCCGCTCTCAGTCTCCTTTCCTGCTCCTTTTTGGCCATATGGCCTTGTCTTGTTTGAAAAAGTGGTCATGTCCTGCTCCCTGTATTTCTACCTGTCCTGGTCCCTGTCCTGTCCCCTGTTCTTGTCCCTGTCAACTTTCATGTCCATCTCAAGTGATATTTCCTGTTGTTTTTCTTTATGTGATTAGTCATGTATAGGCCCCCTTTGGATCTTGAAAGGGGACTCTCTAGTTGTCACTATTTTTACTGTGTTCCTTGTGTTTGCACCAAAGCATTGAGTATGATAATTTTTCATCTCTGCCTGCTTCTTGCTCCTATACTTGGAACCTTCAAGATAGTCCCCCCTTCATTGCAACTATTTTAAGAGCTGAAACTTTGAAATTAATCAAGCACATTATGTCAGCTGGCTACTATAGCAGAGCCAACTTTGCCACAAGATATCAAAATTAATAAATAAACAAAAGGATACATTATTACTAAATAATAATGTGAAAATAAAATAGAAAATAGATCATTACAAAATAATAAAATATAATAAAAAGAGAAATTATTAAAAAATAATAATGTAGTGAAAGATGATAGAAATAAAAGAGAAATTCAACAGGAAGAAACAATGATCAATTTTCTACAAGTGAAATCAGAAGGTACAAAGGCCCCTTTATACTTTGCTATGTCACTTGTAGACAAGTAATCATTGTTTTTTCCTGGTGATTATTACAGAATAAATGTACACAGCAAATAAAGAATAAAAGCACAAATATTATTGTAAATTCTGAATCTACTCACAAATTGAACTAATGTACCTAACTCACAAGTAACCTCAAAATCTGCTCCTTCAATCAGTAATCTTTTACCAAAGATTTACCACAACAACATCCAGAGGGCCTTGGGACTTAAGAAAAAACTTCCTTCCTCTAAGTTTTGAAACACATGGAACACACAAAACCAGAGTGTTTCATAATCATTTTCCATGACACACTCTAGAACATTCCAGAAATTAGCAAACCTCTGTGTATCATACCATATGAAACAGACTGACCAATTTTCCAAAATAATCTGGATGAAACACATAACAAAATTCAAATTATGCTTGATTGTGGTTATCCACACACAAAACAGCAATGAAAGCTAGAATGAAGCCACAAATTGGAAAAACAGCTGAATAAGCCACAGTTTGGCCATTGACTGCATAATTGGGAGCTCCCTGGTACCAAAAGGTATGTAAGGAGCTCCATTTTCCCCCCAAGAAAGGATCCCCAGATTATTACATTACCTAGTTTACCCGCTTTCAACAAAGCCTTGTCACCAGCATCTTTCCTGGTAAGTATCTTAGTAGTTATTATATAATCCCCTTAAAATCCCACCAAAAAGACCCTCAAAAAATTGAACCATTAAAATAGTAAGTTATTACCATTTCTCTGTTTGTGGCCCTTTTTCCCTTCCTTTCCATATACCTGGGATCTAAACAACCCCTGATTCATCAGGCCCCAGGTTTGAAAAGGTACTAAAATCCTCTGCTCCTTGCAACCTACCTTAGAGGGACCTAAACAGCCCCTGATTTATCAGGCCCCTCATTTATTTTTATTTTAGTCAATTTTAATCAAAATGTTAATAAAATAAAAAACATCAACATTTTTATGCTCAAGTTCTTCTAGAATTGTTTCAGAAATGTTTAATTAATTAATTATTCAATATTACATATCTTTGCACCATATGTAGCTAGAAGATTTAACATCTTGGCATAACGTAGGCTGACACATTATACCAGTGAAATTCCTGGTAGTTATCCTAGTAGTGTTTATTTAAAATTTCTCATCTTCTAAAAAAAATCTCCCCATTCTCTGAAAAAGATCATACTATTAAACAATAACACTCTCCCCTTCTTTGGAGCCCTTCCCCTCACCTGTAACTGGGTTCTAAACCACACCTGCTCTCAGGCCCCAGTATGCTTCAGGTAACTAAATTCTCTGATCTGCCAGGATAACTTAGAGGAACAAAACCCACCCCTAATTTATACAGTCTCTCTGGTTATTTTTATTGATTCAATTGAATCAACCATTTTTCTCACCATAATTCTTTGAGAAAAGATAAAAATTCTGTTTTTTTTCTTCTCTCCTTTTTCCTACTAGCTGTATTCCACATTCCCCTGAAATGTAAATGGTGGTCTGCTGCCACAAAAGATAACCAGGCTAAAAGCATTCCTGAGGATTGATTGTTACTTATTAATCCCTTATTCTATAATTCCTAACTCTTAGTCCACACCCTAAGCTCTGAGGATGTGTGCACCTTTCATGTATTTCCATGGAACCCCAAAGATTACTGAAAGCTGAATTGAACAAAACACTGAAACCTGAGCTTCCATCTATAAAGTTTCAGTGTGGGCTGGCTAACCTTAAGAGTGTTGGTTAATTTTTCCTTTTTAGTCAAGTTGTGTAATGCTTTTTATGTGGTCAGCTACCAGGGGCTTAATACACGCACATGCACACCAACACCAACTGATGTGTCAATGGTTTTTGGTGTTTTTGGCAGGCATGCCAATCCCAATTTGTGTGCCTGCCATGCGGGCTGCACACCAACCTCCCATGTTCAAATACATGCATGGGAGTTGGCGGGGCTGGCAGGCACGCCAGTTGATGACGTCACAGACCTCCAACTTGGAGGTCTCTGACATCAGCCTCATTGGCCGGGAGGAATTCCTCCCAGCCAATGAGGTATACAACCTCATTGGCTGGAAGGAATTCCTCCTGACCAATGAGGTTGTATACCTCATCAACCAGGAGGCTATGTTAATCTACAGTCTAGCCACCCACTCCCATATATGCATGACATAGGAGTGACAATGTGCCAAAGCTGAGGCACATTACCCAATAAGTAAAAATAGTACCACACACATTGATTGCTCAACAGCATACCTAGCTCAATGGTTAGATCATCACTCTTGAAATGAGTCCAGAGTTTGTACATTACTTTTCTAACATATGACAGAAATTTGTATTTCTCGGCCTACAGAGGCAATTTGCATCCTGATCAATATTATGTTCACAATTTTGTTGATTTAAAAACATTTTTGAAGGAAAAAGTCGTCTGTAGTTTACAACGTTTCCTTTGGATGGGTCCGATAAATTTATGATTGAAGCTTTCTTTGGCTTTTTTCATTCTAGTGTTGAATAGATAAGTCTTTGCGAGAGTTGTACATACAATGTCATGAAGGGAGATGATTTTGGCGGTTGGAGGTGTAGCCAACTGCTGAGGTAGAAAAACATCTTTTACCATGTTTCTCATTGATTTATGGGCAGTGTTTGTTTTCATTGGAGTTCGATTACGCACGCTGGTTTCTAGGATCTTGTCTGTGGTCGTCGTAAACACGAGCCGTGACATACTCTCTCTTCGCCGGATCACCCCGCCGTCGTACCTGGTGAGATCTACTTCGGAATACCCAACAAGCCGACTCGCCTGCCATCTCTGCATCCATGCGGTGATCCCACATCGCGGAAATTGATTCTTGACTGAGGATTATGTATGATCTTCCCGACTACTAGTACGAGTTATAGGCACGTTGATCCGTTGAGGCCTCATTCACGTCGATCATGGTGAGGTGAATTGAATTACATCGCCTTCGTTTTCGGGTTGAATAGTCGCGTCTAAAGTAGAATCAAAAGAGCCACCAGTATGTCGAGAGACGACACCATCGATGTAGTTCGAGACAACCTTTTGCTCATTCGCGTTGAATCCATGCTTCAAGCCCGGGAAAGTCTTGAATTTTATTCTCAAAAATTTGTCCGAAAAGAGCGCACCGAACAATTTGATTCCAGCTCGTGCCTGGTTATAATTTAATATCGCATCATCTGTACCATGGAGCCAATAGAGCGAGGTTTTCTCATATCCAGCCGGTGAAACGGCCCTTAAATCCACTAAACGAAGAGGTAGAGGCAGATATCCTGACTGAGTTTATACAGGAATCAAGTTTAGGTGTAATCTGATCAAAACAACAGAATGAGATGAAAAGCTGACCATTATAATGCAAGCAGTCGGAGGTTGTGGGAGCGTCAAAGTTAATAAGAATGACATCACTGCACCTGAGGTTTCAGGTAGCTAATAACCCATTCAGCATTGATTGAATTAGTATGGAGAAGGTCAAGACGGAGCTTACCTTGGCTGAAGCCCGCGATAATGGTCTGATTCATTTGAATTCTACCTGAAATTGCTTCATTTTTTAATATGGTGGAGAGTCCAATAGCGCTTTGACGTAGTCCCTCTTCATCTTCTAAGTAATGCAGGTCTCTCCAGTCTTTGATGTCAAACCAACCGGGCCGTGCCCCTTGATTCTTCTGCGCGGCATATACAGTAACGGGTCGCACGGGAGCTTTTGGAAAAATAAATTGTAACCCAGTCAAATTCCCGAAAGAACTTCCTGTGAGGGGCTCAGAATAGCTGGAAAGTAAAAAATCGCGCCATCGATAGCCATCTGAAGCGTTGACAGCACCAAGTCCATGAATAAAGAAGACAGTCCACCCAAGACCTCGTCCATTGGTCAAATCCACAGGAGGGATAACATCGAAAGCGACTTGAGGTACGTCCACATTAGGATTTGTCCAATTGCCACGGTATTCAGAAGATATAAACACCTCACGGGGTGGGATTGAGCTTGGATCGGAGTCAGGGTTGAGGCTGGCATCACTAGATGCGGTCAAGTGTTTTCTCTTTCCGAAACAAATGGCAGTCAAGCAGATCATCGCAATGCAAGCCGCCGTTGACAACAAGATAAAGAAGTATAACTTTATACTCTTCCGGGGAGGTCGCAGTGTAATTCCAAGAGAATGCGGTGATTGATATGGCGACTCAGAGGGACCAGTCTTGAAGGAAACCCTCTCAGTCGACAGGAGCAAGGATCTGAAGTCAGTCCCATTGCAAGACCGCTTGAGAAAGGAAGCTTTGAAAGTCAAAGCTTCTACGCCGGATTCGATGGGTTGGACCTTGAGGAGTGGATTTGAACAGGGGTTAAGGTGATCACCAGTGCCCATTAGTGGCGTTCTTAGGATTGGTAGGTAGGAGTAGGCACAATGATGGATAGGAAATGAAGAATCAAATTATTATGGTAGAGACAAGGTCTTCATGAAAACTATTAGAATATAGTTCATACAAAGAACCGAACTTAAGCTGCGGTTCCAAATCCTCTGAGCTACGAAATACAACCTATGCCGATCTAGGACTAGCTGTCGCGTGCATAACTGGTATCCGGACGGCATCCGACGATTTCCAGGGGGTTGGCGCTCAGCTGCATCCAGCATCCCTGGGAGCTAGATTTTGTGCGATGTTTCTGACAAGACATGTGTGTATGGATGCTGCAGATGCTCCTCCCTACGGGGCCTAAGTAGTGTCTGTGCATGGAGTTGTACATCTGTAGGATCACCCGAGCTCGCTAGTCATTCTGAGTCAAGTCCTCTCTTTTAAGAGATTGCGCTGCCTTCCGCGCAACAGCTAAGATTATAGCATATCTGCATGCAAGCATAAAAATACTGCAAAAGGGGGCTTCACCATCTCAACATCTCGCCGGGTTACTCCTACTTGGCCAATGTGAGATTATCAACCCTCTCGACAAACCTACCAATTACACTGAGTTGCAACCACCCGAGAAGAGTCCATACCTCACTAAAACTAACTACCATCCTATACCGTTACCACAGGTAACAACGAAAAGGCTGAGGAGTCAGACCCTGACAATCAAAATCATACCGCCCCTTTTCTTTTAGCCCTAGCGGCACGACTGTGCAATGACTACTCTAGCTAGGACAAACCTGTAAGCTATCTGCCATGCAGACAGTCAAAGTTACCTGAAAATTATAAATAAGTCTGAAAGTTGCTTGCTCAGCGTGATAACCTCACCCCACTTTCACCTCTAGACTCCTCAATACCAAACACCAAAAACCATCTTTTACTCCCCATCCACCACTACCAACCAAAACTTACCCTCCATCTCTTCTTCCTTACTTCACCCATTCTCATCCCACTCAACTACCACCACAACCCTTTCCCTTGTGTTCTCTTGTACCAATATATCCAAATACTTCTTTCATTCTCCTTTCCCAAATTTCCACTCTTCTTCCTGTGTTGAGAGGCAGAGACTCTTTATAGAAAATCTTAACAGTGCCAGTAGTAGTAGATAGCTAATATATACACAAAAGAAACAAGAAACGGAACACAATTAGAATGTCAAATAGAAAGAAAAGAAACTAGAGAGATGAACCAACATTTAAGATCAGAAAACTTGTGTGATATAACGACAACAATAGCTAACAACAACAAACAATGTGAGAATTGATAAGATCATGAAAGCATACAAAATCAAGAGTTTAGTTTCTGATCACAAAAAAAAACAAAGAAACAACAAACTGAGAAAACAAAAGAAACACAATATTCAACTACCTCTGATAGATGTTATGTGTGATTTTTATTTTTTTCAGCGACTCTTCCTCTGCTCCTAAACATGTTGATTCCTGCAATTTCAATCTGGTAAAGTGGTTGGTGTAAGTGATTGTAAAGAGAATGACATGCTGATGATCTTTTACCTGGAACACCGGTTCTTGATGATTTGACACTTGCTGTGTAGCAAAGAACTTGATTTGATTGAACTACAATCAAACAAGCTGATGAAAATTCAAATGACTGATCACTGAACTTCACTCCCATCATAACCACCCTTGACAATCATAATGCATGTGCACTATGCTGCCAATTACCCCTCAACACTTCCACCTCTTCTGCTTGACCTTACTGCCAACAAGGCACTTTACCTCTACCCTTTTAGGTACAAGTGACATTTTTTTTCTCATAAGATAAACTAAATCATTTATTACATGTAGTAGCATCAAAACCTAAGATGAAATATAACTTTCAGTCCTTTTTATTCTTTCAGATTTACAGTCTTGAATCCACAGGACCACAAACCTCTCTCAAAACAAAACAAAAGGTTACAGACAAATATGCAAGCAGTAGCACCGGTCAGCAAAGACAACTCGTTGCACGTTCCAATGCTCCTCAGCAAAAGAAACTATCCCATGTGCACAAAGAAAATCAAATCCCTACTCAAAAGTCAAGACCTCTGGGATGCATTACAACAAAACCCAGGTGAAAATTGAAACACCCAACTCAGGAAGTCACTCACGGATGCCGCATTCATAATTGCATGAAGGGAGGCAAAAGGCTTCAAAATAGTGTAGTCACTAGAGAAAACAAAGACAAAGGCTACCTCATATGGCAGAAAGTCATGGGAAGATACGCTAGGAACAGGGTAATGCATTTCAACCAATGTCTCACTTTCTGGAAATCAGTCAGATTCAATGGCAATATTTGGGCATTTCTTGATGAGATAGAGGCTTGTTTAACTAACTTTGCTGCCATTGAACATGAAATTTCAAGTCACAAAATCACAGGAGTGATAGTGGCTAAACTCTCAATCAGTCAGTGAGGACTCACAGACACCTTCTTGATGAATGAAGAATTCATGAACAATCATGAAGCTCTCATTGATGGATTGAAAGACATAGCTGATGATGAAGATCCCGCCAAAAGGAAGAACATCACCAAGGGAAATTTTATGGCCTATTCCACTAGATTCAGACCGCCTTCTGGGTGTAAGAACAGCAAGAACCACCCAGAAGACAAGTGCTGGGCTCTTCACCCAGAGCAAGGGCCTATTTGAAATCCTAGATCCTACTTTTTCCAAAGAAATGCAGACATGGCAACTTCCACCGCCTCTTCATTGTCTCAATTTGAAAAACCGGCAGTCACCAACATTAATACACTCTCAGTTCTCCACGTTTTGATTTCCAAAAATGCTTCTGTGCCGGAAAAGGGAGCCTCACATCATGTTTTCAACAATTTAGCCTTCGTTGGAGAAACAACAAATGCAACTTACTGGTTACTACAGGAAGTGACTCTTCCCAGGTCATGGAAGCGCTCACAGTTCCCCCTTGAGGAGCTCTTACAATATATAAACAGACTGTAAACAGTTGTTTATCCCCCAGAGAATATTTAGAACACCACAGCACAGTACATACCTTAGAGTTATTTACCTTGCTTAGTTCCCCATTCTCCAACAAATCCCCCAATTCTGGATAATCTATAGTTTAATACTGTTATTACCTCAAGAACTGGCCACAACCTACCTTCAATAAGGTAGTCACCAAGAACCCAAGTGAGTATCTCCTTGGATGCCTATTAATACTTTGTATTGATTTGGATGCGCCTAATTAGAGCAATTAGAGCAAGCCTCTCAGACAAGACTTACTGATTGAGGAAGTACCTTTTTACAGGACTTAAACATTACCCAAACCAATTTACACCATCAACCTAACTCAGTTACAACCATTAACCACGGTTAGTTCCACACCCAGGCTGACAATTGGGGGTCTGGCCTTTATTTATCCGTGATTTTTCACCCTTTAACCCTTAAAAATCATCACTAACACCTCCTTACCTTTGATTTTTTCGTTAAAATGGCCCTTTGATAGATGCCAGAAATCATTTGTGACTTCAAAAAGAACTCCAACCTATTTCAGCAAAGATATTATCAATTGGACAACCCAGAAAATATCATCACGTCACAGCTAGTGATAAAAACTGAAGTCATAGAGGGAGAAGATCAGTTTTACAACTGCACCTGGACTAAAATTAAACAACTTAGACTCACTAATACTTATTCCCCTGACGGCACTTTGCTTAATACTGAATAATCTGACGTATTAACCAAAGAAGAGCACACTAAAATTGTCAGAAAAGAAATTAGATCAGCTTTAGAAGAAGGAAATCCACCCTTTAATGATATATATGTAAAGCAGCTCCAAGTCCTTCCATGCTTGCATCTACATATAATTTGTAAGGTTTGTGAGGGTCAGGCATTAATAATATAGGGGCAGAGGTTAACATTTCTCTGATTTTATTAAATGCATCTACTCTGGGGGAAGTCATCTCATATGCAGTGTTTGGACTAGTAATTTGGTACAGGGGTCCAGTAATTTTAGCAAAGTCTTTAATGTGTTGCCTGTAATAACTAGAAAAACCTAAAAATGATTGTAATTCCTTGACATTAGTTGGCATGGGCTTAAGCAATACTGCAGCCACTTTATTCATGTCAATAGCAATACTAAGTCCAGAAACTATATGTCCAAGTGCTTTTAATTCCTTAAAACCAAATTGACATTTGCTCATGGAGATTTTCATATTCATTTTTGTAACTCTGTCTAAAACTATTGAAAGTTTTTCCAAATGTTCTTTCCAGTCTTGACTAAAAATAATGATGTCATCAATGTAGATAATAAGCCAGCCTTCACGTAATTCTTTGTGGAATTCTATGTGCATCATTCTTTGGAAGTGAGAGGGGGAATTCTTAATTCCAAAAGGCATTCTTTGGTACTCATAAATTCCCATATGTAATATGTTGAGATATAAATCCCATCCTTCCTCTGCGACTCGTCGCGCACAGGCGTGCGCTAAATCTGGTCTAAATCCTATAGCCCTCGAACCTCGCTCTCGAACCTCCGATGTCGTCATTCTTCTCTTAATGAGGTCATCAAGAATCTCCTGACTTCTCTTGCTCGATCCCCTAAAATAAGATATATAAACCTTCTGACTTCTGGGAAATCTTAATCCCCAGGAAACAAACAACTCACATAGTTGATACTTAAAATAAACTCTCCTCGAGATCACTTATCTCATCCATCGACTTCATTCTCTCTCCTCGACCACATCTCCTTTCTCTCTTGCTCTTCATCCGACCACATCTCCTTTCTCCCTCACTCTTCATCCTCTATCTTCTTCCAATCTCTCCCTTACTATATTGTACTTCCCTCTATCTTCCCTTTTCTCCTCTCCATCTCTACTCTTTATCTCGTCTAAACACAATATAAGATAATCTACTCTCTCAGGTATTACACATTCTTCTGTCTCATCCGATTATCTTTATCGCTGACTATTCTCTATATTAGTTGTCCTTGTCCTCAGTCGCATTATCCTTATTCTCTGAAGCTTGTCATCTTTATTATTTTGCTCTCGCCTTTAGGTAAAAAACATTTCTTTCTTTTTCTTTTGTATTTCACTTATTATTGTTACTTACATGAAATACAACTTTAGTTTATTGATTCACAGATTTACAGTCTCGATTGGCTCCTCGTACCCCAACTACCTCATCGTACCAAAAGAAAAATCAATAATCGAATAACTCTAAAAGGCGTGAACAAAAATGTCAAGCTCTGAGAAAAACGATACTCCTGCGTCTAATGGTGTTCCGGTTCTCGATGGCACGAATTACACTAATTGGTCATCAAGAATGTTCATTTATCTCCGCGGAAAGGATCTCTGGGATTGCTGTACCATCCCCATCTCCACCAATGCAACCGACATCGAGAAGGCAACCTATTTAAAATCTGGACACAAGGCCATATCAATTATCACCTCGCGAATTAACTCTAGATGTTACAACGAAGTTGTAAATTCTCAAACTGATTCCAACCCTATTCTCCTTTGGAAGAAGATCTCGTCTCAATACGCCTCTCACTCGGTTATCAACAGAGGACGTGTTTTTATGGCCTGGTCCGCTGAATCATACATGGGCGACCTCCAACAATACATTGATAAGACTCGGACTCATCTGTTGGACATCGACGCAGTTGGAATAAATCTGCCCCCTGATATCATCTCTTATCTCGTTCTCGGAAAGCTCATGCACGACGAAAAATTAGACAAAATTATCGATAACTGTGCTCTTTCCGAAGACTGCGTGGCTTCTCCATATTTGGTTCTCGATGCTCTTCAAACGTGGTTGACTCATAAGGGATCAAAATCCGACAACGATAAGTCATCGGCTCTTATCACATCATCAAATACCAC
This sequence comes from Puccinia hordei, assembly GCA_007896445.1. Lineage (NCBI taxonomy): Eukaryota > Fungi > Basidiomycota > Pucciniomycetes > Pucciniales > Pucciniaceae > Puccinia > Puccinia hordei. The sequence continues at coordinate 144,510 of RDRW01000421.1, read as the reverse complement.
TTCGAAATTCCCTTTCAAAATTCTGCACTATTGTGCCAATGGTATTCACAACCCCGAATCAGCACATCCTGAGGCGAAATGCTTTGAGAAATTCCCTCAACTTCGCCAGTCCAGAAACAAGAGTGCAAGCGCAAGTTTAGCTCATGCCTCTGTTTTTGTTTCTTTTGTCGCCGACAAATCTTCCGACGACATCATCATCGATTCAGCGGCCTCCCATCACATGCTTCGCAGTCAACATCTTTTTTCGAAATTCACTAAAAAGAGAATTCTCATCAAGACGGGTAATCCCGATACCCCATTGATTGCCAGTGGTTTCGGATCTGCTGATATTATTGTCGACGGGAAGCTTGTGAAGCTTGCCAACTGTCTCTTGGTCCCCAAGATCTCACAACAGCTCATCTCACTGGTTCGACTTATTGATACATCCTTGAAGATCTCTAAGCATCTGGACACCTTTGATATTTCGAACGACTCCGGCTCAATTTTTACCGGAAAAATCATTGATAATCTCCTCCACGCTAAATTCTCCTCCTGTCCCTCTGCCATGATCAACATCAAAATGGACCACTCCACCTGGCACAATCGACTCGGACATCCGGGAGAAGAAGTTATGAAATCCATGAATCTACCCCTCTCGACCGAGAATTCCCTATGCGAGGTATGTAACTGCTCCAAGATGACTCTTACTCCTTTTTTGAGTCACTTCTCTTCAGTTCAATTTCCTCTCCAACGACTCCATCTGGACCTCGTTGGACCCTTCAATCCTCCTTCAGTTTCTGGTTTTAAATATTTTTTTACGATCGTTGACCAATATTCTTCATTCAAATTCGTTCGATTTCTGAAGAATAAATCTGATGCCTTTCAAGAATTCGAACGTTTTACAAACCTTGTCGAAAACCTTCAAAACGAGAGGATTAAAGAAATCATTTCCGATCAAGGGGGGGAATTTGTAAATTCGTCTTTTAAAAGATTCACATCTGCTAAAGGCATTCTTCACAATTTTTCCCCGGCCGAAACTCCCCAATTAAATGGCTTCGCCGAGCGTGCAAATAGAACAATTCTGGACAAGGCCAGGTGTCTCCTTTCGACCAGTAATCTTCCAAGAACTTTCTGGGCCGAAGCGGTTAATGCGGCGACTTTCATCTCCAACATGTTAGCTACTCCCTCCCGATCTTCTTCTCCATATGAGCTTTGGACTAAGACTACTCCTCCTCTTCACCGCCTTAGGACGTTTGGCTGCAAGTCTTACATTGCTGTCCCGAAGATCCATAGGACCTGGAAGCTTGGCAATACTGGTGATGTTGGAATATTGGTCGGTTTCGAGAATGAAGGATCAGTCTATCGCATTCTGCGTCTCAAGGACAAAAAGTTGATCACGACCAGACACGCAAAATTTGATGAAGGAGTTTTCCCGACCTTTGGAAGAGATGTCGTGAACTCCCCATTTCAACCATACTTGGATAACGATGCCGATGATAGTTCTGTTTGCTCGGACAATTCTCCGATATCTGATGGCGTTCCCTCTCCAGAAGGACCCGCTGCGAAGGATTCTGGATCTTCGCTTATGCCTACACCTCCTGTCCCAGAAGGACCCGCTACAAATGATTCTGGATCTTCGCTTATGGCTACACCTCCTATCTCCAAATCGGTCTCAAGCGACATATCTGTCTTGAATATCATATCTGGCACTCGTTCGCGCAAGCCTAGAGCTTTTTTTTCCTCTAGTGATCTCATCCCTAACCACTATCACCAAGCTATCAAGAGTGCGGACTCGGAAAGTTGGCTCGGCGCGATTGAAGCAGAGTTGAAGGCGATGGAGCGACTTCAAGTATGGGATGTAGTTGAATGGGACCCAACGATAAAAACCGTTGGAACGACCTGGGTCTTTAGGAAGAAACGCGATAAGGGCGTGGTCAGCTTCAAGGCACGCTTGTGTGCCCAGGGTTTTTCTCAAGTTCATGGTATCGATTTCTCTAAGACATTTGCGCCAACTGGTCGATTGAATTCCCTTCGTGCTCTCATTTCTCACGCTGCGGCGACTGGGTTAGACTTTCATCAACTTGATGTAAAGACTGCCTTCTTGAACGCGGATCTGGAAGAAGAGGTATTCCTATCTATTCCTCAAGGTGTTCGTCTAGACAAGAAGCGTCAATGTCTCAAGTTAAAAAAGGCTATCTATGGCCTAAAACAAGCGCCACTTGCCTGGTATACACGTCTGTCGAATTGGCTGGTGTCGATTGGCTTCATTATAGCTACCTCAGACCCATGTGTTTTCTATCGTCTTTCGGGTGACCCGGTTTGGATCTTTGTCCATGTAGATGATCTCGCTGTCTTTAGCAAGAACGTCGACACCTTCAAAGATCAAATCAAGCGTGAATTCGATATGAAAGACTTGGGTCGTGCGGATCTTATGCTTGGCATCAAGGTCTTACACGAGTTGAGATATAAATCCCATCCTTCCTCTGCGACTCGTCGCGCACAGGCGTGCGCTAAATCTGGTCTAAATCCTATAGCCCTCGAACCTCGCTCTCGAACCTCCGATGTCGTCATTCTTCTCTTAATGAGGTCATCAAGAATCTCCTGACTTCTCTTGCTCGATCCCCTAAAATAAGATATATAAACCTTCTGACTTCTGGGAAATCTTAATCCCCAGGAAACAAACAACTCACATAGTTGATACTTAAAATAAACTCTCCTCGAGATCACTTATCTCATCCATCGACTTCATTCTCTCTCCTCGACCACATCTCCTTTCTCTCTTGCTCTTCATCCGACCACATCTCCTTTCTCCCTCACTCTTCATCCTCTATCTTCTTCCAATCTCTCCCTTACTATATTGTACTTCCCTCTATCTTCCCTTTTCTCCTCTCCATCTCTACTCTTTATCTCGTCTAAACACAATATAAGATAATCTACTCTCTCAGGTATTACACATTCTTCTGTCTCATCCGATTATCTTTATCGCTGACTATTCTCTATATTAGTTGTCCTTGTCCTCAGTCGCATTATCCTTATTCTCTGAAGCTTGTCATCTTTATTATTTTGCTCTCGCCTTTAGGTAAAAAACATTTCTTTCTTTTTCTTTTGTATTTCACTTATTATTGTTACTTACATGAAATACAACTTTAGTTTATTGATTCACATAATATTATTCTCATCAAATATCTACTGTCTTCATGAATTAAATTCTGATGGAAACCTTTGAGTACATCCATACAGGTTATAAATTTTGCATCTTTTAGCTGAGTCAGTGCTTCACTGATTTTGGGCATGGGGTATCTGTCAGGTATGGTATAATTATTAAGACCTCTAAAGTCTCCAACCATTCTTGATTTTCCATTATGCCAAGCAATAATAACTGGGGTAGTAACTTCTACATTTTCATTTGCTCCCACTTTGCGTAAAACATTCATTCTTACTAATTCTGTGACATGGTGCTGTAACGCTTCTCTACTTCTAGGGGAAGCAGGATAAGCAGCTATTCTCAAGGCAGGAGGATAACTTCTAGTAGTATTAAGATTAATTCTTACTTCATGTCCTCTAATGCTTCCAAAGGGTTCATCAGCAGTGGCAAATGCAAGTTTCTTTTTATGTAGCAAATTCTTCAGTTCCTTTAATTGCTCATCATCTAAAGTTTCAGCAATCTTTGCTTCCAATATTGTATTATCAAAGTTAGAATTATTAATAGAATTACATTCAAGTTGTTCCAGGTTCATTTTGTCACTTATGCCAAGTTCAAACTTGTTCATAATGTCACCTCTGAAGGTAAAATATCTTCCATTAGAATTTATTACATCTATTCCATAATTAATGATGTAATCATTACCTAAAATGATATATTTCATTTTAAAATCTTCCATAACTATTAATTCAGTGCTAATCTGAATACTTTGCCTGTTATGAGGGAATATAATATCTAATTTTATAATACCTAGTGGTTTTAATTTGCTGTTACAACTGTAGAACTTCTCAGAATTAATGGGGATTAATTCTTTCTTCCATTGTGGTAATATCTTATCTAATAAATTTGGACCAATAATAGAGCAGAAGGCTCCTCCATCAATTAAACATTTCATTTTAAACTTGTTACATATTATATTAGTGATATTAGTACCACCAGTCTTATGTATTTTTCCAGAATGCATCTCCTTGGACAAGTGTAATTTCTTAATGTTCATAGGTTTGGATTTATCTTCCATTTTAGAAATATTAGATATGATTAATTCTTCCTTTGAAACAATAGCATGAGTACTATGAATAGCAGAATCAGAATCAAGGGAGTCAGAATCAGAATCAAGGGAGTCAGAATCAGAATCATCTGGCAAAGATTCTATACTAGACTGGGAATCATCATTAATTGGGACCAAGTTATCATCAATATTTTCAATGCAGTGTACTTTATTACTAGATTTCTTATTGGGACATTTATTGGATCTATGTCCTTTCTTTCCACATTCATAACACGTAATATCTTTCTCAGAAGTATCTTTGGTTTCCTTCTGGTCTGATTTCTTGGAATCTTTATAATTATCTCTTTTGACAGATTTATACTTTTCTTTCTTGTCTTTTCTTTTAACATTGACAATACTTTCCAGTTGATTAATGAATTCAGTTAAATCACTGTCACTTTGAAGAACTCTATGCATCATGTAATCAGTATTGTGATCTAATTGTCCAAGTAATTTATCATTAATAGAGGCATTGTCTACATCTCTTTCAATGGCTTTAATTCTGTTCACTTGTTGTGTAACCCAATCAGATGGTTCTACATCACTCAGTATGTCAAATCTGCTTCTTCTGAAGTTGGTTTTCACTTTTCTCTTCCATTCAGGAGTGCTAAATTTATTAATGATTTCCTTTTTCCAGAATAACCAATTTTTATTGCCAGGTACTTCTTTTTTCCTACAATTATACCATGAATTTGCAACTCCAGTAAGAATTGAATTCAATTTTGAGCATATAATTTGATCAGGGGCATTAGTGTCTTCTTTCAAGTTGTCAATCCAATCAATAAATTTGAAGTGGTCATATTCTCCCACTCCAGAAAAGGTTAGCCACTCATTAGTCTTTGGCAGACCTGCTAACACTAATTTGTGGATGGCCTTGTCTTCATCCAAAGTATTAATGGTGGATGTGGCCACTCTAATTTTTTGATTATTAAGAGTTGGTGTAGCAGTTTGATCCCTGCTTGGTTCAATCTGGGTACTCTGTAAAGGTGAAGGGTTCACATTGGCCAATTGAGTTGTAATGACTGGAGGAATAGATTGACTGTCATCTCCAATGTCATTAATAGTATCATGTCTGCTTCTTGGTTGGGCATCTCTAGTCAGGAGTTCTTCCAACTTGTGCATGATATCTGAGTTGTTTTTGGTCATTTCTGACGTAACACATGTGAACTGTTTCTCAATTCTGTTCACTACATCTTCAAAGGTTCTAAATTGAGAATCTAATTTATTAGTAGTATCTGACTGTAAATTCTTAATTTTTAATTCCAATTGTTCCACTTTCTTAACAAGATCTTGGTTGGAATTACCTTGCTCTTCAACCCAGTCATCTATTCTGGTCATAGAATTAGACAGTTGTTTACTAAATGTTTTACAATGATCAGCCAATTCTACATTAAACATATCAATTTTGGTATCCATTTCAGTCAACCTCTGTTGAATAAGATATAATGTACTATCTTCTGAGTTCACCTGCTCATCTGTGGCTCTCATAATTTTACGGCATAATTCTTGTAAATCATTGGACAGGGCTTTGTTACTATTGTTCATAGCATTTACTACATGCTGAAATGTGGTAATTTGTTGATGTTGTTCAGGGGTACAAGTAGAATTGTTTGAGTCATTAATTACTACACATGGGGAACTTTGTGTTCTAATTTTTTGACTAGATGATGGGGAAGTGTTACAATTTATGGGGATTCTTCCATCTGGCGCTCTTGACGGGCTATTTTGCCCTGCTCCAGATGTTGATAAGTCCCTTGGAGGGATCTCCCTAGGCGTACCATCTCTGAATAAATCTGGTTGCGCCACTGAGTATTCTTCCCTGTGTTCCTGGGATGTCTGGAATTGACATTTCTGCCCTTGGGACCACGGGGATTTTGGGTTCTGATTGGAGTGTTGGAAGGATTGGGGGGAGAGAAAAGGATTCCTGGAGACAAATCCAGTGGGTTCCAATCTTTGGTGCGGTAGAGGGCTGCTGGCAGACCTTTGAGGCTGACCATCTGACGGAAATCCTCCTGGCAGTAACTTAGATGGGCTTTCACAGCATTGAAGCTGCTTCTGTTGCTCACATCTTTCAACCAGTACTTTTTTTCCATCATCCTGTAATAGAATCTCTCAAATTTTTCCTCTGCTGTGACTTGAATCAGAAGAATTTCCCTTATCATTAGTCTTTTTACTCCTATAAATAATTTTATTTAAATATTCTTGTCTGCCAGGGGGCAAAACTGACGCTGATGGAAATCCAAGTCCTGGCTCTGGCTCCCTGGTGCGGCCATTGTCACCTCTATATCTAAGGGAAGGAGGAGTCATGGTAAAAATGTGTAAAATTTTGTTAGTAGGAGTTTTTAATAAGGAAATAAGTTGTAAAGATTAATTCCCCAGATGACTTGTCTGATGGAGTAACAGAGGCTTCTCTTCTAGTGGTAATCTCAGAGGGTTCTCTAGTGTCACGGGCTGTAGTGGTCTTGTCAGACACTTTCAAGATATCCAATTCAGGGGTGAGTTTGTCTACGTTGGTGGACACTAAAAACAAAACAAAATTAGTAAGAATGTGTTATATATTTACTTATTTAAAGATATTTGCTTGCTCTTCAGAATTTTTCTTTGAAGAGGGCTTAAAAGGGTTAGTGTTTTTATAGAGAAATGAGATATAAAGTAATGTTAATGTGTTACTTTATTGAGTGTAATCGTAGTGGTACTATGGTTTTTATGCGGTAAAATCAAGTGGCTTGTTGTGAGTATGACAAGACGTGAAAAGAGGCTGCTTTTATGTCCAAAATTCCAGGTGGAAATGACAGAATGAGCTGAATTTTTAGTAAGATGTGCCTGAGAGGGGATTAGTCTTCCTTTCAGGTTGAGAGAGTGGATGTAAACTGATCAAATTGATCTGTTTGACAGTTAAATTTGTTATTTTTATTTGTTTTTATGTGTTCAAATCATGGAGAGACTCGACGTGATTTGTGAGATGTATTTGAAAGGGGATGGATACCTTGGTTCCCCAAAGAACTAGTCCTCTCTAAATCAGTAACAATTCACCCCAATGCCACTAATTTCCATCAAATGATGACTAAAACTGCCAATTACGCAGCAGAATGTATAAAGAAATCCTTTGAATATAATAAGACCAGATGGGATAAAACCCATAAAGTTCACCAATTTAAAGTTGGAGATGAAGTTCTTATGTCTACATTTAATTTTACTAATTTATCAGGACCCAAGAAACTCAGGGACTCCTATGTTGGACCTTATACAATTAAAACTTTCCATGGTGCAAATGCAGTAGAAGTTATATTAACTGGAGAATTAGAAAGGAAACACCCCACATTCCCAGTTAGTCTAATCAAACCATTTATTCCTAATAATGAAGATAAATTTCCTCTAGGGAAAGATAACATTAGAGTTGTGATACCTCCAGTAGAGAAAGACCAACTCATTAAAGTTAAGAAAGTTATACAACATAGAAAAATTAGAAAGAATAATGAAGATGTTAAACAGTGCTTAGTCAGATATAGTAGGATGAATGGCTTACAGCTGATCAGATCCCTGATTCAGAAAGAATTCTGAGACAATACAGAGTTGACAAAAGAAACCATTAAAAATTTTTTAGTCAACCCTTTTTTAGAGGGAGGAAGTGTCAGCCACTGAGTACATATCACAGTACCTGACATATACCACATAAATACATAACTGCAATTATTATTAATTATTATTATCTCTAATAATAATTACTATTCTTATTTATTATTATTATACATTCATTATTATTATTACATTACTATTATAATTATTAAAGTACCTTAATTACGATAATTAATATAAATACTTTAATAATATATTCATTAATAACTCATGAATAATTCTGGTTAAGCTATGTACTCCTGTTATACAAGATACATAACTTGTAGGCCCTTTGCCCTCCTTTCATGTGAAATATCCAGAGTAACAGATGTCACTCTTTCCCCTCTGATTACGCCCACATTCCTTAAAATTGGAATATTTTCACGTATAAGATATGTAATTTAATATCTTAATAATAAAAGAACTTATTAATATTATAATAATTAATACTTATAAGATGTACCAATAATAAATGACATCATTATAAGTTAATAACTTTATTAATATTAATAACAGATCAATTAATACAAATGTCATGATGTGATCCAATCCCACTAAGGACTACTGATCAAAGATGTGTCCCATAACACAGCCTTAGTAGAAATCACATCATAAAAATTAACAGATCCTCCCAAAAGGATCTGTCTTACCCCTGAAGTTCCACAGTACCTCCCAGGTCATGGAAGCGCTCACAGTTCCCCCTTGAGGAGCTCTTACAATATATAAACAGACTGTAAACAGTTGTTTATCCCCCAGAGAATATTTAGAACACCACCACACAGTACATACCTTAGAGTTATTTACCTTGCTTAGTTCCCCATTCTCCAACAAATCCCCCAATTCTGGATAATCTATAGTTTAATACTGTTATTACCTCAAGAATTGGCCACAACCTACCTTCAATAAGGTAGTCACCACAAACCCAAGTGAGTATCTCCTTGGATTCCTATTAATACTTTGTATTGATTTGGATGCGCCTAATTAGAGCAATTAGAGCAAGCCTCTCAGACAAGACTTACTGATTGAGGAAGTACCTTTTTACAGGACTTAAACATTACCCAAACCAATTTACACCATCAACTTAACTCAGTTACAACCATTAACCACGGTTAGTTCCACACCCAGGCTGACACTGTCATGATGCCCACATTCCACTATTGTGGAAATTCACCCACACCAGGCTTGCTACCGCTATCCAACTGCAATATTTGTTGATCCTACATCCAAAACATCCCGGCATAACACCCCAAGTCCAGACAATCCTACCTCATGTGGTTCAAGCCCAGTCCCTCAACAGGACTCCTCTTCCTCTCATCAACAGACTGTGCATATTGACCCAAGGCAAACCGGCCCAAACTTCCCAAGCCACCTATTCACTCCCCACCCAACTGTTGCAACGGCCAAACACCTGAAAGGCATGAAGATCTCCCGCACCGCAACCACTAAGGCAGTCAACAGTTCCAGTTCAATTCCCAGCTCCAGTTCAAACCCCAGCAAGAGGTTAACAGGCCCTCCTCGCCCTGCAAGGTCAACACGGGATGCATGTGAGTCATTCCCCTCTCCTCTAAACATTAAACACTTCTTGAACTGATGTCTGTCTGTCTGTTGCAGCTGTTGAACTATTTTTACCAGGCCCACTGCTTCCAAGATCAGTGGTAGAAAACTTGAACAACAATTTGGCATGTGGCATTGTATGGTCCATCACATCAGCTGAGAAGATGATAAAGCACATTGCCTATGTCCTCAATCACCTCCCCCAAATGATCTCTTGTCATGGCCCAATGGACCAAACTTTCAAGGAAAGAGTTTGGAGGGACGTTAAAATAAATCTGGCTGCTTGCAAATCAGGTAATTCTCCTATTTACTATCTATTTAATTAAAAATGACACTGAATAATTTTTGTGGTGCAATTAAGAAAAAATTCTCCACCCTGCTACTTCAATGTCTCTGATCAATCATGACATGATCAACATGGATCAGATTGAAGTTGTCCGGGCCAACAAAAGCAAGACAATAACCAACCAAGTTCAGGTCCACACACTGGCCTCAAACATGGCATCATTCATCTCTCCTTCTGGCACAGCATACCTCTGAATCAAATCTGCTTTACATCAATGCTGGGCTTTTCGTCATCTCAAACAGTTTATACAACCTTGTCAGCCAGGAGGAACTCCTCCCTGCCCAAGAGGTTGTATAACCTCGTCAGCCAGGAGGAGTTCCTCTTGGCCGACGAGGTTGTATAACCTCGTCAGCCAGGAGGAGTTCCTCTTGGCCGACGAGGTTTCATAACCTCTTTGGCCGGGAGGAAGTCCTCCTGGCTGACGAGGTTATACAACCTCGTCGGCCAAGAGGAACTCCTCCTGGCTGAGGAGGTTGTATAACCTTGTCAGCCAGGAGGAACTCCTCCCGACTGACGAGGTTATACAACCTTTTCAGCCAGGAGGAAGTCCTCCTGGCCAACAAGGTTGTATAACCTTGTTGGCCGGGAGGACTTCCTCCTGGCTGACAAGGCTGTATAACCTCGTCAGCCAGGAGGAACTCCACCTGGCTGACAAGGTTATACAACCTCGTCGGCCGGGGGGACTTCCTCCCGGCTGACGAGGTTGTATAACCTCGTCGGCCGGGACAGGAGGAACTCCACCTGGCTGACAAGGTTATACAACCTCGTTGGCCGGGAGGAACTCCTCCTGGCTGGCGGAAGAGAGTTCCCACATGCCAATTTTTTGGCCTGTGGGGACTTGCTCTTGCAATCAAACTGGTCCACCAGTTTGATTACGTGAGCTATCCCACACGCCAAAAATTTGGTGTGTGGGACCTACACACCAATTGTTTTTGGCGTGCGGGGCCCACATGGCAAAAAACATTGGTGTGTGGGACCCACACACCAATTGTTTGGCCTGCGCTCCCACACGCCCTTTTTTGTGGCGTGTAGGCCCTGCACGCCAACACAACATAGCGTGTGGGACCCACACATCAAAATAAATTGGCGTGTGGGTTGGTGTTGGCGGGCGTTTATCAACGCCCATTGGACCCACCTGATTAATCAATAAATAGTTAGCTCCCAATAAATCAACTTTACCAGAGAAACTAAGACTCACCTTGAACTTGATCCTCATTGGTTTGGGTGGGAAAAGAGGGAGCAGGCAGGAAATCAGGGGGAAAAGCTGATGATTTACAGTTTGTCAGCTCTCAAGAAATATACATCACATGAGAAAGTTAGACCTACCTTGAGCAGTATTGTGAGTCATTTGAGGGACAACCAAGGAAGCCAGTGGATCAATTGATGTAGGTAGTTGTGCGGATGGGGCGGGCGGACTTAATGAGTCAAGCAGAGAATTGATTTTGACAGCGGATTGATTAGTGTTGTTGTCCCAGTAGTATGTGGGCTTGTTGACAGACGGGTTGCTGGGTATTGATGCGGACGTGTTGCTGTGTATTGATAATTATGGGTGTTGGATTGGTTGGGGGGCAAGCCCGTTGTTGGAGTAGATTTCATGCTGTAATGTATAGGAGGTTGGTTGATTGGGTTGGTTGGTGGGAGGATTGTTTGATGCCTGTTGAAGGGTTATTGGTGGATTGTTGTAGTTGGAAAAGTTTGGATTGAGTTGGCCGGTGACTGGAATGTGAGGAAAGGCTTTACTATTGTTATAGGAGGCAGTTTGGGATGATTGGTGGGGGGAAGGTTGTTGTATGGACTGAATGATGGTATTTGGTGCCCCATATGGGGTGAAGGTTGGCCATGATTTGGAATTGGAAAGGCCATTGAGTTTGACGGGTAAGAGGGGTGGCCATGGGTGGTGAAACTGGGGTGTTGGTATGTGCTGGGGTGTTAGTGTGTAGGATTATGTGTGATTGGGACAGCATTGTGTAGGTAATTGGGGAAGCCGGGGAATTGATCAGACGTTTGAGGAAGGATGGTGGAGATGGATGGGGCGTGGAACTAAGGGGGTTGCCCAAATGGAACTGGTGGTTGCGGCTGATTGAGGCAGGAGGAAGGACTGTGTGAGCAAGTTATTTAAGTAGAAGCATTGCACTGCCAGCATAATTGCCTAGGATGAAGTCATCCCAGTTAAACTGGGATGCACTCAACCAATTTAAACTTGGTTGAAATAAACTGATGAAATATAAATCCAAGGGACCCCCCTTGGTTTTATATTTCATTGGTTGAGGTCAACCTACTTTAAATTGGTTGTTTTCATCCTAGTTTAACTGGGATGAACTCAACCTAGGCAATTATGCTGGCAGTGTTGGGCTGCGTGTGCTTACATGCTTTGCCAAGTGAGACTGGGTGACATTAGGCTGACCACTGGCATGCGTTATTGCATTATGGTATTGGGGGTGAGGCTGATTGTGGATGCCATATGGGTTGGGAGATAAGCGGTAGTAGGAGGGGTTTTGGCCTGGCTGCGACATTTTCTGCTGTAAATAACAGGCGGGGTGAGTAATTTTGGCTGTTATTTACTTTGATAGACATGCGCTTATACTGCTGGATGGTAATAAAAGTTGATGCAAAGAATGCTTGCTGGAATCTGTGTGTTCAGGGGAACAGGACGAAATAATCATCTGGCATGAAAATAATAATAATGAAGAGGTGCAGAGATTAATTGGATCTGAGTGGAAGAACATCAAGTGCTGGTGTGCCAATCCCGGGCTTGGCCCAGGGGAATGGGGCCCTTGGATGCCTATGTGGAGATATAAAGGGGCCCTTTAGGCCTAACATGTCAACCTTGGGCAGCTGGGAAGGGCCAAAAGGGGCCTAGGGGGCCCTTTTCAAGGCTTGACAGCTGGAATGAGGCTCACTACAGTTGGCCCCTTTTGGCCAGTCATAGTGGGCCCTGTTGGCCCTTTTACTAGGCCCTTTGGGGCTTGTCCCAGTTTCAATACAGGGCCTAATGGGTCCTGATTAAATTTTTAGTGTTTTTTTTATCATTATCTTTTTTTCTTGTTTTATGTTATTCTATTTTTATTTTATTTTTATTTTATTTTAGTTTGATTTGTTTTTAATTTGATTTGTTTTTCATTTTGTTTTCATTTTATTTTTATTATTATTTTATTTTTAATTTAATTTAATTTTTTTCTCTTACAGGGGCATGGGGGGCATGGGGGACTCAGGGGGCACGGGGGGCTCCGGGGGGCGCAGGATAAATAAAAAGACACCCACATATGGGTTGCTTTTTGTTCCGTGTTGGGTCAGGTGGCTTGGCTTGCTCGGATTGGGTTGGTTGGCTTGGCTTGGCTTGGCTGGGGGTTGGGAGGAGGGGGGAGGTAGCTGTGAAGGGGGGATTCAATCAATCAATTGGGTGAGGTGGTGGTTGCGGTTGAAATCTGCTTGGGGGGAGGGGGGGTGGGGGTGGGCCTAGTAGGCTGATGTCATGTTTACATTTGTTTATAAGCATGACATCAGCATGTATGTAGGTAGGGGAACACCCCTGCCTATATACATAGGTTGGTGGTGCACCAATCTATGTGTATAGGCAGGGGGGTGCCCCTACCTATATACATAGAACGGGCGTGCAAACCGCACCCCATTTTCTGAACGGGATGTGTGACCGCACACCTGCAGGGAGGCCTGGTGTCACATGCCTGTAGATGGGTGTGCAGGTTTCACGCCCATCTACAGGTGTGCTGACGCCCATGCAGCCCGCACACCAATAAAAAAAAAGGCGTGCGGGCAGCACGCCTTTTTCTTTGAAGGCGTTTGTTGGGTGTGGGCGTGCCCGGGGAGGAGTGAGTTTATCAACCCCCGTGATAGAGCAAGGATAAATCAGACTATATTTCTTGGAATTACATTAGTAAAAATCTAAATCTAAATGCTTTATATATTATGACACAAGAAATCTTTAGAAGTAGGGAAAAATCAAGGTTTCAAACTATGTATTTATGTAATCAAAACTAAAACTCTGTAGTTACACTTTGAACTTAGTCATCTTTTAACCTACCCATCTGCTGCAGTTCATACCATGTATTTAGTTATGTAGTTGTAGCCGCAGGTATGTGCTCCCTTCTCTCTCCTCAAAAATTTTAGGGAGATTGATACAAAGTGTGCAATTTTCTTACAGTGACATGGATCTTATTTTCAGATCCATACCTTTATAAAATCAAAGTATAGTCAAGACTATATTGCAGGTAGTTGTAAGGATTGGAAATATGTGAAAAGATATATAAGAGGAATTAGCATAGGAAAATAATCCATAAAAGGAAAGATGAACCCATAAATATTTACTAGAATAAAAAGAGGATCAGAATTTATTTACATGTTTTAACTTCTTCCATTTCCACACATAAGCTTGAAGAATTTGCATCCAGTTTTTTTCCCTATTGAGATATTTTGTTTTCTACTTAATCATTCCTTCAAAGATCATCAACACACTGATCTAGGTTATTAAGAATCTTTTTTACAGAATAAAAACTGTTGTATTTTTTGAGAGCCTTCCCTTATTTTCAATTGGCTTTTGCATAGAACAGTCCAGAACATCAAAATTACTGGTGCCTCTGTCATTAATACTCTAGTCATTAGGGGGTATCAAGTATGACCAAATTCACAATTATCTAATCAACTGGTTTTGAAAATATACAATTTTTAAAAACCATGGATATTTATGTAAAATGGTTCAGAATTCTCAAAAGTGCAATTTTGTGGAATAATATAATTCACTGGTTTCAATTGTGGATTTGGTCATATTTGATACCCCCTATTACAGTAGTATGGAGTAATCATTTCGACCAGTTTACTCTGTGCTACAAAACCCGCTCACATGGGAGGATTAGACCTGGGGCCCTTGTCAGTACACAAAACAAACCACATCACACACAGCCTAATGGATCAAAAACAGTAATCTCTATGCAAAATTCCACCCAGGAATCTCAAATTTGAAAGGATAAGTATGGTTGAAGACTTTACCAGTAGTGATAGGATTGTTGACCCAAGCACTCACTAATCAATCCATACAATCAATAACCATCTCATATTGAGCATTTTACAGAAATAAAGAAAGATATCCAATTCCTAATTCTTTTCAGGCAGAATTATTTATTCAATTATGTGCTTCTAGCAGGGTATGATTTGACCAGGGTCATCAGAAAAATCCTGTACATATTTCTTCTACAGATTAGTTGATTACTTTCTTCTCCAGGGAATCAGAACTATATCTTTTCTTCCTCACTCCTCTAGTGCCACATAATGTTCTGTCTGTGAAATTGAGTAGTTTTCTCCCCAGTTTGCCTCAAAATTATTGAATCATATGGTAATGCCTTGACTGAGGAAGAAACCTCAAGAATTTCAGACACATGAAAAATATGACCAATTTCAATAATTGGTAGATGATAAAGAGTATGACTAATACTAATAATTTGTATTTGATAAAGATTTTTGTAATGATATGTTGACAAAGCACTTTGAAAAAATAATGAAGCTCCTAGTTTTTATTGTTAATGCTACTATTGTTTTTATCCTAATGGTTGATTGTGAGTTGGGTACCGATCTCTTCCTTGAACAACTTCTTAGTAAGGCAAGTATTTCAGCCTCTGGTTAAAACATTCAAGAGATGCACTCCCAAATGACAGGGGAAAATGATGTTAACATGGAAAATATCAGAAAATTAAGATATCATACTCACAACTTGTTTTAAAGACATGATGAATTTGATTTTTCAATCAAATTCAAAAATGATTCCCAAATGTGAGAAGCTTGAAACAGAGGGACAACAAAATAATTTTCTGATTTCCATTCTTGAAATAGTTTTTCAACTATTTTGTTTGCTTCATATTCCTCATCCCACCATTGTCTTTCTGAATACCTAACCAGTTCTGGGAGTTTTTTTTTTTCTGTTAAATATTCTTTAAACTTTTTGAGTTCATACCTTGAAATCTCTGGGTGTAAGTAACTACTGATTTTTTCCACATGGCTGTTAATTCATGTTAGAAAGAAATAATAAATTCTTGTACTTCTTTTTTAATTGTTTTATCTTGTAGAGAGTTAATTGTATAAAATATACACACAGAAATCCTTCCTCCTCATTCCAAGAGGACATGAACCTTTCAGATTCCTGATTCAGTGAATAATGAATATTCAACCCCCAAAATCTTATTTAAAATAGAAAAAATAAATCAGATCAATTTTAAGTTCTTCCATAAACCTCAAAACAGATTAGTTTACCTTGGTGGAAGAAGAAATGTAACAGCCCGATTGAAAGCACTTTGTCCCCCATTTTTGTTTCTAAACATAATGAAGAAGTTAAAAACATTTATGGTCTCAGCCAAGGTTTGCTTTGATCATGAAAACTTGGATATTCAAAAAAAAAAACACATTGTCTCTTGTATATTTCTTTGAGCTTCATTTCCAAATTTATTTTTGGAAACAATGAACAAGGCCTTGAAGCGTATTTCCCTATTATGTGTAAATTTGAGGTTAGTAATGTAACTCTAGTCTAGGGATTGTAAATTTTTATCTGTTAGAAATATTCTTACAATCCATGGTCTGCTTTTGAATCATCTACTCTATTCATTTCTTTCTTTTCTCCATCTAATTCATCCCTTGAATATATATTTCCTAATCCAACTGATTTCATATTCTTCTTGTTAATGGGCCCAAAACTAATTTTGGAAAGCTTTGATAAATGATTATTCCAATTATTTAGTCAGATGAAATTTCCATACTTTCTCATTTCATGATATAAATTTCCTTTAAGATCAACATAACCTGTGAAGCTGCGACATATATATAATCAGAGGGTTAATAGGGGGTATCAAATATGACCAAATCCACCATTATCTAATCAACTGGTTTTGAAAATCCACCATTTTTAAAAACCATGGATATCTATATAGAATGGATCAGAATTCTCAAAAGTGAAATTTTGTGGACAAACCTAATTGACTGGTTTTAATTGTGGATTTGGTCATATTTGATACCCCCTAATAATTTGGTTTCCAAATAAAATAAAATAATATTGATGGATTCAATTTTATAAAAAACAAATATACTCACTTGTCTTTGAATATTTCTGATGACCTTTCAAGAGGCATAAATAAGGCCATTTAATTTTAAAACAAACTAAAAAAACTGGAAGAAATTCTTCTGGGAAACTACTTACCTTTCCTTGTTTGAACTAGATACCAAAAAAATCAACTCAAATTTAGAGCAATGATCAATTTTGTCTGAATTATTATTTGTTGGCACACTTTAAGAGAGAAACTTCCTCATCAACTGTACTTCCTGCTAAATTCACTCCAGCACTTTGAGGAAGCCTTCCTCCAATAATTGACAAGATAAATCCCGAAATTGCCAAAACAGCTGAATTTAAAAGCATCTCAGGATTATTGTTTCAGTTTTTCTATGAAGATCCAATGAAAAGAAAATTTGTAAATTTATTTTTTGGTAGAGCCTTTGATTGAATCAAGCTGGATAACAGAAAGAAATCATTGAGGTTAATAAGTATAAGGATCTGTTTTTCAGTGGCAGCAGCGTTTCATTTTCATAAGGATATTTGAGGCTGTTTCTTAGGAAAGAACTGACTGTAAGAAAAATTACATTCAACTCTTGTTGCATGTAACGTGCTTGATGCATTCACCCAATTCACTGATAATGAAACCATGCCAAAACTTAACTGAAGGCTATGAAACATACTAGATAGCTCAATATACCTTTATCTCGAGACCAAGACAGTTTACACTTTTTTCAAACAGTATGTTTAACAAGGCAAAAAGATGCATTTATGTGACACTTCGTCTCATGTATGAAACGGGGTGAAACTCTTGATGTATGGCTACCAGGAGGTCGCTGCGCCGCTGTACTCTACACCAGTGATAAAACAGTATCTTCGATGAGCAGAACCACTGTTTAAAATGCCTTTGACTGACCTGGTGTACTATTTGAAATTTCTTGAAGTTTTTTTACCTTTCATCTCTGAGCTTCCAGCTCCTGAAAGGCGCGTATCTCACATCAGAAAATTTTAACGCAATTATCAACCTTTGTTTTATTATAACCTATCCCCGGGTTTGAGGGAGGGAAAAACTAGTCACAGAGGACACAGTGCCAACATTCCGTGATAGAGTATTGATGGGTAATTCTCAAATAAATAAAGGGTGCACAGTAAAGATGGAAAAAAAAGAAATCCACTATGAAGCCTCGGGCTGATCCCTTGTGAAGAAAGCCCAGTTTGTTTTTCATGTGGGATTTACTGTCATTGTTCTTGATCTGTCATCTTAGGACCCAATCTTGAATACTTTAGTAAAAAAGTGGTTGGTTTTCAAAGCATATCCGGCTGTTGTTGGATAAAATATCACCAACATGTCATCTGATGACGTGTAATATTCTCAAGCGTATAGTTGTTATCTTCAAGTTTCTAGAACCGTTGCTAAAACACGCCAGCCTAATATTTAAGTCAAGAGTCAATTTGTATTTGGAAAGTCCTCATCCTCAAGAACGAAAACGAAGTAGAATACACATCAAGACTTGAGTACTAGGTAAAGAAAATCATCAATCACTTCATCAAGACGGTCACTCATATCATTCATATCATTCATGATCTTATCATAGTTCATCAACTATCAATTCATTCTAATACAAGTACCAATCTAGGAGGCGATTTCAGGGGGAGATTTAGAGGTAGCTCATTATTCAAATTCTACTATGCTCTTAATGTTACCCATGTTCAAGTTTGTTTTTCATCTGAAAATTTATAGTTTCTGTCTCATATTTCAATCAAAATCGTTGTCTGTCTATTTCAATTGTTAACAGTCTTATCAGGGTAAAAAATAAAACTCCAAAAATATTTCCTTTTGTATAGTATCATATATTGAAATTGTCTTTTTGTTTTTAAAGTTTTACTACTACTGGTTTATTTAAGAGTTTGCAATTATATGATCTCTCCTTCTTACAGCTGTGCAATCACCAATGAATTTGGGGAAAAAGGAGAGAATAGTCTCTAATCACAAGGAAGATGTTAAACCTCATTATCTACAACACGTAAGTGTTTGTATGTAAATATGTACCCAGCAAAAAATCACTAGATGTCAGGTGAAATTGAGCAATGATGGATGTAGCTTTTTTCTCTTTCTAGCTCTACTTCCACTTGATTACAATGGCCCCTTTGTGTCCTGCAGGGAGCTGTATAAACAACTAAGTGTGCATATGATGAGTGACTAGTTGGACTTGGACTGATTTCACCTGTAGTCTAGTAACATTTAATATTTCCTGGTGCATGTCTAGTAAGTTCTGAGCCAAGTAGCTGAGGCCATCCCAGGGGGAAGCAACCTCACAGCCACTAATGCTCACAACACCAGCGGCAAAGTTCTGGAGTTTATCTGGCACCTGGAAGGTGCTTTTGGGAGGAGAAAATTCAAAGGTTTCCCCAATGGCAATCATCCATTGCACACTTTTGTGCAAGAATTTCCAATAAACACACCCTTCCACAGAAAAATGGCTGGTTTCTGCACCAGGTCCATAATCAGGTATATAGAACACAAGGGCATAGAGGGTCTTTTATACAACCACAAAAGTGAGAAAAAAACACCAGACTGGCTGAGTTACAACAAGAACAAACACACCTTGTATGCAACCACCATAGGAATATCACTAAAATTGAACAATCCGGGCTGGGAAAATAATTCATACAGCTAAGTTGTATAGTTTGATGATTTGAAACAGAAGTATAGAAAAATGAATGAGAAAAGGGGGATTTAATGATGATACAACTTGAACTTTTACCTAGCTCATGTATATAGCTTTAAACTAGGTTAAAAGCCTTTCCATACAACTGGTTGAAGAGTGTGCTTCAAGATGATATATGTCAATATACAGGTTGAGACAGATACAATGAAGCTTTTAGACTGATGGAGGAGAGTCGAAATATGAGCTAGTGAACCCCAATTATCAAATTGTATACTGTTTGGTTAATGTAGTTCATGATTTTAAGCACTCTCCTAAGGATTCTCTTGACCACCCTGGGATTTTTTTTTTGATCTCTATAAGGTCCTTCACTCATTGGGACCAAATCATACTCCTCTTACTGCTTGTGCTGTATGAATCTATGGTGGATTATAGTCTCCTTGTTTGAATTGGTCATGACTTCCCAGTGCTGAATACAGCAGCTGACCCAGAAGAATTTCTTTCTATCCATCTGCCATGCTGTTTAATTCCAAGGACTAATATTCTTCAATATAAAAAATTTTATCTAAAAGTCTAAAGAAAATGAAAGAACAATTATCTTCTATTGATTTACATCTTTCATAAAAGATTTAAGTAATTTTAGGACAAGCGTAGATGGCTGAGTTCCCTCAAAGTGTAAATTCCCCTTTCATGATTGCATATCCTTTTCATGTATGTGTAACCCTTTCATCATCTTTAGAAAACCCTTTCAATATGTGTACACACACCTTTCATGTGTACATATCCTTTCCACCATGTGTATAGACCCCTGTAATTGGTGCATATCCCTTTCATGTGTACATACCCCTTTCATTTGTACATACCCCTTTCATGTTTACATACCCCTTTCATGTGTACATATCCTTTCCACCATGTGTATCAAACCCTTGAATTTGTGCATATCCCTTTCATGTGTGCACACCCCATTTATTTGTGCCCATCCCTTTGATGTGCAACCAACTACTGCCCCTTTCATGAGACCATGCACCACTGCTGCAGTATTCCACCCATTTCAGGTGAGTGTAGAGGGGTCCCTTGCGGAGATGTATGGCTCAGGAAACCTTGGAAGATTGGATCCTCTCTTTTCCTATCTGAGCATCTGTCAGAGGGACTGCACTCTAAGTTAAAAAATACAAAGCTTAGCACCAGGACAGACTGAGCTAGTCCATACAAATACATGCTAAAAATCAGTGTGGATAAATCCAGGGAGAATTCCAAAGTATGAACCTGGATTGAATTAAAAGTATGAACCTGGCTCTTGCATATCAACTGCCAGAATTGTCTTAAGTTTTTTTTTTCTCATAGTGTAAAAGTGGCCAGGGAGGTTTGATGGAACACTGGACCAGGTTATAGTTGAAAAGAATGGATTGATGGAAAACTGATTTACTGGTTAGGACATTGGTAGACTGGCCCAACACAATGCTTGTTATAAATACCAAAAATGTCTGGGGAAAGGGGGAGGGGGGAGAAATTATTCCTTAACTAACTATCTGGAGCCCTGTCACCAAGTCATTTGTGGTGGTGTGAGTTCTAAAAGGAAGCAGTTCATTTAAAATGGCAAATACAATATCAAACATCAAATCTTTATTTAAAAAAAGCTACAAATAATTGATTTTTTTCCTTCATTTATCTGTTCTGAGAAAAGGCACTTCTTATTTGATTCCATGAAGAAGGATACCATGAATGAAAAGTGATGAGTAAAAATCAAATGATGATACATTACAAGTGTGCCTTTATTTTGTATATACAATTTATTCATCTAACTAACTGTGTTTTTTTTTGGTGATTTTTTCTATGGGAATATTGATGTCACTGAAATCACTTAAAGATTAGCTTCTAATTATATATCTGTTAAATATCAGTCAAGAAACAAGGACTTGATTAATCAGTGAACATGTACTGATGTGTAATCCACATATCTTGATTGTTCTTTCCTGATGATTGAATTTCAGAAGATAATTTGGTTGATCAAAACAGATCAAGAATGATATATGAAGTAGCTATTTGAGATTGTTTTATCAAAGAGGTATGTTTTAATCTTTGGGTAGATGGGGGGATAAACATGAGAGCATGCCATCAGGATCAATGAGTGGGTGCACATAAGATTTTGATACCCATCACATGACTGTTAGTATTCATATATTTTATCTCTCAGTTTTTTTCTTCTTCTTTTATTTCAAAAATTCAACTCATTACATAGAAGCATTAATTTCTATTTGCAAAACTATAGTGAATTCAAATATTGTTGAAGAGCTTGAAAGGTTTACCAGATTAAAGCAATGTGATTACAATGCACAACAGGAGGTCAATCTTTGCTTTCTGCTGCACACTGCAGCTCATTTGGTTTCTCTTGATTTCATGTAGGTGGCAGAACCAAGAAGATAAACAAATAGAAAATAGTGTGTAATGCCATGATTTCTGAACAGCAGGTCAAAGATATGTCCAACCATTCTTCAAGCCACAATACAAGCAAAATTTCATAGGTTGGACTCATCTCAGTCAAATTCTCAGTGAACCTAGGATACACCCAACCAATTTAAACTAGGCTTATCTTGACCAATGAAAGATAAACCCAAGCTTTCACCCATAATGACACACACACAAAAGAACAAAAAAATGTGGTTGTTTTTTTCTTGATAAGAGCAGCAGTAATTAAACAAATATGAGTTGTTGTTCCAAGACAGATTATGAAGAAGCCAAAGAAGAAAACAAAACACAAAAGCATACTTGAGTCAAATATGGTTTGACTGAAGGTATATACATATATATCTACACTAAAACTAATTGTTGATGTAACTGTAAAGCTTCAGCAATCCAGACCAGTTCCAAATTGTATCCTGAACAGTGAGTCTACTAATTTCACATAACTCTTAGAAAGTACATATCACCAGATCAAACTAGATTATTAAAACTAAGAATGTTGAATGAAAAGAGTGGATCATATGTTATACCACAATTGGCCATAGCTTGACGTACATCGATCCTGACACATGATTTCCTTAAGCTCAAAAGAAAGAATAAGGAAAAACTGTAAAACAGGAGATGGTTAAAAATTATGAGATAGTTTGGACGATATATCCTTTTTTTTTCGTTGAAGTTCCAAACTTGACCAGAAGAAGAAAAGTTTACTTAAAAATGGTATTGACCGTTGACGTTTTCTATTACTTCAGTTTTATTGCTGGGCTATAAGTTAGGAGCGGAAAGAGAGGATTGAGTAAAGTTTTTTTTCCCCTTCAAAGTTCAAGATGATCATATAAATGACCGCTTACGATAAGAGAAGGCCTAAGCTAGCGGACTTTTGCCTACGAAAAATCTTAATTAGGAAAACAGAGTGAACTTCTCAGATCATCCCTGAATCTTGGGATGTGACGGGTGTGATTAAAAGTCTTGATAACTCCCTCCCGATTGATTAGAATCGAAGATAGGTCGGAAAGTGGAACCCGAGGGAAGCCATTGTAGGGATCCGTTTTGAGTCTGACAGTTGGCCGTTTGTATCGTGAATGGAAATTGACGATTTTTTCCCAACTGGAGATTTTCTACTAGAGGTAAGTTCTGATTATTCGAAGGAAGGGAATTCCCGTCCAGGTAACCTCGCGAGGAATCGGGTGAACTTGAGGGATTTTCACTCGATTGCAAGCACTCCACGGAGGCCAATCGTGCTTGCAAAATCTTAATCGTTTCCCTCTGTCTAACCTCGATGTGATGGATTCAACAGATCATTGATAATGAATGTTATTAATTATTTTCTTAACTTTTTGGATTCCATGTCTAGTTCAAATTCAATAGATTAAATCTCATCCTGTGCGCACTCTCTCTCGACTGTTTCATGTCGTTTCAATACTTCTTCCAATTCGTGTATCTCCCGATCCTTTTGTTTAGATGATAACTACAATTCGTCAAGAACGAGGAAGTTATATTAGATTCATACCTCACGGGGCTCTACCCTCACCCTAGACCGATTAGGGACAGCAGGTTTAATCCAGGTGCTTACATCGCGTCTTTCTCGGAAGGCTTTCTGGTTGGCTCGATTCTGCTCTCTTCGCTTCTATAGATCGTACAGCATGTACGCTATAGAAGTTTCAGACCATTTGGGAATAGAACAAAACAAGGGTATGATCACACGGACATCGGTTATCTTACGCTTGCAGCGGTCAGTTTTTTGGCCATCAGGAGCACTATTCTCGACCAATGAGGAGGTACTAGGTAGAGTTTCGTGGGAAAGATCTACGGCTTCAGCTCCGATATCCCGATGCTGGACGGATTCTACAGAAGACACCTAATCGGTTTCCTAGCACTGCTATGGGGTTGTGTACCTCTAAGAAACGGCTGTTGAGAAGAGCTTACGGTCAGAGGGATGGGTTAATTTAGCCTCCGAGGAGGGATGTAGATGTCTTGGACAGTCAGACGGCTGCGTTGAGCTGTTCTGAGGGCTGATCAAGGGATAGGATGGGTGGCCGCCTTGAGACGAATGTCCGAGCAGAGAATTGACTAGTTGATTGGCCTCGGGAAGCACGGCGGCGTTGAGTTGAGCTTGGAACTGAGCAGAATTTGGATAAGAGCTGGAATTAATATCTGGGTCAGGTCGATCACACACAGAGTTCCGGGGGGATTCTCCCGGATACTCCAAGGCAGTGGCTGGAGAGTATTTAGTTTGGGGATCCTGGTCAAGACCATCGAGGTGAGCCAGATCCCCATACTGACCAAGAGCCCCGGAGAGCTGATTGGGATTTAGGTTTGTATACTCTGAGTGGGAGGCTAAGTAAGAGAGCGAACAGAGGAGGGATGATGAATTTATGAATGTGGATAGATGGATTAGTTTATCATTCCCGAAAAACTGCAGAGGTACTTTGGCCATCAACTTGGGATGCTCACTGGATGGGTATGGGTGGTCTAGAGTTGGATGAGCCTGTTGACCAACTGGAGTGGGATGACTGAATACCAGCGAGAGATTCGCTTGCTGCTGGTGTAAGTCCAGTTGACGAAGAGGATTGCCGGGCCGATTGAGTTGAGAGAGTGGATTGGGAGGCATCTGTTATGTTAACCGACGCCAAACGTTTATCAACCCTTTAGACGAGATTTAGTGCTTGGATCTCATCGGACCAGAGCGAGCCGAGTGGAGGTTGAGGGTAATAAGCAAGGTAAGGTGGAGATGGTAAGAGGCCATCAATCCGCTCGATAATATTAATACTCATCATTTTATTCGACCCAGCCAACCAAGTCAACACACATGAGGTGAGGATGACCTTATCGAGGCTGGTTTGGATTTGCAAGTCGCAAGTGAATTAAGGACCCACCTCAAACCTTTTTTTTCTTTTTCTTTTTCTTTTTCACATACCGGAACTTGAAGCTTGTCTTTGCCGGCTGATGACTCCGGCTGCCGGGGTTTTTTTATTACTTCCGAAGCCGCCCACCGACGGACATCAATGCGCGCTAAGGTTTCTTATTCAGCCGATGTATGTACATATTTAAATAGGTCGATCTGAGCTCTGTGATCTTTGACCTGGAACATAAGCCAATCATCAACGGGAATTACACATGATGACATCAATCGAATCTAAACCCAGCAGGGGGGGATCTTATCAACCACAGTGTAGTCATGCCACAATAGGCTACGCCACAGGCGCATATACTAGGGGCTGAAGTTCCTTTGAGTCTCTAGGCCCCGTTTGGCAGCCATGATGTTATATCATGTTGAGTAATTACGTAATGTGATACACATCACTCCGCAACTTGACTTTCCTCGTTATGACCGGCGCGTGTGGCTATGTATGCAATGCTTCCGTTCAACCAAAGCTGGCCAGCTTAGTATTGCAGAACCTCACCAACAAGGAGATATTTCTTAGTGCACAGTCTCATTGACCGAGAGACATTCCTTCCGGTCACCGTCTTGTTGAACGGAAGCAGTAGTTTGCCTCGATCAACAAGGTACATAATTGTGCTGTCTCAGCCAGGAGAAATTCATCCCGGTTATTTGTAAGGCTATGTATTTATACTTGTTATTATTTTCAAGTGAGATCGGGTAATTGGGCTGCAATGCTACAAACGTTTCCATCTACGCCTGTACCCTTGAGTCTCAATACTCAACGGTTCTTCTTTTGTTTTTCATGTCGGCCCTAATAAGGCCTCTCGGTCTCGAACTTCACCCAAGGCCCATTTCCCTGCTGTGGGTGGCGCTGGAAGTGGCCTTGCCCCTGTCGCATTTAGCCGACGGCAAGACAGAGAGAGACCCTGCGGGGCTGTCCCTCTGTGCTATCACTCGTGAGGCTTACGTTAAGCTCGTCTCTGCCTGTGTTCTTCCTAAAAATCATCCATTGATCTCTAGACAGAAATCCAGACGAGCCTTTTTGCTCAGCTCTTTCTTCTTTTCCCCGCGTGTAGCCTCTAATGCGCAGTCGCAGACGCACATTTCACGAGTCCTGTAATTACCCGTCCCGTCACAACAATCACTCTTCGATTCAAATCATCCAGCTTTCAGACAATCTACCAAGAAGTATAAACACATCATTCCATAAAATAACTGAACATTGGAGGAAGAGACTGACAGAGCAATAGAAGGATATAAGACCCAGATTGTAAGAGTGTAGTAAACCAGGGCTTTATTGGGCAGGGGGGGGGGCAGTGGAAACTGGCACATGGCCAAGTCTCGGTCGGCCAATAGGTAGACCGGTTGTTGAATACCCACTTGAAAACCGGGCTACGTAAGAGCCATGACTGATTTATCAAGAGTTAACTAGGTACAAACCAACCATCGAGCAGCGGAAGGTCTTGTTTGTTGACAATCACTTAGACTGCAGACCGGACTTCGGACATCGCTCCGGCTGGAATTCTGACAAGCATCCAATCTTGTCAATCAGCCCATCCAGCCGGCGGTTTAACTTCCTTGGTAGCTAGCTGGTCCCTAGGCCAAACATCATCAAGGAGTTTAATTTTCTGAGCTTTCCCTTGTTAATCATGTGGATCCCCTAAAGCAGAAGGGGGGACTTTATAGATAGTTGGATGCCAATTTCGGGGAATTCTTTGGAGGCGTAAATAGAGTGAGATCATGGCCAGCGGACCTCCAAGGTCATCAGCCTGTCCCTTCTTTCCTCTCACAGCCACTCTTCTTCACCGAGCCCGAACTCATCCTAGAGAGGAAGACCATGCCGTGTTACAAATAATGTTTAGATCTCTGCCAACCGGTGATATTAAAGCTACTAACAATCCAAAGGTTTACAACTGATTTACAGATTTGTGTTCACAGAATCAATCTGATTAAGATAGGGGTTATAATTAGGTGTGGCTATGCCTGAAGCCGTTAGAAAGGGAACATCAAATAAAGATCTTTATGGCTATTATGGTTTATACGAGACCGGGTATCGGATCGCACTGGCAAATCGATTGATAGTCGAAGAAAATAATTGAATCGATGAATCAATCCTATCCACGGTAGATATCATCACTACGGCTGAAATATCGGATCGGTCTCAGTGTTGGCTCAATCGTGCTTTCAGTATTCTGATCTGTTCGCTGTGCCTGTGCAAGCATGAATTAAGCGGTACCAGAACATCACCAAACACTCTCCAAGAGATCCTTCGCCACTTTGAAAAAAAAAACCATGATCGAAGCTACGTACTTTGCAGCAGTTTCTTGATATCGATTCATGCGCTCTTTGAGATTGCATATCAATTCATCCTTCTCTTTCAATGAGAGCTATTATATATATATATATATATATTATTTCTGTGAGCCCACCCTGGATTGAAGAGTCATCAGATAGGTCGGGAGAGGAAGACCCACTTTGTGTCGGTCCCGGAAAGCTCTCTGGTGGATCCTATTCTGCTCTCGTCTCCTCTGCGGATTATACACCACACATCCAATGCACATATTTCTCAGGCTGATTCCGACCAAGATAACTAGTTCAGGATTCATGATCATCAAACAGACCTCTGTCATTTTACGCTTCCAGCGCTTTGTCGTTGGCTCTTCATGACGTTGGACTGGTACTTCGGAGGAAGTACCGGCCGATTGCCTGTTTCCACGCGAGGAACCCACGGATTTCTGTCCGGTATCCGATGCCAGGGCATGATCTGAACGAAAGGGTTCAAAATTTCATCAGTAGATGGACGCTTTGCCGAATGATCTGATTATCCCAGGTTCGATGGATAGGTAAACAATCTCGGGTTTAACAACAAAAGAGATGTACCAGTTAGGTCGCTATTTTCCTTATCCTGTGGCGCGAAGTACGTTTGAGGGAAACCAGATGTTTCTTGAACGTTTATTTCGAGCGGCGGCTGGTCATTTGATCCCGCAAGGGTAAGCTCAGTGAGTTGTTCGTTGAATGGTGGATGCTCGGTTAGTAGAGGAGGAGCCTGTGGAATGGAATTAGGAATCCATGATGCATCCAGCTGCGTATCAAAATAAGGTCCACCCGGATAAGTTTTAGAGCCATTTGCTGGAGTGGGATGACGAGTGGAAAGGATATCGGACAGGGACGAAGGTTCGCCCGGTGTAGAGCTCTCCAAGGGGGCGGGAAGAGACTGCGAGTTTTCTAAATACTGAGCACCCGACCGAGCAAAATCCCAAATGTAACCAACAGCTCTATCGTAGAACTGATTAAAGTTCAGTCTAGGGTACTCTGTCCCGTAAACCTTTCGAAGCGAAGCTAAACGAAAAATAAAATAAGGAAAGAAGCAGGTATACTTGATGAGATTGGCTAACGATGACCAATCGAGAGCAGCTATAATTTTGACAAGGGTTATGTATGGAGCTCACTGGGTTGATGGTCAGCCGAATGCTGCTGACTGAAAGGGTGTGGATAACGGAAGCCCAGGGAGAAATTTCCATGTTGCTGGATGGCCGGCTGGGGGAGAGGGCTTGCGGGCCGATTGAGAGAGAAGAGTTGATTGGGGTGTTTCATTGGGGGAACTTGGACTATGGAATCGGTACAGCTATCACCAGAAGGTCGGAGTGAAGATAGTCATACTCAAGCTTCGTCAAGCACTCGGATTGAAGGCAGCCTGGGGATGCAGAGGCTCAAGCTTATGCCGATGACTTGAGGGGGAGTGCTCATCTAGACCTTGATGATAGATGGACTCTTATATTGTCTATTTGACCATCGAAGGCGGCTCAAATCGATGAGCCAAGAGCGGGGCATCGGCTGAACTGGTGAATACCTTAATACTCGGTCAGAGAGAGAGTCGAGTCAACTAGGAACTTTCCATCCTGGTGATTTACACAAGCTGTGCAATTTCAGCTCGCCAAGACATCACGCCGTCAAGACCAGCCTGATCGCATAATCAAACATCAAAATCCCTCGGCCCCTCCCCATGGTGAAGTGATGATCAAGAGATGCCCAGGAGGGGCCGACAAGAGGATGCCCAGCCGGAAAGACTATCCAAGCCGAGGCCAATAGACCAGCTGTAATGCCCGGTTGTGCTCCTCTGAAACTTGAGTCAATAACTTGAGTTGCAGGGGAGCACTGCACGGGGTGGGTTTGTATGAGTGGGAAGCTCTTGGGGGTGTTGAATGGGGTTCACATTGAGGTGACTTGTGAAAGTGGTTCACAAGTTACCTTATCAAGGTCAATAGAGGTCCATAAGTTTATGTACCTCTATCAAGAATCCTAGCAATTCTACAGCTATCAAGCACTATCAAGCGCACAAGTGGGGAGTTGTCTTGATAAAGTTAGCTTATTGAGCCGACTTACAATTGAGACGACTGTGGATGCTCTTATAGTATTGAGATGAGGTGCGTAATCCAAACGGCTGTAGCCCATGCCCTGCACCTGTCACCCCCGCTTCTTCGGGTCGGGGGGGGGGGAACAAAGGGGGGGTTTCGCAACCTTTGCTGTGTTGTACACCTTCTCATTCAACCACTCCATCAGGTCATCAGTCATCACACCGCACTTCTGATACATACTCCCTAAATTCCGCCCAGGTGGCAACCGGATGACTTCTCACGACGCTGAACTGTCTAGGAATATGGACAGGATCACTCAGCTTCAGGATGGAATTGACAACGTATGTTAGTTAAAATCCCCCCCCCCCCCCACAAAGATATTACTCTAGGAAATCTAAAACTGGAAAGCCTGACTTTTTGTTGTTGTTGTTGATTTAGCTCGTCACAATCATGTATAGCACCCTCAGCTTCCTCTCCCGAAAAGCTGACTTCAAACAACTCAACCCAGACATCCCGATCACTCAAGCCATCCCCTGTCCAGAAGGAGCCCAACCACCACGCGAATCTTTCAACCGTACGCCATTATGATTACCACGTAAGACATATATTATATCTGAACCATTTCTTCTTCTTCTTTGGATCAAGAAAATTGTGAAGAATTAGTACAAGACTTCCTCAGGAAAGCTAAACAGATTGAATACCTAATCTCGATCCTACCTCCACATAACCATCATCAATCTCAATCAACCAATAATAAGAACCCCCCCAACCAACCCTCATCCCAATCCATTCAACCAACTCAGATACCCAAATCATCATCAACCATCACCTCATCCAAACCTAGCTTAAACCTCAATCCAACCAAGCTCGAAACTGAGGGTCAGGAACCCGAGACAAAATTAGCTGATGCGACCGAACCCGTCGAAACCAATGAAGAGGACGACAAGGATTCTTTGGAATTTGAACAACTTCAAGCTGACGTCAATGCTGCCCAAGCAGAATACGACCAAGCCCTTCTTGATGCAGGTCAGTCACCATCAAAAGCCATTCATAAATAATTCAATCCTCTCTAACTTGAAAAAAAACCTTCTGCTTACATAGAATCCCTTCATGTCGAGATCAAGGTAGCCTTACGTCAGATATTAGAACATCGGGTTAAGCTGTTGTCCCAATTGTCATGACACATTATTCTTGGTGTCAATCTTTATGGGGTTTTGAGTTAGATTCTTGGTGATAAAATAATATAGCCGTCTGAGTCAAGAACGATCTCCTCAAAGTAAACACCATAGCATAGCAACAAATTCAAAACAAGAAGACAACCCAAAGTATCAGAAAAACCAAAAAAAAAAAAAAAAAAAAATGTACTTAAATATGTGCTATTTTTGCTACATTTATCACCCCAAAAGTGTTATATCATCTTATGTTTTGAACTCTTATTACCCTCAATATTCCTCCCATGTAATCTATCCAAACTCTACTGGGCTTTTTCGGGGAAAATAACTCCTCATATTCCACATAATCCAAATCCTGCAGGTTGGGAGAAAAGACATCGTGAGTTGGTGTGTCGGAGTCGGGGACTTCCCCGGTCGACGAGTCGTGAGCTTAGTTAAGTTTAGATAAGCTTGGGTTGAGCTCGGCTGGAGATACCTTGCACGAAGATTCCGACGCGTCTCCTTCATAACCCATCTGTATCCACACAGACCCCTCGAGACGACGTGCGCCCCACCATCATGACCACACCGATGTACCCTACTAAGGCCCCCGAGGTCAACGAAGGTTAGTGGATATCGCGTTCACGAAGCTCATGTGAAACTGAACTGTCTTTGATTTTCCACAAAATATCCTCAGATCAATCAACAAGCAAGAAATTTTGCGAGATCTTTAAGAATTTGGAACCCGTCAGTTGAGCTTTTCATAAAGGATCAGTGTTTCAGAACCCAAACTCCACAATCGGGTTTTATGTGATACTTGGGCCTACGAGCTGACAAGAGGTTTCTTTCTCTAAAGTGTCCCAAAGGGACCTTGAGGATCTTCGAACGCGAAAAGGGCGAATTTTATACCTGTTACGGCCAAGACGCTCAATACGTGGCGACACAATTCTATCGTACCAACACCGTTCTTCGTGAGCCGGATCCTCAATCTTCGTGAATTTTTCTCCTCAGATCTCATTCATCAATCACTGAACCATTGACTAGGCTTCATCGGCTCAAAGCCAAATGGAGAACAGGGATTACCATCGTGTTCATTATCTAGGACGGGAGCAATCACATTCTTGAGAGAATGTCTCACTTCTCGGCAAATGAGAATCCAGATATATAGATCAGAACAACCTTCGTCCAAGAGCTCATCCAATTGGTCGTTAGCCGTTCAAGCCTCGCCTGGAAACCTCGAGCCATTAGCCGACCTCCTGTTTTCAAATACCGACATCTTGAGCTCCCCAGTGATTGCCAGCCTGTGGGTCAAGGGAAATCCAGGATCTTCATCGGGTAGAATAATGGGCGTCGCATTTGCAGATACTAGCGTTCGGACTTTGGGATTGAGCGAGTTCCCCGAACAAGAAGACGGCTGGGGGAACACGGAAAGTTTGATTATTCAACTGGGAATTAAGGAAGCCATCATCGCAAGTCCAACCTCGACCAAAAGTACCAGCGATTCTAGCCAAAATACCGAATATCAACAATTAACCGAAGTTTTGGAGAGGTGTGGGGTGGTTGTTACTGAGCGCAAGAGGGCGGAATTTACTCTCAAGAATGTTGAACAGGATATCAACAGACTCCTCAGCGGTGATCGACAGCTAGCTGCACTTCGTAAGCACTCTATTCAAGACAAATGAAACCATCTCGATGAATCTTATAATTAAGCCAAGTTTTGCTTAAATCATCTCGCTAGCGCAATTCGAGATGAAGACAGCCCTTGCTGCCCTCAATCCTCTGCTGAATTACTTGGCAATTTTGGATGACCCCTCTAATCATTCGGCCTACAAGTTTGTCACTCATGACCTCGGCCAATTCATGCGATTAGACGCATCAGCAGTCCGGGCACTCCATTTGTTTCCCAATCCAACTAGCATTGGCGGTGGTGGAAAGAATATGAGTCTGTTTGGGCTTCTCAATCGATGTAAAACCAGCCAAGGAACTAGGCTATTAGGCCGATGGTTAAAGCAGCCTCTTGTAAACCTTCACGAAATTGAACAACGACAAACGCTCGTAGGCATCATGTTTCAGGATGGTCTACTTCGCCAGGCTCTACAGGAAGACCACTTGAAAGCCATGCCCGACTTGACCCGTATCTCCAAGAGGTTCATCCAAGGAGCTGGATCCCTCGAAGACGTGGTCCGGGTCTATCAGGCTGTAGTCAAGCTCCCCGAAATATTGGAGGTTTTGGAAAAAGCAGACGATTTTGAAACTGACAACAAAGAAGAGGCCAAAGACTTGTTGAATGTCATTTATCGTGCACCGTTCCAGGTAGGTAAAACATCACCAATCTCCATAATCCTTTCGATTATGGCACTGACCATTGTCCTCTACAGGAATGTGTCACCAATCTGGCTCAATATGTCGAGATGGTCGAAACCACTGTTGACCTGGACGAATTAGAAAATCATCAGTTTATTATCAAACCCGACTTCGATGATGACCTACGAGAGCTGAAGGACGCTCTTGATCTGAATAGAGAGCAACTAGATGGCGAGCATCAACGGGTTGCTGAGGATCTCGGAATGGGAACTGACAGCAAGGTCCTGCATTTCGAAAACCATCAAGTGTACGGTTACGTTTTCCGACTAACTAGAAAGGTACTTGGCTCTTTATTTATCCCACCTACGGGTTTATCATTCTGACCTTTATATGTGGGGTAAAATTTTGTACACTAGGAAGCGGGAGCAATCCGATCGAAAAAGAATTACATTGAATTGAGCAATCGAAATAATGGCTGCCATTTCACCACCAAAACGTTAAAGGAATTGAACAACGAACTAAAAGATTTTACTCAAAAATATCAACGCAAACAAAGTTCATTGGTGAAAGAAGTGGTCAGCATTGCCGGTAAGTCAACAAATTTGGTTACAATTCGGCTTTCTGGGAAAGTCCAGCTGGGCTGATGAGTTTAAGTGTCTCAATATTCTTAGCATCCTACTGTCCTATACTCGAAAAACTGAACGAGATCATTGCACACCTTGATTTGATTGTCAGTTTTGCACATGTCTCTCTTAACGCACCGATGACATACACCTGCCCGAAAATGCATGCCCTAGGTCAGTCGTATATCACCGAAGATCGAGTATTTTGAAAGCTGTGTGATTACTCACATTAGAGTATTGATACAGGTGAGGGTGATGTCTCCTTGAAGGGTTGTCGACATCCGTGCCTCGAAGTTCAAGACGACATCAATTTTATTCCCAACGATACCTTGATGGAACGGCACAAGAGCTCCTTTCACATCATCACCGGTCCCAACATGGGAGGCAAGAGTACTTATATTCGGCAGATAGGTGTTGCTGCCTTGATGGCACAACTGGGCTGTTATGTGCCTTGTGCAGAGGCTAGCTTGCCAGTGTTTGACTCCATTCTGGCTCGTGTTGGAGCGGGTGATAGTCAAACAAAAGGGATCTCTACTTTCATGGCTGAGATGCTCGAGACTGCTGTCATACTGAAGGTCTGTCCAATTCCCCCTCCCAGCAATACCTAATCATTTGATTGAACTCTCATCGAGTCGGACTTGCTGTTTTTTTAGTCTGCTACTCCTAACTCGCTGATAATCATTGATGAACTGGGACGAGGTACATCGACTTATGATGGATTTGGATTGGCTTGGGCGATTTCGGAGTGAGTTTTTCGCAGCAGATTTGTACTTCATTTTGGCTTTCACGCTGAAGTAAGTCGCTTCTCAATAGACACATCGCGGTTGAGATCAACGCTTTCACATTATTCGCTACTCACTTTCACGAGCTGACAAGTCTGGACAAAGAAGTTGAGCACGTCAAGAATTACCACGTCGTAGCCCATGTCGAAAAAAAATCCGCCGCCGGTGCATCCTCCTCCGATATCACTCTTTTGTATAAAGTCGAGCCTGGATTCAGTGATCAATCTTTTGGTATTCATGTTGCTGAGATGGCCAACTTCCCTGAAGATGTATTAAAAGTGAATTGAATTCCGCATTCTTTTTTGAGTTTCTAGACCAGAAACTATCTCAATGATACGTATAGTTCAACAATCAATTGATTTTTGATTTTTTCTTCCTTTTAATTTCAACTTGACTTTGCAGCTTGCGAGACGGAAGGCAGAAGAATTAGAATATTTCGGAGATGAAAAAAGTAACGACCCGGAGAAGAAGGCTCTCTCCCAGGAAGTGGTAGAAGAAGGCACCGGGCTGGTTACGCAGATGCTTCAGAACTGGATCGCCCAAGATAAAAGTAGGAAGACTTCCGATCAGATGGACGTTGATGACGACAAACTTAGATTGGAATCTAAGGTTAATTGCCTGAAGGAATCTTTCCAGGCTTTCTTACCTCAATTAGAGCAAAACCCTTGGATTCGTGATGTGTTAATGAACTCTTATTAAGTCTTGATTTGCGGGACTCTTCTCTCTCTATCTCTCTTTGTATGACAAGTTAGGTCAACTTTCTGAAGCAGTTTATTTATTCATTCGAAAACGCACCCATCGATGCACAATATATACACATCGATGGACTCAGTTACATCTGTCTTCTGTGATTTTAAACGCATTATCAATTGATTTCTGGACTTCTCCGGACTATTCAAGAAACATTCATACAAAGTATCAAAAGACAAGAATGAATAGTAGTAATAACATACATAGTGCAATATGGTTACCATGACTCCTGTAAGGCGAGGTTCTACAAGACTGGCGTGACATAAGCAATCAAGTCCTTGATTTAACATTTACTTCAGGACTGATGTCTATTTCATTTTCTTTTAATTTAACTAATTTATTAATTAAATTAATAAACTATCCATATTTTACACACCAATCTCCCTTGGAATTGTTTCAAACAATATCGAAACATATTTTAAACATATTTTATATATCAAAATATTACTTTGCCTTGCAAGATACCTTTGAGGGATTAAACCACCCCTGATTTATCAGGCCCCTCATATTTTTAAGTATATTAAATTTATTTAATATAATTAATCATTTCAGTGTAACTAGAAGAATTCACTCTTTGCGTCATAGAGGCTGAGATGTAGCATTCCAGTGCTGCTTGAGACTTATTCCAGCAAAAAAAGGTGTGTTGAATAGAGGGGATAAAGCTAATATAAGAGTAAAATGAGGACATTCAAGGCACTTGATAAGTTTTGATTTATTAAATATCCTGAGGATCCAATCCAAGGCCAGGATATGGCCTCCCTTTGTATTCTAGAGGTCCTTAGTAGGAGGTTCTAGAGTTTTGCTGTAAGATCAGCTCTGATGTGTTACACTTAAACGGCACTATGATACAATGGTAATTTTATTCTATTGAGCACATAATTAACTTCTATTTCCACATGACCTCATCACATGTATGTGTAACCAATCACATCATGGGCCAATGCATTTAATAGAACTGGGAAATTAACACACACTGAGGTAATTCCATTCTTATATTTGTGCAAATAGAATTATTATATTCCAGCTATTATGAAAATAATTTTGATGCCTATGTTATATGGTTATATTTTTCCTGCTAAGTAGCTTTGAGTTATGATAAGGTACTTGAAGGGATAGGAATTTTGTGGTGGTTTGAGTGAGATACCCACATGATTTTACATAGAAAGTTAAATTATGAATTAATAAAACAGGGTTATTTTAGGATTTGCACTAGGAAAACTTTTTTTTTTGTGTTTTACAGTTAATTCAGTCTTGACAATATTCTGGATTATCTCTAGGGCTGAAATTACAAGCAGTTGACATGCAAAAGTACAAAGGAACCTTTGTAATTTTGCATGTCCACTACCTGCAGTTTCTTGAGGTTTTTGCATTTTGTTCAAGTACACATTTTATGCATGAAATATTCCACTGGAGAGGACTGTGGTTTTGTCAGAGGAAATGACTGAAGTCTAATACTCTGAGTATTTTACATGTAATTCAAAGTAAAATGGCCTCCAAGCTACAGGGGTATAACAGGAGTATACAGTTGAGCCTAAGTTATGAATGTACAATTTCAATGGTTGAAATTTATCTAGTAAATATAAGGAGTGGATATACATTGAGTTACTTTTTGTCATAAGGAATTGGACATGTGTACTGTAATACTGAATGTTATCAATTTAATTTTTTGGTATATTTTGCATCTACTTGGTGCCAGAATTAAACTTAGAGCCTTTATTTCTGCTCATCATCCCTTTACTCCTCATCC
The DNA here is from genome assembly GCA_007896445.1 of Puccinia hordei. Taxonomy (NCBI): domain Eukaryota; kingdom Fungi; phylum Basidiomycota; class Pucciniomycetes; order Pucciniales; family Pucciniaceae; genus Puccinia; species Puccinia hordei. Next base: position 108,005 of record RDRW01000421.1, on the reverse strand, counting down.
TCACATCACATCTCAAATTAATTTTATCAGTTGATGACTTCCATTACTAATTTATAATCCCCCCTTTCCTGCAAGATTAACCACATGTTGAACCAAATATTCTACTTCCATTCATGTGTCCCCATACCTCCTTGGTCCAATTCTAGATAAAGTCAAGCATTCTTCCTCTAGCACATTTCAGGTACAATTAACAATCAAAGTATCAACAATTCTGGATTGAGCTTAAGCTTTCCTGGTCAACATAGACTTCTTAGAGGCAGTTGACTAAATTTACTAATCTTAGTCCCACCTTGTTTTGAATCCAGATTCTGTTTTTGTGGAAATTGAAAACTGGATTGAAATTTGGATTGCCAATATGTTGAAACATTAAATAAGCCAACTCTGTTTTCTTTTTTTGAAGTTTGTGTATCCTCCACTGCAGGTGGGATACACAGCCTTTACTTATTTATCAAGTTTACATCTCTAAATCAAAAAAGGCCTCTTTCATTCAACCAGTTCATTGTCATTGATGAACCTTGACATAAATGTCTCTGATTAATTAGCATCATGCTTATAATCACATTGTCCTGATTAGTTTACCAATTAACCACAGTCTGATCTTAGCCAACTTAAGAGAGCACTCAAAACAAATTCTACTATAAAACTAGGCTCCTGTGTTTGGCATGAAGTTAATTCATAAACAAGTTGGATACCCATCAAACCTTTCCTTCTACTAGTTGTATTCCTTATATCCTTAGATACAGCCAGTAGATTCCCATTTTTCGTGTCCTGCTGCCACTCTAGAGGCCCAGGTTCACATTTAGCTAAAGTTGGGGTTCTGGCCTGAGACTCTCCCAAAAGTGATGGAAATTCAACAGTCTTTGAATTTTCCTGCCTATATGTTCAAGGTTGTCAATCACAGCCACCAAAACTTAGAAAGATTAGTGGCTTACTGATTTTTGGATTATCAAAATACCCACAGATTGTTTGACCAAATTTCTTAGAAAAGCTGATCAATTGAAGGAAGGAAAGCCAGGACGCCAGTGCATCTTGTCATCCTCCCAACTATTTACGGATTTCGACAAACCTTGGCGGAAAACAATTCATGCACTTTAAACACACGATATTTGTGTAGTTTGTAAGCCAGGGCGCCACAGGCAAGCACCCCGACTTTGGGTCCCAAGTCCCTGCCTAACTCATGCTATGCAGTTCGGTACTTCGGGTCAAATTTACTACATGTAATGACGTCATAGACAAAAGGTCGAATTGTGATTGGCTGGATTTAAGCCCTCCCGATCCTGTCTTCAGTCCTGCTGACCATCCACATCCCCTTTCGGAGCTCAAACATTGTCTCATCCTTCGCTGGACACCATCATCGAACAGTGAAAACTGAATCCAATAATAATAATTCAGAATGGTATCCAAAGATGATCAGATCGATGAGGGGCTTTCTAAACTGGGCATATCCAGTCGCTCGAGTTTTACTCCTACCAATAGTACTCTCATCAACTTCCCGGCTCAAGACCGTCGCCAAACTGCGAAGTTAATGGGGGAACTTTTATCTGTGAATAAATGGACGTAATATAGTCTGGAGAGTAACAGCTAAGTATGAGGTTGTTTGTTCTGCGCACAGGACAACCACGCCAAACATCATTGTTTCTTCAACGAAAAGCGATTCCATAAGTCCGTTTTTGGTCATCCACCATTCATCGCTGGGAGAAGCTCAATGAACTGATATGGTTTTTTTTCTGACAGTCACATCGTTCATCACTTATTAGCGCTATATTCCCTGGGTGCTGATCCGAAGGCTATCCAAGTGGGTCATATTTGGTTTCGACATGTTTGCACCACATTGATCAATTGAATGATAACAGGACTCCTATGACCGCGAAGCTCCAACTCAAGTTTGTCATTCCTCTTTTGGAGTTGAGCATTACAGTCGGTAGCAATGTTCTTATATCAAAATATTCTACTGTAACCAGAAACCGATTGGTGGTGTGGATAACGAGGATATTACTATCGAAAATTGGACCTCTTTCCTCGGTCAAGCAGAGTTTGTGCAACCTTTCATAATGTCGATTAATTTTCAAGAACCAATAGCAATAATACTCTAATGGATCTGTATTTCTCCAAGACAGGTATTACAACAACTATCTGAAGTTCTTCTGGGAAGAAATTGAAAAGAAAAGCGCCGTCGATGCCATCCAGGAGTACATCTTTGGAAACCCTGATAGCCAGATGTTGAACCGGCAAGTGTTTATTTCTTTTCAAATGAAAAAGGGTAGAACCAGTCGGAATCCAAAACTGAACGGATATTGATTTATTTATAGAACCTTCTCAGGCGTTCTGCACCCCCGTAAGCTGTTTTGATTTGCGCTGATAATGACGAAATGGCTCTGATCTAGTCTCTTTGCCTTGCTGAGGATATATAGTCATCCATGTGGGCCCTGAGTTTACCATCCCTGATCTGTTTTCGATTATTCAAGATATACCTTGATTGACGTGGTATTCAATTCCTTAGTGGGGATACGGCCTTGAATTCAAGCTTGATGGTATAGTGGCCGAAGGTGAATAGCTGTCCAACTGAATCGCAAATTGTGTGTGGCTTACCCTCATTAAATTCAACAGGCCTGGCGATCACTGCTGTCCATGGAGCAAATCTTTCTAGTTTGAAACTATCTGAATTGTTGACGAAACATGTGGCTAGCGGAGCTTCCAAAGGACATCTCAGCGATGCCAACCAAAGAGGAATCGTGTCGACTTGTGATTTTCAATGTGAAGAAAGTACCAAGATCTTCAAACCAAAGACTGGTTTATCTGCTTTCCAGGTAGTATCCTTGTCGTTTTTTGTGATGTTCGAAGACGTCCGTGACTCAACAAAGCTTTGGACTGTATAGATTCTTCACAAGATATCTCAAGAAGTTCAGTTGGCGGACCCAATCTTTCAAACTTACGATACAAGGGAGCAATTTTCTAAGGCAGCCGAACACCCAGCTTTGATCCAATGGTTGGACAAATGGGAAATTGCAGACGATTGCGATTGGAAAGAAGTCCTTGAAAGAACCAAAGAGGTCGGGAACACATTTCTAAGGGCTTATTTTATTAAAATGTGCAACCCAATCATCCTCTTATTCTCTTGTTCGTAGGTTATATGGATGGTCGCTGTGATCTACGCGACCAGTTATGACCAAGAAAAAGGAAAATTCGCATTGAACTTTTTTTTGTAGGTTTTCAGATATCTAGCGTTCTTTTTCACCCCGACACCAATTATGTAGCCGTCATCAAGTTTTAATGCACCTTTCTTATCCTTGAAACTTATTGGAACAGGATGCATCTAGTCACTTCATCGCTATTCTTACCGGTCATATTAACATGCATCGACCAACGATTGCGCCCCATATTGCTCAAGGCTTTCTTTAGAGTGAGTATTTTCGCGTTCATATAGATTTATAAAAATTCCTTGCAAGAGGTAATGAAATATGGTGAGGAATTTATTTCGAATATGCCCAATCTCTTGGTACAAGACGGCCGTTTGTATATGGGTGGGTCAAGGAAGATTAGAATTACGTATCTCCGAATGCATGAAAGAGCCGTCCTTCAAACAGGTTCCGGATTCTCAAAGCCCTAGAAAAGCAGAAAACCCATGGTTTAAAGTGTTGGAGAGCGCGGCTAAGCATCCTGATGAACATACTACCAAGGTTTGCCTTTCCGATTCTTGTGTGTTTCTGGAGGGAAACCCAGATCTAACTCGAGGAGGATTACTACACCAGGTTATCCGCGCCTTAGCTTTTAATGCAAGCACGTATGGGGATAGTCAACCTGGATACTATTCCTGCGATTTAAAAGGTTCTGAGTTATTAGACTCAACTCTTTTCATTAGAGTAAGTTTTTTTTTTCTCTCATCAGTTTGATTTTTTTACGGGGCTTCTATTGCCGCCGTTCTTATTGACTTGAGATATGGTCGATCTATCTAGGGTTCGATAATGACTCTGAACAAATTATTTTGGTCGGGAGAAGGAGCAATGGACTTTAAATGGTACTGAACCAATGTTAATCATGAATGGACATATTTGCGTATCATGATACAAAGTAAATTAATTACCCCCCCAGGTTGCTCCGCTAGTCTGTTTTGTACACTTTGAGTTGTAGAACTAACATTACAAACACGATGGACACTTGAAGCGTGTCAAAAATTTATTTATACGCTTTTCCAATTCTACTTCATGGTGTTCAGCTCAATAATTGCTTACGCACTATCTCTTTGGCTCCCAGAGCTCTTGCCATATTGGTTTTGAGTCCATTGACACAGTCGTGATTTTTTTTTTCCATAAAACATAACCAGCTGGATTAAATATGTATTTGTGTAGATCTGTTGTTTGAAGGGCTGATTAGTCTGGGTTCTTATTAGGTTCAAGAGTAGATTGGAGAGGTTCGAGGCCTCAGAGTCAGACTGAAGGCCGAAGAAGGTTGGTGGACCTCTTCTGGTCTTGGAGAGTCGGAGTCGGAATTTTGTTAATTATGTCCGTGTGCATCCATACTTTCACACACTGACAAGCCGATCAAAGTTATAACTGCATCACTTGAAACTTATCTAGCGGGAAAGTTCCCAAACCCCCCCCCCCCCCCCCAAAAAAAAAAATCGTCAAAAGCCGAGGATATCAAATTCCAACGACGATAAACCCAGAACCGACTTTGTGTTATCAGAAGAAGACCAAACCTGAATGAAGATGATCACATCGGTCTTTGGCCATCATCGACGTTTGGCCATCATTCTAACGATGTGCAGTCTAGGATGGATAGCAATCGAGCTAGCTACTGGACGACGGGACAGGCAAGGATCAGCGGGGAGCCAGATGAGTGAGAGTTTGGGACGACAGTATCCGGGCACGCCGACCTCGGCCTCATCGGTGCGACTGGAGTGGGCCCGGGAGGCTCGGCCTCCGGGACGTAGGATGAAACAACCACATCACTATCCATCGCCGACGACGATCGGGCCGAGGCCAAAGCGGGAATGGATTCGCCGACTTCAGTTCGTCCATCGGAACGCTCCCCCTCATCTTCAGGCCGCCCTAGCTCTCCCTCCCGCCTCACTCCAGAAGGATGGCTACGTGGTCTACCCACCCGCGGTCTCCACTGGTAACGGCCCTCATGGCGCTTGCAGTTGGGAAAACTCAGGCTGTCTCAGGACACCTGATAATGGCTTCTCTGATAACCTCGACATCATTCATCCCGATCCCAAGTCTTGGGTCGTCAACTTTGATGATGGGTAGGTGAGCTACATACATCCTTTTTCTCTTCCCTCTGCTCTCTCTTCCATACCCTCATCCTCATCCTTATCCTTCTTTCTCTTTCTTGTTTTTTTGTCTATCTGGGAAAAAGTCCTCTGCCTCCTTCCGAGACGCTTTACAAAATCCTCGATGATTTCGATCTCAAGGCTACTCACTTCTGGGTCCGTCAATTGCGCATTCCCTCTTCTCTCTCTCTCTTTCTCTCCTCTTAATTTGCAACTCTTCATTTTATTTTATTTTACATCACATGGCTGATTTGATTCCCTCTGCTTATTTTTTTTTCAAAAATAAAATAAAATGACTTGATCAATGTTAATATAGATCGGAGGAAATGTGTTGAAGTATTGGGAATTGGCTCTGATGGCCCATCAACGGGGTGATCATTTGGCAGTGCACACTTGGTAAGCAAAACTGCTAGTTGTACAGATTAGCTATGAATTTTGATGGATCATCTCGATTGAACTTGTGTAGGTCACATTCTCATCTAACCTCGCTGACGAATCATCAGATCTTGGGCGAGCTCGGCTGGACGATTCAAATCATCTCGGACCTGAGCGGAAAGGTACCTCGGTTCTTTCGGCCACCCTACGGGAACATCGATAACCGAGTGCGGGCGATTGCCAAGGTACTGTGAGAGTTGAATCCAGTATATATATATATATATCATATATCTCCCTCCCTATTGATGTTATCCGAAGCATTGTGTATATATAACCTACATCTCCGGGGTGACGTGTTTACTATTGGATTGTATAGCATGTTTTCGGATTAGAGACGGTGATCTGGAACTTTGATTCGGTGGATTGGGGGCTCAACCAGACCTATGCGACGGGCGATCAGGTGGACCGAGCGGAGGGAGCGAATGGGCTGCGTTCGGTCGACCAAGTTGCAGAGGATATCAGTCGGTACGCCTCCCAAACTTCGGCCGGCCTTATCCTCGAGCACGAACTCAGCCTGGAGGCCGTCGAGGCTTTCAGACGCTCCTGGTCTACCGTCCGCCAGCAAAACTTGGTCGCCTTTGGTCCCCTTCCGGTATGCCTAGAGGGTGGCAAGTCCGAGTGGTATCAGCAATTGTAGTTACTTCTCCTCTTTTTTGTTTTTTTTTTTGTAAATGAATAATTAAATATATAGGTTGTAAATACTTTTTGAGAGAGAGAGAGGTTAAAAGAAAAACAACCAATTAATATCTTGGATCAAAGACAATACTATACGACTTTTTCCCAATCAAATTCTCATTTTTATATATATATTTTTTTGCTTCGTTGGGATCAGCTGATGTTTTATATAAATATGTTATTTATTCAGCTGGTACTCTTCTCCTTATGTATTTACTGTTCATGTTCACGTTGATTGATAATTTGACTTGATTTATCATTTTTTGTTTTCATTCCCGTCTGAACTTGAACTTGATGATACAACATTGTACATAATCAATACATGTCAGCTGTAAAGTTCATGTTAAATCTACCTGGAAGATCTTGTAAAGATAATATCTTAAAAACTGATAAAACAAACTGTTGGTTTATTTAAATCTTGTACCTCCCCTTGGCCCTTGGCCCTTGGGCCCTTGGAGAGACTTCCAGCAACCAGAGAGAGAGAGAGACATTAAATATATATGTAAGGAAGGAATGGACATAATCCAACCATTACAGCCTATCAGGCGGAGAAGACAATCCAGCATACTCAACAATAACCAACCAATAACCAACAACAACAACAACAACAACAACAACACCACCACTAATCAACATAGCTCAATGAGTCAACCACCACTGATTAACTATCTCAAGTCAAAACTACCAGCACTCATCAGTCTTACCATCGGTATCATCGTCGGTCTACTCTTCGCACTCATCTTCTCCTCAACCAACAATAACCCTACCAGAGTCAGTCATCTCATCAGTTTTAATTAATATTAATCGATTCACTTCACTACTAACTCATCACTCTATATCCATCACAGAAATCATCCGAGTGGAGAGGAGGAACAACCGTACCCACCTGGACCCACTCCAGAACCGCTTCCACCAAGTTCTCAGTTCCTATCCCCACCCTCGATCAACGCTTTCGAGTCTTCAACCTACTCTCAACCCTCACCGGTCATCACACCCAGTCATGCACAAAGTCATCCCAAAAACCCTACAAACGACAGGTCTACGAGAGGTACGAACCCTTACTCGGCTACGATCCATCCAGTCGGACTAGGAGTAAAGCATCCGGTCCTATTCATATCTTCAAACATCTCATCCCAGGCTCCGATGACCCCGATCAAGATTTCACCGGAATCATCGACTTTAAAGGTCACTCCAAACTTAACCTAAACGCTCGTCGATCATCCGATTCTAAATCTAGCTCTACCTCCGGTAGCTCTACCAGCTCATCATCCTCCTCCTCCGAGAGATCAAAAGCCGTCCGAAGGAAAGGTACCGGTCACAAGTACTTCTTTGCGATCAATCTCTACAACTCCTTCGACGTCATCCCTGATCTGTTTTCGACCATGTTCAAAGTCTCAGCCATCCTCGGCTTCCAAAACGTCTTTGTCTCCGTCTACGAAAATGGCTCCTCAGACCAAACCAAGGCTCTCCTCCGTCTCTTCGACGGCCTCAGTCGCTCCGTCGGTATCCGAGTCGTCATACGTACCTCCCTCCGTACTAGAGGCGCTTTCCACCATCGGATCGAATATCTTGCCGAAGTCAGAAACGCCGCCTTGGCTCCCTTGCAAGAACTTAGAGACTCGGAGGGCGAACTATTTGATACAGTCATCTTTATGAAGTTCGCTTCTCACTGTTCTATTCTACTTGCATTTTTTTTAACTATCATTCTGAGTTTCTTCCTCCTCCTTCTTCTTTTATCTAGTGATGTCTTACCATGTACAGACGATCTACTCGAGCTGATTTGGCAGAGTCGCAGACAAAACGCGGGTATCACTTGTGGAGCGGATTACATCTTCCATGAAGAAATTGCTCAACCAGTATTCTACGATAGTAAGCATATCCCCTTCTCTCTCTCTCTCCCTTTGCCACCAAAAGGGGCAGCAAGAGGTTGACACAAACAAATGTGGGAGTGTAGATTGGGTAGCCCGAGATATAAATGGGACCGCGTTAGAGAATGCGCCGTTTGAGTCAATATTCCGAGACCCTCCCTCGCAACACAAGTTCGAACGACACCTACCAATCCAAGTTCAATCGTGCTGGAACGGTATCGCTATTCCTCGATCCTGCACCCCTCTATGCCCATCCTAGAGTTAGATTTAGAATGGCTCGATTGGCCGAAGGTGAATGTAGCGCCTCGGAATGTTCTCTCATTTGTAACGATTATTGGAACGCTGGTTATGGAAGAATCGTCATGGTCCCTCGTGTCAAATTAGCTTATGATAACGTACCATCCTCCTCTTTTTTTTTTTTTTTTGTCTACCAAAAAAAAAAAAAATGCTGCTGTTTTCTGATTGAGATAATGTACGTGGGGTTTTTTTTTCTTAGAGGGTTTGGCAAATCATTCATCCCGAAAGGAAGAACTTGACGGTCATTAGAGGATATACGAGACTAGGAGGAACGCCGGATGATCCAACGGCTGATCCCCAAGATCGGGCTTGGTTCGGCCCCCATGACCGACTATTTAGACAAGAAGAGAGCGAAGAAATCGAGATGAAACCGGAGCCTTCTTACGGTAATCCATCCACTCTACCCTCTTCTTCGTCAATATCAACTGACTCATTGACTTTCTTTTTTTTCCCCCCTCTTTGTCCATGGGATGTTAGTCTGGTGTTGGGGTTGGGACGGGGCAGGTGATCTGGACGGTCCTGACGTGGATCCGATCTGGGAACCTACTAAAAATCTCACGTTTGATCCTAGAACTATTCGTCATGATCGTGGATTCGATTTCAATTTCTAAATCAATCTATTCATCATCATCACACAAAAAAAAAACATTTTTTTTTTTTTTCTTTTTTACAAAACTACATCAATCTTTCAGTTTACTTGTATTAGACTGATCACACCATCCCCCCCAACTTTTTTTTTGATTGTTATTAAACATGAAAATACATTTTTTGAGTTAATTTTTTTCAATGTTTTATCTTTGTACGAATGAATTATATGATAGATCAACTTCTATTCCTCTATTCTATCTACATTTTACATTTTACACTTTACTTTTTTACTTTTTTTTATACATTTTTAGATCTTCTTTGTCCTTAAACTCATACAGTTCTGGTCACCAAAAAATCATCCTCATTATCATCATCAGATATTGTTCTGTATCTATGTAATTATGATATATATATGCATCTCTCAATCAACCAACCAATGAATGAATTAATTAAAATAGAACAGATTAGATTGTTTTGATGTTGAATTTGTGGATAATATTAACGATATTGAATGCTCCCTTGGCCTGAGCCAAAAAGATGATCCGGTTTGCTCTACTCCTTGTGGTTTCACGCGTGATACATTGGATTTTGATGAAGATGCACTATTGGGTTCTCAAGAACTCAATTTCTCCTCTTCAGAAACTCAGCTCTCTACTGCTCCTCAAACAATCTGTAGCAAGTGGGGATCCTTGTTCCCCCAGGAAGAGAAGCCATGCCGAAGTCATAACCAATTGGATCTTCCCATCCAAAGAAGAGATGGAGAAGCAAAAATCTGAACAACTTGCGTTGGCCACTCGCCAAGCAAATACCAAGGACCAACTAGCTGATGCAACTGCATCATTGGCTTGATTGCTCATTGGAAACTCTCAAACCAAAGTAGGCTTAGAGAGGGAGCTTGCTGAGCTGAAGAAGACTCAGATCGAGGTTGATATTGCTCAGTTTGACTTGGAGCAGCGGGAATCACACAAGATGGATAACCAACAATGTGAAAAGATCAAGTTTGACCTGGAAATTGCATGTGCAAAGGCCAAGCTGTATGAGACGGAGTGTGCATCAAAAAACACAACCGCGGTGATGCGGGCCAATATGATCCAGTCATTCATGAAGACTCCTGGTTTTAACTATGAAGAGGCTGTGTAAGCCACAAATGATGTGATGGGAGCCCCCTAGTGGTTCTTTTATTAATTCTTTCCCATTATCTCTAACTGTTACCTTCACATCCGATATTTTTTTATAAATTTTATCAAGGAAACATCTTCTCTCCTTTGGCCCCACCCATGATGCAAGAGACTCCGAGTCCAGCTTCATGATCGTGTTCACAGTGACGGCTGCAACACAGATCATTAGACTGAAATACTCATTGATTTCCTGAGCATGATTTACAGTATGAGTCCAATACAATGTGTACCAAGCATAAAAACAAGCTGGAATTCACAGATTCAATCACTCAAAGCATTGTGGATTACTCTCATGCCATCGCCCAGGAAATCAACTTATGAGAGGTTAGAGGTGAGGTGGGAAGATACATGTGGATTATTATTAGGCAAGAAAATCATTGAATACAGATTGGTGGTGTGCATTGTTTTCACCACCGATATGAAAATTATTTTGTTGAAAGAGGGGGGGAGGATTTTAATCAGATGTGTTTGTAATACTATCCAACCGGTCTTCTTCTTCTGGCTTGTCAAGTAGAAAGTTGTGGAGAGTACAACAGGTCCGTATCCACAAATTCAAGCGTAGAGCAGTCAACGGACCCCAAATCAATATTTGAGACTTCTTGAGCGATTGCCATCAAATGTTGAGCATTCCAATACACTGCTCAATAACCACACGCCGGGAGCTCAGCTGTTAATTGAAATCATTCTTCTCCTTTGGTAATGGCTGGTATGGGCCGCGTTTAAAGCAAGGAACAACTGTATTTGACAGTGTGTATCCTGAGTCCGCTAGAAGATATTCACCAGGTCAAAAGAAATAATCTGGATTCACATGCAACTTTCAAGCCGGAAAACATAATCAGCACACATGTCAGAGGAACAGGCCAAATGAAATACACTTCCATTAGAGCTCTGATGCACTCTCTGATCATGGGCACTTCCACACCACCCATGCACACCATATATGATTCTCTTGAGATCATTACAAACCAATAGTGCGTTTGTTCCTAGTAGATTTCTGTTTTATTACTATAACCAAAAAGCAGACTAAGATAAAGAAAAATTAGAATACCAATGAAGTCATACAATATAAAGAGAAGATTAAGAAGTAAAGAAAAAGAATTACCACAAGTTTTATAAGTGTTAAGATGACAACCTTGGACAAGAGAGAAGAACAAAGAATTGAATGAGGAGACACAGGAACTGATGATAGAAAATAATAAGTTAGTGAGAGAAATGGTCCTTAGGGAATCGATTCTGTCTTCTCATCAAATTGGAGAATGGACAAGTGATGTTTTAGTGATTAGCACGTTGACAAAGTTGATTGAGTGTGGATGATATTTATGAGGAGGAGCGACAAAGTCAAGGAGAGATAAGGAAAACGAGAAGAGATGACAAAGTCAATTAGATCAGATAATGAAAAAGAGAAGATATGAAGAATTCAATTAGAGATAGGGAATAACAAGTTTTAAGGAGATGGATTGTTGGCAATGATTGGATTGATGGGATTGATGAATGAAGGGAAAGGGATGATATTCAGAGATTTTATAATGATGATTTGAGTTTGTCCAAGAGCCATGATGTTTTTTCTAAGCACCGTCTAGTGGTCAATCAAGAAGTGTGATGTTACCCATGTGTTGCTTGTCATAATTCAACTGTTCCTTATTGTATTTTCCTCATCCAATAATCTTCTTTGTGTAACACAGGGGCCGCCCCCAGTTCAAAGATTTTTCCATTGACATAACCAACACAGTTGCGGAATGGATCTGATTTGGGTAATTGCATTCTGAGCTGGAGGCGTTTGTTGGCAGTGGGCCACTTCAAATATGTCTTCTCAATACTTAGGATTGAGTAAATACAGTGGTTTGTGTAGTTTTCTACACTACCCTCTGAGATTACAAATGTTAGCAGTTACCCCAAATTTGCAAATCAGAACCAAAAACTTACCAGATACACTAAACAGCTGACCAATTATTGGGGCAGCCCCTTGATTGCCACTTAACCCAAGATTGGCCAGTGTGATCAGTAATTGATGTTCAACAGATGCTTTTGGGTTCTGTGATTGGTTCTGAAATAACACATTGGCATGTATCAGTTCATGCAAGTCAATGAAGCTCTGAATAGAAATTTGGGCCTGCATACACAGACAAAACTAGATTGTCAGCTCTTACATTCACCTACAGGCCTGAGTAAGATGACATGCTCACCCAACAGAGAAAAGTAGTGGAATTTCTGTTGAATAGGACATTGAATGTCTGTGCCCGCAAAGAAATCTGGGGCCTAGGAAACCAGGGTACCAAATACCGAGAATCTGAAATACCCAAGTGGAGTTCCAACGTCTGTAATAGCTAGATTTGTGACTGTTGGATTGCTTGCTCATGACCGGCCACTTCAGTTGCTGCCATTAGCAATTGGGTTGAGTTGATGAGGAGAAATAATGATGCCTGAGATTTGAGTATCTGTTTGTTGTTGTTGTTGCAATTGAAAAGGTGGAGTATTGAGAAAAATAGTGTCCACCATGGGGTGTTTGAAGATGGAAGTGCAATTTGATTGTTGGTGTTTAATCAAAATGATACAATGAGTCTTTGGAGGTGAATGTTGAGCTCATTGAGGAGTTTTTTTTGAGCAGAATATCAAGGCATGGTTGGGGGGAAGTGGCTATCAGAAGCGGATTGACTAGGCAGGGGTTTTCAAAGTTAACATAATGACTTATGCTGACATGAAATCTTATCCCCGCCAAAAAAAATGTGATAAGATTTTGTGTTTCGTTATGATAAGTTTTTATGTTTTTCACTTTGAGAACCCTAATTGTAAATAAATAAAGACATAAGACCAAAGTATGGCGACCTCATTTGGTTTGGGTATGCAGCTCTACACAGCAGTTGCGGGGCGCCGGCAAAACTGCTGATGGTTCGGTGGTCAATTTTCCGCACCCCCCCCAGCCAGCTTTGACCGTCAAAAAACAGACCTCAGGTCAGCCGGCAAAATGACCGTCCAACTTTCAACAGGCCTGCCGACATGAATTTGGGCAAAAAGCCGGCAAACTCAAGGTCCAATTGACCCAACCGGCAGTTTGACGTCAAAGCCAACCCCGTCCAACTGACGGTCAGGGTCAATTGACCGCCTGCGCCCATTAACCGGGGCTTGGTGCACTGTGGGGTCACCTTACTTGGCCAGCTCACGGATATCCGAGGGAATATACCAACCTCTTCCTTTAAGGGATTGGCCCCAAATTCTGCGGCCATTGCTCATAATTCAATCTCTGCCTCTATGGCAGTGGGCAAATGGATCAGCTCGGCGGGAACATCTGCAAACATGATGTTCCAAGGGAATAACTGGCAATACCGTCTCAATTTGAGGGCCGCATACCTGTAATGTCAGGATTGAAAAATGGTCAGCTTGCCGTTGAGGAAGGGTGAGAAATTTTAAGGAAATCTTACGCGGCTATTGGTGGCCAATAGAAATTAACAAGGAAAACAAGAGCCATCTAGGAAGTTTCTCCAGCAACGTACACAGAAATCTAGAATCTATGATCAACATAACCTCTGGAAAACACATGTTGTGAGTGGGCTGAATAGCTTACAGGCAGAACATATCCAACCAAATTTCCAACCAGAGCCATATAGGACTGCATCTGAGCCAGAAGCCATCTCCAGAACAATAAACTAATCAAATTCAGCTAGGAATGTTCCATCAACGTTTCCCTGGGGAGTGGAATCCCCATTTCCATCAAGAGAGAACCTAGTTTCCAATGGAATTTACCCAGCAGAAACAGATACCAGAGCTATGAACACAGTCACAAGCTCGAGAAATACACCAAGCCCTTTCCCCATGGGAGTGGAATCACCATTTCCAACAAGAGACGCACTAGTTGCAAATGTGATTTACCCAAGAGATTCAGAGCCACATATGGAGCATACTACATCAAGGAATTCATCATACTGTTCACCATCAGCTCAAATTGGATAAATATATGGAGACAGCTTTGGAACTTCAATTAATATGGGCCAGGGAATTTACTCTTTGCCATCAGGAACATCACATGAATCACTAGTGAACAGACAGGCAATTCCTCCGTCAGAATCAGCATTCCAATCCACCTCAGGATACTCTCTGGGGAGCAATCAATCAATTTACACATCAACCTCCTTGGGTGGGTGCCATAATCACCCTACAGGTGGCAATCCAGGAAGTTCAAATTATTATTCATCTTCTAGAAGCTCATTAGGGAGGGAAAATATGTTTGATTCTTCAAGGCCATTGGGGGGATTGCATAGATCCACAATAAGTGATGCCCCAGGCAATTTCATTGGAAATAGTGAATCAAAGTATGGATCAACCTCATTGGGAAGAAATTCAGACAGTGAATTGCACCATTCCTCACACAAAAGATAAAATTCAGCTTGGCTAGCTTGACAAACAAGCCAAAAATCAGAAACTCCAAGAAACTACATCAAATAGAGTAAAAGCAGATGTTACATGCAGTAGGTGCACAAACCACAGCTACTACATGTTATCAGCCCACTTTCTTTGCCACATCAGAAATTAACAGCCCAATCTCTTTCCCATGTTGCAAATAAATCAAATAAATACAAAAAAATACAAAAAAGGAACAAAAACCAAAAAAGGAACAAAAACTTCACATGAAGACCAAAAATTGAATAAAAATGTGAAAGAACCATGGTAAAACACAAAAACAGGTTGATCCAAATTACATGATAATTTGAGCATTCTTACTACAAGACTGGTCATTGTAAAGCTTCAAGGGAGGTCTCATTTCATTTTTGGTTTTTATGCTCATTATAAATAAATAGTAATTTGTATTTTGAATGAGTAATACATAGATTGACTCAAAGAGAGCTTAGTTGTGATGTAAATATTTACATAACTTTCTAGGCAAAATAACTATTGAGGCAGAGGGGATATTAAAAATTGAATGGAGGGGGGGGGTGAGGTCATTGGGTGGCTGGGGACACATGGGTGAGGGGACTTGGGGATTGCGGTCCCTTGCTTTGCCAGTTGGCCCGGGGTCAACTCAAGTTGATGGTGTTTTGCCGCTCCCCCCGCGGGCTGGCGTCGGGGAGCTGATTGAGGGCCTTCAGTTGGGCTGGCAATCTGACAGCCCGCGGGTCAAATTGCCAGTGAGTTGACCTGCGCGTCAGATTGCCGAGCAAAACCCAATTTCGCGCAGCTGCCGTGTAACATTTATCAAGTCCCTCTGGCAGATTCATCCAACGTGTATCGGGGAAGTTACAGGAATGCAGAAATAAAGGCTAACTGCGGCGGAGCCCGGGTTTCTTTGCAGACCAAGAAAATTGAGAGCATCACCACCGTCTCTTCAGTTTCTTTGTTGCAGTGAGCAGTCACTACTCACTCCTACTCAGCTCATCAACAATCAACAATCAAACAACCTCAACTCAACAATCAAACATCCTCAACCACTTATCAAGCTATCCTTTAATCTCTTCATTGACTGACTACCAAGCTGTCTCAAATCGGCTGAGAAGTTATTACCTCAACCTCACTCTGGCTCAGGTAAATGATTCCCGTCAATCTTTTATTATCTGTCTTCCTGTTTTTTTATTAATTGCTTGTTTTCTTCATTCCAGGCTCTGTTCTTAGTAATCAATCTTTACCTCAACAGATCCCACATTCCACACTCATAATGATTCCCACGAGAATCTGGCTGTCATTCCAGGATAATTTCATTAGCGTTAAAACAAAGGAGCTCGAGTATGTCGATGAACTCGCCCTCGCGGTGCAAAACAGATTCCCGCGTTCATAGGGTGACTTCGACACCCCGGATATCTTCCTCCATACAAAGCAAAACGCAGAGCCGCTTAATCCCCAATCACTCCTTAGCAAATACGATGGACCACTCTCCAATTGCGCAAACTCAAAGACTCCCCTTATAATCAAAGGGAAGCCCCCATTGTCAAAACTCTTGTGCTAGTAATACAAAGTCAAAGCTTTCTCTGTGCTCACTCTCACTGCTTGATCATTAAACATCTTGCCCTGTTGTTTGCAGTCAAACCGAACGTTGCCGCTTTTGAAGAGGAGATCATACGCCTTGGAAGAATCTGCCAGCGGCCAAATCGGTTGGCAAGGGCGAGGGGCAATATTTGGAACTAAAAGAATCTTATGTGCTTGGAAATCCAGAGCTTGGTCACCGCATCGTCGTCCGCCCAGTTTACAAAGAGCTCCGCGAATGTTTTGATTGCAAGAGTGCCAAATCCAAATGGGTCGTGACCGGTACTCCTGGGGTTGGAAAATCCTTTTTTTCCGCTTACTACCTGTGGGTCGCCGCATGCAAGCAAAAAACTGTGGTGTGGCAGCCTTTCGAAACGAATCTGTGTTTTCCATTGTCCTATTTGATGACATCGGACGGTGTTCAACGCGTAGGTCTTCACAGTCATGAGCTTGTTAACCCTCTCCAGAACTCCGAAACAGTCTACATCGTTGATGGCCAAGCTCCACTCCTACTCCGCGCCTTGACTCTCCTCGTCATGCCTCCAAACTACACAATCTACAAAGACCTTCGCAAACAAGCGCGCTCCCCCTTATTGTATATGCCACCTTGGAGCTACGAGGAATTGCAACATTGCAAAGCCGTTCTCTACGCAGATGAAGAAAAATTAACCACAGCGCTCATGGACCAGCTTTTCGACTGGTACAGTGGTGTGCCATGATATGTTCTAGAGTTTTCCTTGACTGTATACGGATCCAATGGTGGCGACGTGAAAGCTGCGGTGCAAACAGTTGTTGATATTCTGACAGAAGCCATGGGCAGAGGTTCATTGAGCAACATTATAAATGCGCATGGGGCCAGACTCCGTGAAGGTGAGTATTCACATTGTGTGCTACACCTGTGTAGGCACCCCAGCGGAAGCCTCGACCGGTTTCGCTTGGCGTGGGCGTCACGCTTAGTCAAGAACGAAGTGATCAAAAGATTCTCGCAGGAAATTCTGAAGGACATGAAGCACTTCCTTTGACCCTCTAATGTCGACTACCCAAGCAATATACGCGGACTAATTTTTGAGTCCTACGCTCACATCATGTTGCGAGATGGCGGAAGTTTTCAAGCCCGTCAACTTTGCAAAGGCGATGCGACAAGCGGTCAGAACGTTCAGGTAGCGTTCCCCCCCAGGCAAGATTCCATTTTTCCGAGCTTACAAAGAAGTGGACCTGCGCGAAAACACGCTCTGGCGGCCATTCAGTCAAACTCTGCCATCAATCGATTCGCTGCGTGGACCAGCAAATTTTTTCCAAATGAAAGTTACCCAAACACAATCGATCAAGCATGAGGGCCTCAGCAATGCTCTAAAACAGGTGGCGGACAGGTCCGAATCTCACCCAAGGCTATACTTTGTGGTCCCATCCGATGTCTATTGGAACTAGAAATGTCAGCCATACCATACCAAAGACGGGAAACTAATCAAAGCTCAACTTGGTGATGTCGGCGAAGTGGAACAGTGGTCTCTGATGATCCCAACGGGGGCCGAGAAGCCAGCGACAGACAAAGACGATGAAAACGATGCTGGACCAAAAAGCAAGGCTATTGAACAGATGCACTGACCACAAAACATACTCCTGCAAACCCCCTTTTACCTGTGACTGCCGAGTTCTCTCTGTTAGCACCAAAGGTGATCGTTGCATCATCTGAATCAACTCATACTATAAAATCAAAGGTCAATTCCAATATGCTACCTTGACATCAATCTTTAGACAGATCATTGTACTGCTGAGTTCTCTCTGTTATCACCAAAAGTGATCTTTGCATCATCTGGATCAACTTATACTATAAAATCAAAGGTCAATTCCAATATGCTACCTTGACATCAATCTTTAGACAGATCATTGTACTGCTGAGTTCTCTCTGTTATCACCAAAGGTGATCTTTGCATCATCTGGATCAACTTATACTATAAAATCAAAGGTCAATTCCAATATGCTACCTTGACATCAATCTTTAGACAGATAATTGTACTCGAAACAGAAAAAAATGAATCACTGAATTTTTTTAAGAAAATGAATATCCTGTTTTTTTGAGTGAACCGCGACCATCACAGAATCTCCTTTTCCAGCTCTCTTGGACGGTTATCTTTTCTTTGGGGTTCTCTATAGACCCAGAGGACCAGTGCTCCAAGAACAATATCTCCATGAGACAAATTCCCCAAGTGGTTGATCAGCTTCGTCACTGGTTCGGGCCTCAGCTTTGTACATGTGGGTGAACTCAAAGGGATTGTTGACTCAGCGGACATGTGTGACTTAAAAGGAAGCAGCACTGGAAATCGGAATCCTCAAGAGCAAGACACTCGCAACTCAGACAAGCCCTGACCACTAGCCGCCAACTGAGCTGGGGGTTATGTTCAATTAGCCAATTATAAACAACATTAGTGGACTTTTTCTTCTGCAGATTTTCAAAATTTTCCCAAACCACCTTGAGGAGGTGACTTTGAACTGAGTCAGTCCTTGACTTCTGCGTTGGCAGGCAGGTGGGGGAATAATCAACACTGCAAAAAAGAGGGAGAAGAATTTTCCAACAAACCTTGTGTAGGGCTTAAGAATTGGAATGCCCATGCCTTGTAACAATACATGGCAGCTGGAAAATTATTGGGGCTCACTGTGGAAGAATTTACAAATTGAATAAATCATTATGTATTTGATATGCACTTGGAAGGAAAATTTCAGTACTGAAAATTAGAAAGGCCCCCCCCCCCTTTGAAAACCACCCAAGGGAGCCTAGTCAGATTTAAAACCAATAACAGAAAAAAAGAAATGATTAAAATCAATGGATGGATGACTGGCATAGCTGGCAATAATTTCAGATTGGAAATGGGCCAGGAGGGGGGGGGAGGAATTGGTGTCATTTATAGGAAATGTAAAAGGGAAAAGAGAATTACAAAAAGAAAAAGAAAAAGAAAAAGAAAAAAGATAGAATGACATGATTTGGTTGATACAATGGGAGTAATGTAACTCATGCGAAAGTGGGCTATTATAACACCAGGAAAAAAAAGTTGGAACCTCTATGGAGGTGACTTCTGTATATCCCAGACTTATTCCACCTCTATCTACTATGTATCCTTGGTGTGCACCAATGTCATCTCCATGCCTATATATTATGTATCACCAATGTATAATGATACATCAGAGGATTTTTCAAAAATATTTCAAAAGATCCAATTGATTTTATAGAACTTTCTTAGGCAAGAAATTCTTTTTATTAAAACCAATGTTTAATCAATGACAGCTCATAACAAAATTAAACAAATGATAATTTTTGAAATAGAAATTATAGTTTGAGCTTTGATGAAAATTATATCCAACCATGGGTTATCTATTACTGCAGTTATTAGAAAACAGGATCATAGAACTCTGAAACAAGCCAGTTATATTTTACAAGTGCATACATCACCTCAGTTTCTGATATGCACAAGCTTCAAAATCCAAAAAAATATCAAGTAGCTTAATCAAGTGAAATTCAAGGTTTCAAAAATATTATTTACAAAATGGCTAACATGACCGCCTCGTGGTGTTCAACTCTGGTACAATTATTGCATAGTCATTTAACTACAACTAATATTTTATTTTGTATAAATTTGATATTTTGGGATTAAACCTGGAAATAAAACCAATCCTGATAATCAAATTGAAGTAAACAACATGATTCATTAAAACTCATTTATTGCAAAATTTAAGTTGAAGAATTCAATGTTTCCTGTTGAAAAGGAACATAATTCTTATTCCATCCCCCTTGTCTATGTTGAAATCTTGCATTGGTAACAATATTTTTTTTGCACCCATCATCTATTCAATTTGAAGCCAATATGGCATTGGTTTCCCCAATGTTTTTACTTCCTCTATATTCACAAGTTTCAGAAAAACATTGATATAATATTATTTTTCCTTCATCAGATTATTTTTAATTATTGAAATTGCAAGTTGAACTAAGAACACAAGCTTAAAAATCTCCTATCAACACCATCTATGGAACATGGGCCTTGAATTCTGTGAAAAATCAACAAAAGATCATTCCATTAATGTTGGTGCCACATTGCACATTCATAACTATGGTATATAGATTTTCTTAAAATCAAATTGACTGCCCTAGTTGGAATCAGGAAACACTTTCCAGGTGTAGGATCATTTTTTCCCTCACATATAAATATATCCATTTGGGAAACACCATTTTAACCTCCTATTAATTTTATATAGAATCTATCTCTCATTTCTGTCTCAATACATTTCAACCTAACACATAAGTTAATTTAGACACAACAAGATTTCAGGTGGGGATCAATTTATTTTTCCATGCTCTCTCCAATTCTGCTCAAATGTATCCCTGTCAAGTCCCAAAAAGAATTGTAAGAGAAAAGATGTTATTGATCCTACTGAAATTTGGCCATTCAATTACATGAGAGTTTTTAAATATCCACAAAAACAGCTTAAGTCAATTACTTGGAAGCTTCCCACATGGAAAAGCCCTCTTGGGTATCAAATCTCCTGTATAACTTCATGGTGTTGTTGAAATATATATACCATCCTTTTTCTGTTTTACTGCTCTGAATCCTAGATTATCCTCAGATTAGACTTTAGATACTCTTCATAACCCATGTCAAGTCCTCCAGTAATTTATGCAAATTTACTGAGAAAGAGCAAAAAATTGAAAATCATGATGATTGGCTTGATGATATATTTCTTACCATATCTCTTACCTTTTAGTTCTGGGAGCCCTCTGATCTCACCTCCTATCATCACACTCTTTGTTTCCAACTAAGACCCAAGATTACTTATTATCAAAGAATGGTTGACACCGGAACCTGGTTTGCATCAAAAAGACTCCAGTAAAATGCTGATGAAAAATGAAAGGACTTAAGGATCCTCATGTACTGGGAATAGCACCTCAAAAGAATCTGTATTACAAGATGTATCACTTTGGGCAAAGGTAAGGTGTCATCTTGTAATACCAAGTTACCATTTTTTAACATATATGTGATGTCTATTTTAGAAATGAATGAATGAAGCTAGAACAAGATAACTTCCCCTGTATCTATCCCTAAAAAGAAGGATAAATTGAAAGTTGAACAAAACAAAAGGAAGCCATAGCAATTGTGAAGGCATCAAGAAGGTATACCCCTGATGCCTTGAAAAATCCAATGGTTCCACATTCTGATAATCACTTCTAGCACCTTGGAGCAGACCCAAATATTAGTCCACTATTAGCCAGTGACTATTTTTTTCCCCAGCTCTTGTAGTTATGGATTACCTTTTCAGCTTCCATCTGTAATTTGACAATAAGAATTTTGGATTAAAACCAAACACTTTTGATGTATTCTATGATTTTATGTGGGACCCAATCATACTTACCTAGTGATGCACGAGCCCGCCAGGAATATATTTTTTAAATTAAGCCCGCCGGTCTTAAAAAAACCCCTGTGTTTCCTTGTTTCCCTACACTCAAATTGTTTCAGTCCAAGCATCCTTAAGCCCGCCGGGCTTAATATGTATCAATCTGGATTCAAACAAAAACAATTGTCCAGGCTCTATGACTTTACGTGGTTCCCAAAGCTTACTTAATTGGTGAGCCATAAAACTGCCAGGCTTTTCTGATTTAGATTAATCCCACCGGGCTTAAAAACTAACTGAGCTTGTCATTTCTGGCCAGACCCTTGAATTCTGTTGGTACAACAATCCTTAAGCCTTCCGGGCTTAATCACTAAGATGAAGCCCCAGCTCATAATTATACTTTTATGCTACAGTAAAATTGGCAATGTTGGATCTTCCAGGCCTTTTTGAAGAGATATTTATCAAGGGAAAATAAGGAGGATGTGGACAGGAATTCTGGATACTAGAACCTGAGTCAGTAGAAAACAAAAAAAATCCATTCTGCTAGATTGCATGGCAGAAAAGAACTCATCCAACAAGAAGTATTGACCTTGAGTAAATGCACATAGATGAACAGATATTTTGATTTCTATTTAAACATTAGGTTTGAAATTTACAACAACTTTGGGTTAAGATTGTAGGACAGACAATGGTGGATTAAATGCGCATTCAATCTTCATGGAGAGGATTGAGTGACACGAAGTGAAAGGAGTGATGTATACGGGAACAGAGAAAACAAGGATATATGTGAATGATGAAATTCCAACACTTAGTGAAAATTAAACTCAACTGCAAGTTTTTTCATCTGGTTTTTACCTGCATGAAAGGATCTTGAATAACCACATGCAATATTCATGCTTCTTGCATAAAGTACCACCCAAAAAAATATTTATTTTTGTTTTTATGAAACTTCAATGATTTTTTGTATAAGGCAGTTCAAATATTGCATTCAAATAACTGATTAGACATTTTCAAGGAGAGAGCATCTCTTTGCATGTGGTATTTGCACTAGCCTTGGGGGAGGAGGGTTAGATCACACCCAAGACACTTAGTTGGTAGAGACCACATGAGAAAATGATGAATTCAACCCTGCGGTATGATGTATGTAAAAACTGGATACATATGAGTGGATTCAGATAGGCAGGCATCAGGCATAAAACATGTGTATCCTTTTTCCTTTGGTGGGTTTCAGTTGGTAACTGAAACTCAACATCAATCATTTAACCTTACAGGTGAAATCCCCAGGAAATTCAATCACAGAGGGATTGAAATCCCTGAAATCAATTATACATCTGATCAACAGATTAGTTGCGCTAAATGAAACATTTTGATTAAGTATATGCTCAGTTGCTTTGATTTTCATATGAAAACTTTAGAGTTGTTCATTTGGATCATAAACCTCTTATTTTATCCAGTTGAAACCATGATTTCTGTGAAATTCAAGCACACTAGCTCTTTGGGCCAAGAAATTTAGCTCATGTATTTCACTTCCTCTATCACAAGTCATCTGCCCTAAAGTAATCTTTGGAGGTTACTGTTCAGAAGCAATTTCCAGTTTCAACCTTCTCTATCAACAGATACAAAAACTTCCAAGATTGGATAATAAAACCACCCCTGAAGCGTCTTGCTTAAATACTCCCATCATCCTCAAGACAAACCACCAATTATCAACCTTAAATTACATCTTATTTAGGATACTAAAATGGATACCATATCCCATGTATACCAAGCAAGAGATTGGGTCCAATATCCTAAGGAAGCTGTTTTATCATTTGAAGCCATGGTTTATTTTATGAGCCAGATGAGCTTTGAGGCCATGATTGAAATCAAGGATATCTTTATCCATTGTAACTATTTCCACCAAATTGATGAATCATGGAATTTAATCTCTCAATTTTGCATGGAACAGAGAAACCAATATTACACAGTCCCTGATTCCTTAGTAATTTGGAATATCCATAGAGTGCACTTGGATAGAGGTACTCCAGTCATATTTTGGAAAATTTGTAACATTTTACTGAAATTTCCAGCTTCAAATTCCATCAGAATCCATGATTAGAAAACCAACACACAATTTCAGGTTAAAAATGACCAATTTTAACTAATGAGGAACTAAATATGCAGGTCCTGTGGATGATTAGTTGAAGTCCACTCAAATTTAAGCTCTTTTTCCATGGAATTTTCAGGATAAATATATAATTACTCCTATTGGCTATGATCAATTCACAATAACAATATATATTTAATTTATTATCCAGGATTTGGAGTTTGTTGGAATAACTGTTACTCAAATCAAGCTGCATGAGTTTTGACCTTACAGTTGTGAATTGCTTCATTTTATCTTCATTCTTACCCTCACCATCTTTACTACTTTTTGCTTGTTTCCATATCATTCTGTGTAATCCCTGAAATATTTCAAGCAGTGATCATTTGACATCAGATGAATAGTAGATTTGGTCTTCATGCATACACATTTTTTAGACTTTTTTCCATGTGAAGGAAATATTTACACTTGGTTCATATGCTTGAAATTAGTGTCTTTGTACAGCTGAATTCACTTCATTCAATTTTGCTATTGCAATTTGGCCTGTGAGTGATTCTTTTTTAAAACCACTGTGGAATTCCTATCCCTGAATGTCATATTGATCAGAGTTAGTCACATTTGAGGCTACACAAAACCTCATATTCTGGATTGAAATTTCTAGATCCACTTGCCTCATTTGAATTATCTATTGTTCAATATTTCTTTGATCTTAAGGTATTATCATGAAATAATTCTTACAAAAAAATTATCTTTTGAAATTCCTTTCATAAGAAATTATTATACCTTTATAGTATAACAAGTACATAGCCCCATTTTGGAGGGAGGGACTTGTAGAAAGACACAGATTGAGGCCAAGATCCGTGATCCGTGTCATGCAACCTAACGGGCCAACGTCAACCCGTTAGGTTGCATGTATTGATATGGTACAAACCTTGCATGATTTGTTTGGCTCCAGGAGCCTATTTTTTTAGTTTTTTAGTAGATTAGGTTTGAATAAATCCAAATCACAGTTTCAGTACACCTATAAAATTCATTAGAATCTTTTTCAATTCAAATTTAGGCTAAGTTGTTAGCAAATCTCAACCCAGAATCACAAGTGATAATTTGACTAGAATTTATTGTTTTCCATGTTTCCTGTTGTATTTTAAGTTTAGAATCAGCAGGTATGATACATTTTTCTCATATCTTTTTTTAGTTAACACTTTCAAATTCTTACCAATCTATATTTGGAATAAAACCAATCAGTATTAGAAATTTCAAAAATGAAACATAATAGAGGGTCAAATATGCCCAAATCCCCTTGTAAAAACCAGGCAATTCTCCAATTTTATTTTGTTATCCAGGGGGTTTAAAAAGAGTGTAGGGAAAGTACTAGCATGTTTTGTAAATGGTGGATTTTTTGAAGCAAGTCAATTACAGAATGGTGGATTTGGACATATTTGATACCCCCTACTCAACCATATTTCATATGCCTTGAATCCTGAGTCAGTTTAAGGTTCCTTCTGAAAGCAACTTGAAATTAGAACATGTATCTAAATTTTGAGTAAATATATTTTATCAATAGTCCTTTCATGTTGGGAATTCACAGACATGGTCAGGATAAGTTAGTATCTACTGTCTATTTTATTTTTCCTAGTAGCTGAATGAATACTGCTTTCCACCCCAAATTTATGTACATAATGAAATACTTATTTTTCACTCTTCAAAATATTTTTGTGGGCTGTGTTTCCTACATGGAATTTTTTTCCTGGGTGAGACTGCCTGGATTTTATTATCATCAGTGAATATACAAAAGTTTCCCGGTTGAGAAGATCATATATGTCTGATTTACATGATACCCGAAGCATGATAAAAAGATAATAAATATAACAAACTCATATTTACTCATAAATAAAGCCAAATTCCATGAGGGATGTTTTTATTGTTGAATAAAATTCAAGCTCATGAAAGATCATAATAATTCCTGGAAGGTGTAAGTGATTGGTATTAGTAATACCATCATGTAAAAATTACATGTTCAGGATTCTCCCAGATATACCAATTTTAATTCACTGATCCTCATCAAAAATAATAATCCAAACTCTATAAATGAGGACTGCTTTTATTGCTGACTGAAACATACCCTCATGAATGATAATAATAATTTCTGGATGGTGTAAGTAATCTCATTATGTCAAAATTACACATCATCAAGATTCTCCCAGATATATTAACTGATAATCATTGATATAATTCAAATTTTGTACTAAAAAAATATTTGCATATGCCAAGGGTTCTAGAAAAGTGATAATAGAACAGCAATCAAAAAAAAGAGCAGGGTATGGATCTTCATACATCAGGGTTAAAATGTGAATATATTTTTAAGCAAAAAAAAATTGCTTGATAAAGGAGAATATATATGTATATTATCATTGAAATTCTTACTCAGAAGTGTTACAAATAACCTGAATCAAATAGTATGTTATTAGGATGCATTTTGAATTCATTTATCTGTAAGAGATGTTTTGTGTTTAATTGTTTGATACATTCATCAAGAGTTTCATCTGGAATTTTTATTTCATGAAGTTCATTGGGAATTTACTTACCATTTGAGAAATTATTAATTAAATATATGAAAATACTTCAACTTTGGAGCATTCATGTGAAAGCAAGATACCTCATTGATACATTCTGTAAAAAAAGTGGGGGATACAGTCTAGATACAGTGTTGATATGTTGAGGTTGGGTAAGAGATAAGCAAAGGCACCTCCATAGAGGTTCCAACATTTTGTTTCTGGTGTAAGGGAAACAAACAAACAAAAAAAATCTAATAAGAAATTGACTTGTTCTAAAATGTTCTGCTGGGCACTTCCTGTAGTTTATCCAGTTTTTTTTTTCTTTTTCTTTTTATGTGGTGGTTATGAGGCCACCTGAAAAAAACATAATTCATCACAGATGATTATACATCTACATTTAGAAATGAATACACCA
This sequence comes from Puccinia hordei, assembly GCA_007896445.1. Classification (NCBI taxonomy): domain Eukaryota; kingdom Fungi; phylum Basidiomycota; class Pucciniomycetes; order Pucciniales; family Pucciniaceae; genus Puccinia; species Puccinia hordei. The sequence continues at coordinate 81,317 of RDRW01000421.1, read as the reverse complement.
GAAAGAAATTCTGGATTTTTTTTTGATTTTTTTTTCTTCAAGCCAACCTCTTCTGCATTGTCTACCATTTACTTATTTCAAGATATATATATATATATATATATATATATATATATATTGGTGGATAACTGTCTCTGTGAGCCTGGGTCTCTTTAGTGACGGCAGGACACAAGGTAAAAGGCTATGATGAAGCCAAATGAGTGGAGTATTATGTAACTCTTAAGCTCAACTTTTAAGATAAAAGGAGCAAGCTGTCTGAAGACAACCTCCAACCTGGAAGCAGATCTGAAATAAATGCTATTTAGGGGCAGGGGGGTTGGTTTAACCAATAAGGGAGGACAGATTTGTTTCCTTTGTTTCAGGGAATTGATTGTAAGGGATGAAAATGGTGCTGAATAAACAGATTACTGGCTAAAAGGTTACTTCAAGGATTTTTAAGGCATTACTAAGAATGTAATTCTAGTTGGTGACTTAGAAATCTGGGTGAAAAACCAAGAAGGCAGTAAAGGGGTATGTTTATATATGTTTTCTTTCCATAAGCTTGGAGTACTTCCTTAAATAGTACTTGGCTGGGTGCTTTTAGTGCCTGTACAAGTACATGTGTAATTCTCAACCTCCTTGTTGAATTACCATGCGGGCTTAAGCTGTATGTAGACCATGTGTCCTGTAATTAATCTGGCACATGGTGTTTGGGGCTTAGTGTAGAAACTAGTAGCTTGGAATTCTCAATCTGGAATGTCCACTAGTCCGAAAGTGGAAACCATTCATTTGTACTGTTATAATATGTGTTACAGTATCTTCTATGGGTTATGTCTTCCCTTTAGACTATCATCCTTATCTTTCCAATGATAAGGTAATTATCCTATAAGTTTAACATATTATAAGGTATGTGTTTTGTTTATTATGGGGTATCCATTATTACATAAGCTACAAGGCTCTCTTTCCCTTTTTCTAAGGGACTTTAGTTTTATTTGAAGTCTTTAGGACAATAATTATTGGCCTAACTGTAGGTTTAGGCCATACTTATTGTCTCTAAGTCTGACAGTCTCTTGAATTAAAAAAATTAAAATTAAAAAACATATTTTTTTTTAGTTTTTTTGTTCTGGTTTGTTAGTTTTTTGATATGGATTTTGAGTAATAAATCATTTGGTGAGGTTTTTATTTATACAAGAAGTTTGATGTAAGGTGGTTTGAATGATGCACTGTTTGATTTCAACCTGGTCCCATTCATGCTCAGCTGAAGCAAGAAGGGAGCTGCTTGGAACTTGTTCAACAGATGTAGTAGTATGAATTAATTTCAATGGGTCATTCAGAGTATTGTTGGAAATAAAGATTGGGTGGGTGACACTTGACAGAGTTCAGATTAAAAACTGGCCCTATTTTTTATTTCACACATAATATGATGGGGCTAGATTGAACATTTTGTTGTTTCTGTTCTGTTACAAGCTCCACATGCCCCTGTGTTTTTTTTGTTGCATTTTATTTTGGGGGTTTCAGCTAAATTGAAGTTGAGCTGCTAGCATGACGGTCTGGGCTGAAGTCATGACATGTGAATGAGGATATTCCCAACTGGTTGAAAATAGGTTGCTCTCAACCAATCAAATATAACTTAAAGGTCCCGGCTTGGATTTGATTTCTATCAGTTAAAGTTGTCAGGGATTTCAGGCTTGTTGATGGAATCCTGGCTTAGCTGGGATACCCTCAACCCAGCCAAATATGAAGGCAGGGGTACATAAACTGTGCATTCAGTCAAGTATCTCAAGACCCAAGCTCTGGAATTCTAAATGATGGTAGCTGAATCAGATGTTATTTCAGTTCTATTAACAACCCAGTGTTCATGTTTACATGCTCTGTATCAAGCCCCAAAGTGAGATTAATAATCTTGCACTAATGTTGCCTTTCAGCCTGAGGATCTCTCACCCCTAAACAACCTGACAGAAAAACCAACCTGTTTTAGTTACCACCAATACAGCATGCTTATTTCACCATCAACAAACAGAATGGCTCATATGTGTGAGCTCTGAAATCACTTGGTTGTTTTTGGAACCCAGATGCTTATAACAAAAGCTGGCGTAAAAACAACAGCATATGGGTTCATTTTGAGGGTGCAAGCGTTGTGTGCAATCAAATCAAAATTGTGTAGAGTCAAAAGGAGACAATCCAACGATCTAAGCTTGGTCACATGATTTCCATACATTCTAGCTAGATTTGGGTTGGGAAGCACTGATTTGATCTCATCAAATGGGGAATAAATCATCTTGAGAAGATACCAGACCCTTCAATCTTTTTTTGCTTTATGTAGCCATAAGCTCAGCTTTTTGGACTAGCTCAAGTTTTTTTTTGAAAAACATGACACTTGATTACCCGAGAAATTATGATGATCATCATCACCAACCAACCAGCCGATTAGCAGGAATCTACAGATGTGGACTTGATCTCTGTCAACAACAATGAATCAGCTAGATGCAAACAACAACACAAAATAATAATTAAATCAGTCATTTTTTGTTCTTGAAAGTTGAAGATGAATGTGAGTCGACTTACGGCCCCCAAATATCTGATAATTTTCATGGTCATTGTCATCATCATCATCATGGACATCCACGATTAATCCTCCACATTGTAAGCCCAGAGGGTGGCCTGTTCCGGCTGAATGGAATGTAGCCTCTGCCTTCTTGATCGAGTCTGGGCTTTGAACAGGAAGAAGAAGCTGTTTCTGATAGACGGAGAATGGGAGACGATGGGACTGCGCAAAGGCGTCAAACAGGACGCCCTTGGTGCCGCTCCGACTGATCTTCCCGTAATGAATTCCGTTGATGTGGATTGATTGACGGTATACGTCCGCGCTTTGTATGGCTTTCAACCGGTGTTTCTCGAACAGATATGGCCTCCTTTCGATATACTCCATGAGATCTTTCTTGATCAGTGGATGCTTCTCCTGGTCGTGGTACTTCAGATGGGCCATTGCTCGGCAGACGTTGTTCTCATCTCGCTTTATGTACCCTTTGGTCCCAAACAGATTCCCCCTTCGTCCTGCTTTGAGCCTGTATTTGTGTTCCTCTCCAATGGGTCGTCGGACAATCTTCGAGTGGCCCGGTTGGTCTGGGTTGATCGAGGCTTTGAGTTGGGTTGGAATCTTTGTCAAGAGTAAAGAATCAACTTGAATCCAATTTTTTCATTTTAAAAAGAAATCATTGGTGGGTTAATGAACCAGTATTAGTCTTGAATGATGGTGGTGTACATACACGTGCCAAAGATCTCGTAGTTCCCGTCTTCCAGAACCAGTCCTCCATGATCAAGGCTCTGTGTATGAACACGGCCCAGGGGACAGTAATGAGCCGAGAGGATGGAAGAGGACAAGATCTTGAGGGGTAGAACACTAAATTGGAGATGATGAACTTTTGAGAATCCATGGAAGATGACCCCATTGAGGCCGTTCTGACTGATTTCACCATAGAGGATGTGGTCCACCAGGAGCCTATGATCGGGGTATTCGGCCTGATTCTCGAGGGTGATCTTATACTTGTGGAAGACTTCTGGCCTCCTTCGGATCCCATCTATGATGTCTCTCTTGATGATATGATGCTTCTCTTGATCATGGTATCGCAGCTGAGAAAGCGCTCTATATACATTCTCTCGATCATCTCTTTTAATCAGTTCGTTCGTTTTAAGGAAATAGTTCATGTGTTTATATATCATCAGACTCATCTGTTCGTTTGGTATCTTCTCTCGTTCCATGATGACCAGCGTATCCTCAGTCTTGTTGATCGAATCTAGATCTTGGGGTGAGCGGATGGTGATCTGTTGAGCGGTCATGTGCTCTTCTGCTTGGATCCATCTCTCCAACGGGGAGCCTCTTTCTTCCTTTTTTTGGTTTAATAGATTGGAACGACCATCGTGGGATCCAGCTTGTGGTTTGGGGACAACACCTTGATGTGGGTAGTCTTGGTTATGTGTTGAGACTTCATAACCTGTCGCAACGATTGAATTTTCTCTTGAGGATTCATTTTCAGATTGCCTTAGGATCGTCTCTCCTTCTTTTGTTTCTTTTTCCACAATGAGAGCTATCTTCAATTAAACCATTCAAAAGAATATATTACAGAAATATCAACAACAGTGTAAGGTTATAACACATGGAGTAGGAGGTCCAGTCTTGAAAACTTACGTTGAGTTTTATCGTTTGACTCTCTAAAGCAATCCGATATCTTATAAGTAATCCGTTGAATGATTCTGGTCAGATTATCTTTAAACCATCTGAAGAAAGTATGAATGAATATCTTTGGAGTTGAGTTGTTTGTTAGTTGTCCATTAGGCTTTGAATTGAGTTCTTGAAACCTGCAATGTTTTTTTCCAATCGGTGTTTGAGCGATTTTCATAATTGAGTTTACAATAAGATGATTGTCAAGAGAAACGTCCGATCCAAGCATCGACTCATTAGCACCATTTCTTTCCACTTCATTAATCTGTTCGGCCTTGGAACCGGCTCGACTTGTAGAAGATCCATCACCAGTCGCTGTTAATCTTCCTTCCACCGGAACTACGATGGCGATGGCCAAGACGTAGGACATCAACACTAAGGCTTTGAGAGTCGGTCGGTTGAAGAAGCAATTCAAAGTATCATCCAACACATCATCATCATCATTCACTTGGGTTTTTACCATTCCAATTTCCACAGTTTAGATCCAAAAAAAGACAGTTAAGGAATGTAAATGATTAGATTTTTGTTAAAAAAAATGGTTTATTTACAAAAGAAAAAAAAAGTAAAGTAAAGTCAAGTAAAGTAAAGTAGTTCAAATGAGTACACTTTCTGTTTCAGCGGGTTCTCTCCCTCTAAACTTTACGCAACCAAACCCGGGTTGGGTTAAAGTAAGTGAGTATTGTGATATGGAAGTCACAGATATCTCCTGGGACTGGGCGGAGGACCAACAATCGGAATAGAGGGACTTGGGAGAGCTGTTAGATGGGCTGTGTGACGGGTGTGTAGATTTCGGGAGTTGTAAGGTTCAGTTATGTTTTGGTGCTGATGGGTTAGGTATATATTTATATAACCTTGTCGAGTAGGATTATTATTTTCAACAACAGCAGTATAATTAATAAATGTTGATGATTGTATTTGTTTGAGGTTTTTTTTTTTTTTTTTTTTAACTCGAAGAGCGTCATAAATATGTAATACCTCATTGCTTATAACATATATATGTAAGAGTCTTGTATGTACATACATAGATTATTACTGGGTCTGGATCATAACCAAAGGAGTTCTTCTTCTTCCCGCTCTTTTATTTTATTGATGTTGTACAACATTTATAACAAAACATCTCTCCCGTGCCCCTCTCTACCGCCGCTCGACTTGTGGAAATTATTATTATTTTTTAGGTAGGTTGATGAGTTTAAACTTGCTCTCTATTGATGGCAAGGAATGCTCACTTGTCTCTTCCTACTCGGTCGAACCCCTCCGCAGTGTAATTCTGATTCTAATTATTGATATCTTGTACCTTCGATTAAAGTTTTTGTCCTGATGTATTTAAAAGCCAGCTGTTTTTTTGTCGATCTTGGGTATTTTTTGAAGTGTTTGAGTTTCTCCTCCTGCTGCTGCTGCTGCTTTAACATACGTCATACTATGATTGACTGTGACAGTCTCTGGTTTCTGCCCAATTATTCCTCCTGTTTTCCTTAATAACTCTGGTTGATGATTACAGACAGATATAAATAATTTACCCTCGTCGATCAGATACACCCACTTCACAACCCAACACACACACAAACACACTCATGTAAATAAATAAATATATCTTTTACATTTAAACATATACACCCACACGGCACACCCAACACCCACACACACCTTTTGGGTATCCTAAAAAGGCGGTGTTGCAGACCAGAGAAGCACAAACATCAACCTCTGCATCCTTCTCAACCCAACTCAACCACAGCCTAAGCTCTCAAACTTCCTCATGAGCATCTCGATTGAGAGCTCTTCTTCCTCCAACTTGTATCTATCTATGTAAGCTATTTATAGTCTCACACATCACAGCAGTAGCTGTAAATTAACCATCCGGAGCTGATACCGTCTCAGTAGCTGTACGACGCCCTTCCTTGACCGATTCGCGTCAAACAGCCGATCGGAACGCCCGGGAAAGCCGTGATAGCCTATACTTGACTATCATATATAACAATAGCCCACCACTACTACCTCCTCACGATCTCCCTCATTAAAAACCCTTTCATCCTTAGTAGCCACCTCTCTCCTTCTCTTCTCCCTCATTCATTCCCAATGCATCATCCATCCTCCAACGATAACAACCAGAACCCTTCCCATTCGCCACTCAGCTATCTCAACTCTCCCTCAGATCTCCCATCCGACCTACCCCACTGGCGTAGCGGATTCGGAAACGGTAGGTTTACGGTCGACAGCGGTGGTGGTAATCCATCGATTGATAGGACTACTGAGCTAGATCCTATTAGTAGTAGTAGTGGTAGTGGTAGTAGTAGTAGTAGTAGTACAAGTACAAGTACTGAGCTCACTAGAAACCTTCCTACTTCCTCCCACTTCAAATCCAACTCTCTCTATCATCCTCACCAACAACAACAACAACAACAACAACAACAACAACAACAGCCTCCTCATAACTTTTCAGCTACCCAGCCTATCACTCGCTCATCCGAACTAGTACTACCCTCAACCCTCTCCATCTCTACCTCTTCTCTTCATCCAAACACTCTCCAAGGTAATACTACTTCTCCCGATTCCTCCTCGAACACCAACCCGATCTCGATCTCTACTCCTACTACTCCCTCAATCTACCATCATCATCATCTCGACTCACTCTCAAACCTTGTCAACCAGATCTCCGACGGTATCGGTCCCAATAGTCTCCCGACTTATTTCGGCACTTGGAACGATTATCTGGATCCCCTCCACTTTGGCTCAGTCCCCTCCTCACCTGTACATGGCCTCGAGAATGGCTATCCAATCCATAACTCATTACTCGATCATCATCCCAGTCACCCCTTCACCACCATCAGTTCTGCTGCCTCATCCACTAGAACCAATCTACCACTCTTCATCGATCCATCCCACTCAACCAATCAACCCACCCCCTTTCTAACCAAATCCATTCAATCCTATCAATCAAATCTTACCACCCTCGATTCTCAACTCTCCATTCAAAACTTACATCTATCCAATCCTAATAACCATCCTACTCATGATCATCACCACCCCTTGAGCTCTCTTAGCTCTACAACCAACTGTGACTCGTCTTCTTCCATCTTCTCAACCCTCATGGCCAAGTCCGGTCCGCCTTCCTTATTCTCAGCTTCACCATCCTCCTCTGATCTCCCCCTCGTCGGTAATACCACTACAGCCCCCAATGATTATTCCAGTCTCACCAACCTTCGCCAACCAGTCCTACCTCAGCCACATTCTAGGTGGCAACCAAACAAAAACTTGCTGCCACCTAACGACAATCTCTCTCAACCTATACGTAAACTCACGGAAGATGCGATCTACGTTTCAAGTGGAACGGCGGGCCATCTGACCGATAATGGGTCAACTGCATCCTCCCCTGGACTCTTTCAATCGTCCTCGGCGATTCCACTGGGTGAATTCGAATTCGCTTCATGGCACCTTCCCATCAAGCCTTCTCAGCACTCTTTACTAGGTTCGATACCAGGTCTCACCCAGGACTTTGCCGACTTTGCCAACGCACACGCCGAATATGGCTACATCCCTAGATTGGTTCGAAAGACTAGTTTTGATGAAATTTTGGCTCAGCAGCATCAACCAAAACGGAATCATTCCCGTTCGATCGGTGAGGCACGTAAACGTAATAGGCAATTGCCATACTCATCTGGTGACCTTGGCAATCTTAATACCAACAACACCGGAAACGATGGACAAGCTAATGTTGGCAATCTTATTCAATGTCTCAACTGCCAAACCACCGTAGGTCCTGCTCCTCTCTCCTGATCTATGTCTAGTCCCTTCCCCCCCAAAAAAGAATCTTAAAGATAAATCTCTCTTGTCCTTAGGAAACTCCGTTGTGGAGAAGAGATTCCGAGGGAAGACCTCTTTGTAATGCATGTGGACTATTTGTTAACTTGCATGGAACACCTAGACCGGCGGCTCTGAGCACAGGTAAGCACAGCACGCTCCTCACCTAGTTTGTCTTCAAAAAAGTTCTCTGACGAATTCTTTAACGTTTTTATCTTCTCCCCAAGGCATCATTAAACGACGTAATCGAGGTAAGAATAGGGAGAAGAATGGGAGCAACTTGGCTGGCTCTTCTAAAAATTCTCAACCATCCAATGCTACTAGGGCTGGTGTTCCAGCTCCTATACATAATCAGTTTCCGACGACCAATCGTTCCTCTAATCTCGATCAAACGGGCACTTCTAGATCCTCGACTAATTCTTATCCCTCTCAGGCTCCTTCATTGTAGAGTAAATCCACCACCACCACGCTATGGTTCACACTTCATTGGACGTCTTGAGGGCTCCATCGACTGACACCCTTCTCTTTTGCTTATGATTCGGCGCTCGATGTCGATTTCCCATCCTTCATCATCAAATCACCCCCCCCCCCCCCCCCCCCCCCCCCCTTTTTTTTGTTGTTGTTTATTTGTTGATCCTCAATTTTTTTCTGTTCCTTGGATCCTCCTCCCCCCTGTCCGCCTCAGATTAAAGATTATATCCGAGTTTTATCATCCTTTGTGTCATACCATCCAACAACTATCCTCTTGCGTTTTTTTGTATGATTTATCTTTACTACTTGCTCACTAAAACCAAATCTAAAAAAGACAAACCCCCCCATGTATCTTTGGGATATACATCTCTCTGCGTGTGTGTATGTGTGTGTTCTTTAAGCTGTTTTATTTTCTAACTTCTACCTGTTGTTGTTTTGGGGTGACTCCACCAAACCTTTTTATACACACAATGAATGGCACAGTGAATGGGCCAAGATAGAGTTACATATTGGAAAAGCTTGGTTCATAAGTAAGTGTGTAATGTCTGTGCTTATGCAGAGGCTCGGTCGGAATTCTGGTTCCCATTCTAGTCATCACTGAATTCCCCCCCCCCTCTTCTCATTGTATTGTTTCCATCTTAGTTGGAGCATTTGGTAAATTTTTTTTGAGGACCAACCAGATTGAAATAAATAGATAGATGGATGGATAGATAGAGAGAAAAATAAATAAATAAATAAGAGTTCTGTCATCTCATGAGATCTCAATCTCACATTCATATGTATTTATGTATATATATATATATGTGTGTGTGTGTAAGATGTACTTACTCTCCTCTTTTGTCAATGTTATTGTTGGAATATTGATCAATATTTGACAGACATATATGCATGAGACTAGTCAACCGGTTTGTGATCTTAAAAAGTACTTGTATGCTTCTCTTCTCATCTCATTCATACTTTTTGGATTACCTGAATTTTGGAGATCTGATATGTCTATTATCAATCACATGTGTGTGTGTGTGTTGTGGTGTGCTAAATGTGTTCAAGTATCAAAAATAAATAAAAGCATAGTTTTATGGTAAGAAGGAGTGATATTACTAGTTTTTTTTTATGGACAAATTGGATTCTACCGGGTATTTAACCCATTGTCACTCTCTCTGAAAACCACAGGGCCAGCTGCACATATGTCAGCTTGCTGTACTCTACTCCACTTGTTGTGGCGTGTACAGTAAGGACTAAAAGAATAATATTACACCTATAAAGTGTAATGAACCAATTTACCAATAAGAATAATAACTTAAGTGTTATAATAACACTAAGTATCAAATAAAAACAGGTTATGACCCTGCTGCCAAAACTTCAGTTATGGGAATAAATCCTCTGAAGGGCTAACCAGATTTGAACACGGTTCTTCCAATCAATTAAAGGTATTTTAATTAATTGGGGGGGATTTTGTTTTGAAGAATTTTAACTAATTTAGATAGTATATAAATAAAGGCCAGTCCTCCTTACTTACAGGAGAAGGTGAGCGCCTTTGTAGCTTATAATAAGTTATCTGGTGTAGGTTAAAATTTATGGGGGGAGGATATCTTCAATTTGGTGAAGAAACCTCCTCCTTAAATAATAAAATATTTGTATTAATTCCTCTGCAATTTAATTGCCAGTGGGGATTGGGGCAATATTGACAGGTGATTCTGATCAGCCTGTTCGTGGTAAGAAGGGAAGCATGGTGTCATTTTTAATTAAAATGATGCCATGTTTATTTCACATTAATTAATTTAATTTAATGTTTATTTTTCTTAATTAAACTAAATAATTCTTAATCACATGTACGTGTAACTTCCTTTGGGGTTGGAGCTTGGAAAAGCGCTTGCTCTGGAGAGTTAAACATGTGGGAATTAATTTATAATTCATTACTGCATAATTAATATACTTTACATAAAGATTTACCTTTATTTATGTGTAATTTTATACTATAAATTACTATGGGTTAATCTTGGATCTTCCAGGATTTTCAAGAAGAAAACTATGCCAATAAATGGTTCTTTATCCATTTATTGCATGTTTGAAAATTAATTTTCCAAAGATTTTCATTAATTAAATTATAACTTAATTTTAGTAAAAAATAGATATAATTTAAGTAGATGATTTTATTCAATGTGGTCATGAGTGTGGCTTGAACTCGGGTCCTTATGTCAATAACAGTCATTACTGATCCACTACGGACAATTAGCAGACGTTGCGGGCCGCAGCGTCACCCAGATGTTGCATACAAGACTGAATCCTCATGCTACGTCAGCAGCAGCAACAGCTCGCATCATGTAACAACAGATCACGCATGTACATATTTACACACATAAACAGAAAACAGGATGCCATGACAAATTTTCGATACGACCCAAACCAAAGGAGAGTAGAACTACTTGCATCTACTCAATCGCCAATGATACCCAAATTCAGTACAGTCTTGTATGCAGACATCTATTCATCACCAATTCTATGTGGTTTTACGTTCCCGTCTTGTCCCTCCACACCAAGATCACCACCTCTGGTGCCAGAGGAGGTTTGGAATGCAGCACAAGCAGCTGATCAACTCAAGAAAAAAACCCAGGAGGCCATCGAACTGGCGGCACAGCAGAAACAAGCCTGGGAAGAACATCAACAAGAAGCTGCTGCACTTTGGGATAGACAACCTTTTTTATCCGGTAACCAACAATGTTTAGATCCTAGTTAATTTCTTTGCTTTGTTGTTCATTTAGTCAAGCCTGTGCACATTGCTAGTTTCCATCTTTCTCACTACCATCTTCAACAGGCAATGAACAGAGGATAGAGGCATCCTCTGTCTTTTACCTGAAGGAGCCCTCCCCTTGTCAAATGATCTAGACCTTGTTTTGCCGCTATCTCATCTCAAATAAAGTCCAGCCTCCAGCATTCGGGACATTAACGTCGCATGTGGTTTCAAATTGATCTAGCCACTCACTTCAAATAGTTGACGACATCGTCCCAGCTCTTTTGTGATCATCACACTAGTCTTAACTATCCTCAGATTGTGGAATGGATCTCGTAATAGAAAACTTGGAGAGGTGGCCAGCCTTCTAACCACAACATGTATAGAATATATATCATGTCAAGACCGCTCATAAGAGCTATTATCTATTACCAATATCCATGCAAGTCCGAGCAAACAAGTATTGAAAAGTACTAAGGCCCCGTTTGGCTGCCGTTATGTTATGTAATATGAGCCGCTTTTGTATAACCGGGCCTCACAGAGGCCCATATGATATCACTTGCGTGTTTGGCAACATCCAGAAATTATAAGCTTCATGACGAATTTTGTCATCACTCGTCATCACCCCTGCCAATTCCCAAATAGTACCCCTGGTACTATTTGGAATCATATCGGCACAGCTTGACATTACATATGCACTTCCTCCATCCATACATCCCCGCCGGCTAGACTCCTCAACAACTCCTCAACAACTCAGCACCTCACCAAAAATGGAATCTTATCCTGTTACTCCTTCAAGCCAGCGTCACACCCAATCCGACATTGAGATGAATGAAGAACAGTCGGATTATCCTTCCCAGAGACATTTGGCTAGCGGTCGCAAATCATCCAAGCTTTTTTGGAACTCAGAGATGGAGTCAGCTGCGTTAGAGCTCTACGTCCAGGCGGTGCGCAATGGGAAACAATCAGATAATGGCTTTAAACCTGAGACGCATAGAGCAATCGCTGCTGCTCTACAATCCAAGTTCCCCAAGGTGGATTTAGATGAAAAAAAAGTCAAATCAAAATACAACCATGGTCATATTTGATTCATTTACGTTTACGACATTTACGTTTACGAGTTCAATGGCTAATTTTATAATTGATCCTTTACTTGTGCAGGGTTTCAAAAAGGATTATGATGTATTCCTTGAATTGAAAAACCAGAGTGGTTTTGGGTGGAACAACGAGAAATCAGAGGTTACAGCCCCAGAACAAGTGTGGGCCTGTTACCTTATGGTCAGTGTCCTGCCATATTGTGACTTGTTACTATCTCTTTGGTTAGCTAATCTCGCCTGTAATTTTCATTCAGTCTCATCCGCAAGCGAGGAAATTCAAAGGGAAACCATTCCCCAAGTGGAACCTTCTGGTGGAGATATTTGAAAGAGTTGTTGCAAGCGGGGCCAACCAACTTTCTTCTCTCTCAGCTCAATCCCAAAACACGCCTGATTTACAATTGAGTGGAAATACTTCTTCCACCTCCAAATCTCAACCAACACAATCGGCTGGAGGCCATTCTAGCGAGACCTCTCAATCCGACGATTTTTCACCTCATGTTCATCGATCAGCAGGTCGTATGTCAACTGGCGTCCAAATTGCGGGGGCATTGAAAGACTTGATTAGCTTGAACCAAGCAGGCTCAAGGCAGATGCATGGCGCCCAAGCGATGCAGTTCTTCCAGGAAAACGATTCAGACGATTTTGACGATCTCCAGCAATTATCGGTGATCAGTGTCTTCTATTCAGAGCGTCGGGCAGCATTATACATGTCCATCCAAAGAAAGGAGCTGCGAATCCAATGGCTCCAAATGCAGGTAGATAAGATTCAAGCATGACTCGACATCATTTCGTCTCTCATGTTCTCACTATGTTACACGATTAATTTCTCTTTTACCTTCTTTGTTACTTTGCCATGATATGAAATTTGGCTCTTTCATTTTATTTTTTGTCTCTTTGATTTTATTTTTTACTTTGCCATGAAAATGAAACAAAGAAAATACACACATTTACTCGAGTGAAAAAATTTAGGAAGAATCTTAAATTTAGGAAGAATCTCTTCCTTGGCTCTGTCCCCAACTTGAGCCTTGCCGACAACCTCTGCCCCTTCCACGCCGACTTCTCCCTGACACCCTAGGATGGTGGAACACTGCCCTCCCATGTGTAGCATTGAATGCTACATAGTCTCTCCACATATTCTCAGCAATCGCGTCTCTCCAAGCTAGGTGTTCCTCGCGGTCTTCTGATTGGGGATCAACATTGTTTTTGAAATGGCTGGTGTCCTGCAATCTGGACTCGCTTTCGTTCATAGGGAAATCATCTTCATGTGATGGTCCTCCAATCACAATGATGTTGTGAATAACAGCTAAGCAGATTACCAATCATCCTTGGATAGGTATGCTGTATTCAAGCAGCTTTGTGAAAATCAGAAATTGACGTTTGAATATTCCGAAAATTCTCTCAATCGCATTCCGTAACATGGCATGGCGGAGGTTGAACAGTTCCTCCTGATTTTCAGGCCTGATGATGTGATGAAAATTGATGACAAGTCACTACATGTATGACTTTGTCTGACATAACCAATAGACGCACCTATTTGCTGCCAAGTATTGTTCACGTAGATGATAGCAAATGCCACGGTAAGGTACCAGTAAGCCCCTTGCGAGCCCATAACCGGCATCAGCTAAGTAGAAGCGATTGGTTGGTATTTTGAAGTCATCGGCCTTTGCTGAAGCCAAGACCCAAGCATTGTGTGCTGATCCTTCCCAACCAACGCAAAGGTAAGTGAAGCGGAGATCAAAATCGCATACACCGAGTACGTTTTGAGAGAGGGATCCTTTCCGATTGCGGTAAGCAACTGGATTATTCATCGACAATACATGGGCCGGTATATGCACTCCATCAAGGGCTCCAATACAGTCCCCAAAGAACGGCATAAATTTTGCGTTCCCGGATATAGTTGGATGGGTGATGTCGATTGGTGGTTCTGTGAGCCTGCGTCTCTAAAGTGACAACAGGACACAAGGATTGGGGGGGCACTACTGGTTGTATTTCAAAGATATGGGATACAACTAGTAGAGGAAAAGAGAAGAGGAAAGGGGAAGAGAATTTATTGATCTTTTATTGTTTGTTTGTTTGTTTAGAGTGCTCTTAAGATCAATGAGCTCAACCTGGAAAAGTTGGCTAAGCTGTGCCAGAGTCTTTAGAAGTGCAAAAGCCTCCTCACACCCTAAGGAAACAGTGGAGGGACAACAGAATTAGTAAACTAATCTGCCCTGATTTTTAGACTTATAGTCAAGGTTCTAAAAGGGTAACCTGTTGATGACTTGATCTGATCTGATGATTTGAACTTGGGTTGATCTGCTTTGATGATGGATGAGGAAAGGGAAAAGGAAAGGGAAGAAGGGGAGACAGAGAAGGACTACTGTCAGAAGAGCAAGGTTCAGAAAGGGGACTGACTGACAATACTGGTGAGGTACTGGGTGAAAGAGGCCTTTGGTTGGTTAGAGTGGTGAGCTGTAACTTGATGAATCCTTGGTGATCTGAGTTGGTGGTTCTGGGTGTCTTGAGTTTGTGTATCCTGCCTGCAATGGGGGATACACCAACTTCGAAAATTTTCAAGGTTTGCTTATGTAATCTAACATGTAGATGTGGTTGGCTGGCCTTATTTAACTTGCCCAGCCAGCTGTAGCGTAGAATTGTTTATTTAATTACTCCATGAAGGAGTTGAGCAATTACAAAGTGTTCAGTGAACACTATGGTCAAATTTTAATGAAGAATCAGAATTTGAAGTCAAAAAAAGGTTTAAACCTCAGGTTAAACAGATATAAGACATTTTTGACTTAAAGAAGAAGAGAAGACAGACTTTAGGTCAGCTGTGCTGGCTCTAAGGCTGACAGGTTCCTTGATATACTTATCACTCAAATGCAGCAGGCATTTCATCACATAATGGAATACCCTGCTTCAAATCAATCAGCTGGATGAAATTTGATCAAGTAATGAAAAAAATCGCAAACCTTGAGACAGTCTCACCACTATGCTGAAACCTATCTTGGGTTTGACGGTTTCTAGCGCAATGCCCAACCATGTACAAAAATATGGCCACCTGCTCCTCCAACGTTAACACTTTTGAGGCCGGTTCAATATTGGTAGAAAGGATTTGCTTGCAAAGATTGGCAAAAATAGGTTTCTTCATTTGCATAATATCTACGAACCTCTGATCATTCCCATCAAGGAGTTTGGCCACGTAACGCCGACCTGTTAGGATTGAAGTGTTATACGGCGTTGTGAGAACTCCTTTTGGGACGGGGGTAGTTCTGTGAGGGGGAAATAACAGTTATAGTATTTCAGGTATTTATGAATTTATTACAACTGTTAAGGGTGGTTTGAAAGACCTGCCCCTCTATTTACTACAAGAGTTAATACAACAATTTTTATTATTGTTGTGGCTGATAACTTTTCTTCTTGTTTTCTTTAAGAGAACTATTTATGTAGTAATCTCTTATCAGACAAAGATCTAATTTCAACTTTACAAGTAACAAGCTTTTGGAATTGATGAGGAACAGTATTTATATGTTTTTAGTAATTATTTTGTTTTTATGTTTAGATGCAGTCAGAGAGAATGAGTAGATGGATGTTTTGGCATAATGTGAACTATTCAATGTGTTGTACCCTCTTCCTTAACCTTTAGTTAAAAGAGAACAATTTCCCTTTTTGTTTCTCTTGTGTATTTTAAACTGATATGAAAGATTTGTTGTGGGTCACCTGATTAAGATCACACTATTTATATGGATGAGTAATTTATTTTAGTTTGCTAGATAGATGATGGGGTGTGGGATCAAGTGGGATGCTACTGGATAATTTTTTCTTTCTGGGAGGGAACAACCTCCCCTTTATATAGTAAAATGTGAGGGATTTTTGCTGGTGGGATGTCTGATTGAGGTATTTATGCTGGTGGGGTCTCTTCTTCTACGCTGCCTTCATGCGGGGAGTGCATAAAGTGAGCTATTTCTGCTGGTGGGGTTATGTACTTAAGCTGTGTCATAGATCATGTGCTGCGTCTTGTGACCTAAAGTGAGCTATTTCTGCTGGTGAGGTTATGTACTTAAGCTGTGTCATAGATCATGTGCTGCGTCTTGTGACCTAAAGTGAGCTATTTCTGCTGGTGAGAGTATGTACTTAGACTGTTCCACAGATCATGTGCTGCGTCATGTGACCTAACACTAAAATACATACTACTTCTATGTATATAATATGTACTTATTATTTACTCTAATTCTTTGTAACTGTATAACTTTTGATTTAGCCGTGCAAAACCCTAACATAAATGGGTGACTTATAGATTAAATTTACCCTAGATTTCAATTATGCATTTATATTGCTACTATTTTATCTTCTGAAAAATAGTGAAAGAATATAATCCTGCCTGATACTTGAAACAGGGTTTGGAATACCACAGCGTCTTGTTGGTATGCAGCAAATGATAGATGGTGATGAGAGCGACAACGTTCAGGAGGAGACGCGTGCCAGAATCTTGACTCAGCAATTGATTGGAACCGGAGGAAAGTGTTGACTGGCTTGAAGCTGAATAAGATGAGTCGGAGTCGTTGTCGGAGTCGCTGGAGTCTGGGCTATGGCTGTGGGGTGAGTTGGCCTGATGGTCATCGTCAAGTTGAGGAATAAGACCCGACATGTTATGATCACAATTCCAAACGGTCATTAAGTGCCGGTTATGTAGGATTTGTATGACTAGAGTGCTGGCCAAACACTCGAGTTATGTTGATAGTAATAATAATAATAAAATAATTTTGACTCATTACATAAGCTGGCCACATCATATAATATGATATAACATAATGGCAGCCAAACGGGGCCTAAGTGTGTGCAATGAATACAAACTATCAATAGTTGAGAATTTGAGATGAGCCCAAGAGGTCATTCGGACAAACGAGCATCAGAGGGGCGCGTGTTTCCAGAACTGACAGGATTAACATGTTCAATTCTCCGGGACGACGAAGGGAGCTTGGTTCTTTTTGGACAACTCGATCTCCTCGGCTAGCACTTCTCTGGACTTCCCATGTCTGAAGCCATAGATTTGAGTATCAATCGTATCCACCGTCAACATCCTGATCACATGGACCTTTTTCATCTGTCCGTATCGTCTGAGCCGCCCAATTGCTTGAGTCTCACAACCTTTGAATTTATCAGACGTGGGTAGAAACAGAGGCGAGACGAAGAAGGCATAGTTGGCATTGGTCAAATTGGCACCTGCAGAGATGGTGGACCAATTCAACATCACAAGAATCAAGGTATCATCAAGAACTCGAGTCAGGATGTACTACGTCTTGCACTCGAATCGTTAGCATGTAGCAAGAGCACTCGAATGTGAGGGTCCACCTCATTTTGAAAGTTGCTCATCACCTTCATTTGGTTCAATGCTGTTCCCTTGACGCGCGCGACTCCGATCCCACGAGCTTCTAGTGCGTCGTATACCTTGTCTAACAAACACTAAACTGTACAAAGACCAGTACTCGATCATCCTCCTTGAGTTGCTTGATCAAATGACACATCCGTTCCAATTTGATGCCAAGTCGACCAGATGCCTCATCATGTCCTAGCAAATCGGCCCTGATTACACTTGTATCACGTGCTGGTGCCCCACAGCCGCGACTAGTCTTTTGTCAGCATTCCTGCTCGCGCGCGCATTTGTTGACAAGACTGAGTGGCCTAGAATGTCCACACGTTGAGAGGATAGCCAAAGGCTCTGTTTGGCCTTCATGGTCGATGGTGATTGGGAAGTGACCCTGTTGAACATCACGTACTATGGTGAAGTAACGCTTAGATCTTAGACGATTGACCAGTTCTCGGTTCAGCTTCCGCAACAGATGAATCAGTTCCTGTGCAGCCCACTTTCGCGCAGCAAGCATTTCGTCTTTACTCTGTTTCTTGATGTCTTTCACATCCACATCATCGCCTTCCTTCTTCCTGGCCTTCGCCTTATCAGCTGCCAGTGTCGGATCGAGGTGGACTCGAACCTCTTCAACATCCGGATCGTTTAGTGAAATTTTGGGTGCCACCACCTTATTATCTTTCAGACGACACTCTTCTTCCTTCAGAATCGCTTGTAATCGCTCGTTCGCTTCTTCGTCACCAATGTTCCCAAACGAATTTTTGATGTACTCTTCAAATGGGGGAGTGCGCTCATCTTTTTCGTATAAGCCCTCTAACTTGGTGTGGCAAAGAATGGCTGCCTGCTTCAATCGTATTCGGAGCTCCGCCAAACATTCTCCCAGCTGCGAAGTCCGCTCCTTTAGGATAATGGTGCAAGCCGCCCCCGCATTGGCCGCTCAATGGGCTGCAAATTGAGAATCCAAATCTTAAGTGAAATGTGAGCAACGCTTCAACAACGCCTCCTCGGCTGATTTGCGTTCTCCTAACGCTGCTGCAAGTCTCTTTTCTCGATCTGCAATGCCGCTGTTCATTTTCTTGGTCCTTGAAACTTTTTTGCTGTCGAGATCAAATTCAACAAAAGTATACAGATGTTTGGTAGAGATATGGTCAGATTTGATAAAGCTCTACGTATGAAAGCAGAAATCACTGTCGATGACTTACATGTTCATATCACAAGATTGTAGATGATGATCAAGTTCCAAGTATATCGCCCGTTCAGCTGAAGGTAGGATGATAGGCTCCAAAGTTTCTTTGTAAGGTATTTCGTCGATCTCGGCAACATTCTGCCTGACAAACCGGTCCAAAAAGCTTTGAGCGATTTCATCTCGCCGGTTATGCCAGGCAGCAGATCTGATTTCTCGGAATGAATGGAATTGCTCGGCTGCAGTTTGGTATTTCGTAATTGACTTGACAATCTCTTTTGAGCCTTCGCCATCATCATCTATCCCTAAATGAATGTGAAGCAAGCGAGCGATTCTGGATATAATTTCTAAAATTCAATAAATTCTGTGCAAGAGATGAAGATCGCCCTTTTTCTGCCAACGTGAACTTACGATTTAATCTCAGTAAAGTTAATGACCGGAGGTGTACCGGATAATACCCAGGTGCTATAAGACTTGATGGTTCCAACAGCTAGTCGTTCTCGACCTCCCAGATAGGTATATTCATTGATGACTCTACGTCGCCAGCTGTACATTGAATTATCAATTAGCGGTGATGCGTGTTTATGAGAATGAAGAGAGTCAACGCACTAAAACATATGCAGAGGCGGGCAGTGCATTTGAGTCCAGTCATCTTGAGCATCACTATTCAACTTCCATACATCACCGCCATGTAGTTTTTCAGCTTTTGCCTTGCCGCTGCTTAGCTTCTTCTTCTTGGGAGGCCAGCATACAAAAACAACACCAACAAAGACGTAGTAATTCTGGATGGTGAACAAACTTGTTTACCCCAAGCTCATTGATATCCAAGACAGACGTTGGCCAACGAGTTGCCACACAAGTGGCAGCGATGGAGGTGAGTGGTCTATTGAGGTGGGTGGCTTCGTTCCAGTTGGTGGTAGCGGCAGTGGTCGATCGGGTGGTTGGGTATAGGCTAGGTTGATTTCGAACGCAATCTGTCGCTGAGAGGGGGCTAGTGTCGCTGCAAGGGGGTTGATGACGTTGCATATTCAACTTTGATTTGGTCGTCTTTCATGTGAAACCCCAGGTGACGCTGCGGCCCGCAACGTCTGCTAAATGTCCGTAGTGTGAGCCAGTCTCTAACTGTTAGACTATTGTACCATTTGATAGAGTCTAAATTCCGTTTTGTTCATACTATAAACAATAATAAAAATAAAGAATAATAATAATTATTCAAGTTTGCAGTTTTCAAGTATTACATGTTACATTATTACATGTTACATCATACATGTAATATCTTGGTGGCTGACAACATAGAAAAAAACCTAGTCAGAATAAAATCAGTTTTTTTAAAATATAAGTACATAGTTAGAGCATAATGTATAGTCACACATATAGTCACACGCAGAGTCACACGCATAGTCACACGTATAGTCACATGTATAGTCACATGATTCATCACATGCTTGTCTAGGACTCACCAGCTAACATGCCTCATATTTTAGAGTCACCAGCTAAAATGCCTCATATTTTACTATATAAAGGGGAGGCTTTTCCCCCCAAGAATGAAAATCATCCCAGTTTTGGATGCCAGTTTGTATGCCAGTTTGGGAGAAGTAATTCTATTCATAGTTGCACAACACCAAAAAAAACACACATAGCATCCAATAGTGATCTTAATCAAGTTTGCCTCTGAGCATACCTTTCATACCTCAGAGAAGAATAACAGGTACATAAGTAGGGTTGCCCCTTTGTTGTGCTCTTAAAAGGAAAGTGTTATCATCACATTGCTCTATTAGCTGAAGGATAAGAAAGAAGGCAATACAATTTTGAATAGTCACATTGATTCATCATCCACCCCAGAACATACACATCTTTGCTCTGCTAACAAACACCTGATCTACGTCTGATAGGCATTGCTACTCATTATAGTTTTCTCTATCATAAAGTTTTACGCCACAACAATAAATAAATTTTTGTTGTAAGAATTCTGTGTAGTGTAAAAGAGGGGAAGGTCTTTCAAACCACCCGTAACAGTATTATTACTTAGTTGGAATAGCTTATTGTTATTTCCCCCTCACAGAACTGCCATCCGTCCCAAAGGAGTTCTCACAGTGTGTGTGTGTGTTTTTTTGTTTTTTGCTTCTTATGAGTTGAAAGAGATATATGGTTGTTGGTGTTGTTGTTGTTGTTGTTCTTTTGGAGAATAGGGTGGATTCAGATGGAACATCTGTTGGATGATTTAGTTTGGGTGAGTGGGGGTGTGTGATTGGTTTGTGTGTTCATAGAGAGAGTGTGAGTGTGAGTGTGAGTGTGAGTGTGGGTGTGAGTGTGAGTGTGAGTGTGAGTGTGAGTGTGAGTGTGAGTGTGAGTGTGAGTGTGAGTGTGTGTGGGGGGGGGGGGGGGGGGGGGGGAGGAGGTCAAGGAAAAAGTGATGGAAAGTCTTTTTTAACAAAAAGAGAGAGAAAAAAAAGTAGAGGTAAATGAATCATAGAGATCAGAAAGAGAGAGAAGGTGGGAGAGATGATGAGGGATTGATGGTGTGGTCAGTTTGAGTGAAGTGAAGTGAAGTGATGTTAAGGCGTATATTGAAGTAGCAGGTCAAAGGGAAGTGTGTGCGTGGAGTCCGTAGGGGATTGGAGAAAAAAAAAACAAGAAGAAGGAAAGGGAAAATAAATTAAAAGGATCAATGATACAATATCATTCATTTCAGAAGAGGTTTTTTTTTATACTTCTGTTGGAGAGTCATGCACAATGAGAGAGAGAGAGAGAGAGAGAGATAGTCATAGCAGTGGGGTTTAAAAAAGGTTAAAAATTTATAGTGGTGGTCATAATAATGGCTTACAGAGCTTTTTTGGAGATCCGTAATACACATTGAGGTCTTGGTGTGTGTTGCTTGATTAATTACTGTGTTTCAAGACTGTTTTGTTTGTTTTTAATTTAGTTGATTTTAATTAAGTAATTAGGTGAGTACACAATTTGGGTTTTTTGGGGGGGTTTTTTTTTTTTTGGTTTTTCTGATGTGTTGTCTTGTTGATTTTGGATTTGTTGAAATGCTATGGTGTTTACTAAGGGCTTGATTGTATTCTGCTTGGGAAGCATTGGCATTAGCTTGACGTTGTCCAAATTCCAAAGAATCCTTGTCGTCCTCTTCATTGGTTTTGATGGGTTTGGTCCCATTGGCTAATGTGGTCTTGGGTTCCTGACCCTCAGTTTTGAGCTTGGTTGGAATGAGGTTTAAGCTAGGTTTGGATGAGGTGATGGTTGATGATGATTTGGGTATCTGAGTTGGTTGAATGGATTGGGATGAGGGTTGGTTGGGGGGGTTCTTATTATTGGTTGATTGAGATTGATGATGGTTATGTGGAGGTAGGATCAAAATTAGGTATTCAATCTGTTTAGCTTTCCTGAGGAAGTCTTGTGCTAATTCTTCACAATTTTCTTGATCCAAAGAAGAAGAGAAGAAGAAATGGTTCAGATATACATTATACATGTCTTAGCTGCAGGTAATCATAATGGTGTACGGTTTAAAGATTTGTGTGATGGTTGAGCTCCTTCTGGAAAGGGATGGATTGAGTTGTGACGTATTTGTGCATTGTCCATCACAAGGACAATGTTTGGCTTGGGAAATGTGTTCATTGATGGGATCTGGATCAATCCAATTCTCAGTTCATTGATATCTTCACTTGAGAAAGTCAAAGGATAATAAGGAACTGTAAGTCACTAGAATATTTTCCAAGACAAACTGAAAAGAATGCTGGTCCATTGATTCCTCCTGGAACATGTGAGCAACTAACCCTGCCGTCAAAATTTCTGGAACTATATTATACTGATGGGTGCTTTGCTTGTGTGGTACCCTTGGGGCTTTTTGTCACCTGGGGCCCATCCTTGAGGTCTTTGAACAACTTTTAGGCAAACACTTACACTGCCAGCATAATTGCCTAGGTTGAGTTCATCCCAGTTAAACTAGGATGCAAACAAGCCAATTTAAAGTAGGTTGACCTCAACCAATGAAATACAAAACCAAAGGGGGTCCCTTGGATTTATATTTCATCAGTTGATTTCAACCAAGTTCAAATTGGTTGAGTGCATCCCAGTTTAACTGGGATGACTTCATCCTAGGCAATTATGCTGGCAGTGTTAACTCATCTGAGTAAATGTAGAGGATGTCAGATAAAAATGCATAACATGTATACTGCAAATCATTGATGTGTACGGGTAAACACAAGAAAATTAGTGGGTATTGCTCCAACCTGGTAGAAATAATGCACCCCCTCAATTGGATCTTGTTTAGGGTGTACAGTCCACATTGTCTTCTTTGACATATTAAAGCGGTTATGCAGCGTTTTCAATATAGTAGAAACTGTTACAGAGATCCTGTGTTGCTCAGCCAAGCCCTGCTGGATTTTGTTGGCATAAACTGATGGTTTTATCTTTGTTGTTTAAGTCCAAAGGACTCCCTCTCTGAAGATAGTTTGCCGGGTTGCAAACAACAGCTTGAGTTCTCTTGTACAAGCTGGTCCATTGGTACGGTGAGTCAGGACTTATAGTAGCACCCAACAATTTACACTTGAGCTCTGGAGTATACTCCTGAAAAAAAAAGTTTGATTGGTGGTGTCTCTGTCAAAAATTAATGTACAATCATTATTATTCTTACACCTGGGATGAATGGGAACAAAAAAAATGCAAGAAAGAGTTAATGTACCTTTTGAGAAGTTTGGATTGGTGATATGATTTCCTGCTGGCTTGAATCACCAGCAGACTCCCTGCCAATCTTTGGTGGGTAAAATTACTTTTGGGTAGGGGGGGGGGGAATGGAAAAAAAAACAAATTGAGGGGAAGCAGCAAGCTTTTGTGATGTAGCTGTAAATGAAAAAATGTTATTGATTTTAAATATTTGCTTGTCCCATAAAACCTTCACAGGGGTGTATTTTCCCCATTTTGCCACCCTGACCATCAAGTTTCTACCCCAAACACTGATCACACTAATATTGAGGTGTAAATATCAGCATCAGTGAACTTTTGCTAAATTTACCAATGTGAACAGCCATAATAACAATTTCATTTTCACATCAAAAGTCCTCAGGTGTGCAGTTACATTGAACCCGGTTTAATATTGTCAGCCCTAGAGATACTCCAGAGTATCCTAAAGACTGACTTTAATGTAAAAAATAATAAAATATTTTATTAATAATAATATATCCTAGAATATTATTACAGAAATCAACTTCTCATACAAAATTAGGTGGGGTACCTCACTCAAACCACCACCAAATTCCAACTCCTTCTATTACTTTACCATATCTCAGAAGGTACTTAGTAGGAGATAGAATAACCGCAAAAAATATAGATTATAAATTATTGTAATAAAAGCTGAGAGACAATAAAACTTATGTGCATAATTATAAGAACTTAAAGTTATGCAAATAAGAAGGAAATTACTTAAGTGCGTGGTAATTTCCCAGTATTATTCTATTATTAGAATTGTCCCATGATGTGATTGGTTATAAATACATGTCATGAGTTCATGGGGAAATAGAAAATAGTTTACTCAATACAATACAATTCCCATTACATCATAGTACATTTGAACTGTAATACATTAGAGTAGAATTTAACATAATATTCTACAAAATTCCACAAGAATCTCTAGAATATAAAAGGAGGCCATTTCTGGCCTAGGATTGGTTCCTCAGCATATTCCCCTAGTACCACATTAGTAAGCACACTGAATATTCTCCTCCTACTATTAGAGTAGTGTATTCCCTTTTATCCAACCCAACCTTTTATTACTGGAATTAGTCTCAAGTTACCTTAGAATTCCCCATCCTTGGCCTTGATCTATTCCTTATAAAGCAGTTTCTGAAAGACTACCACCTCTGACAGTAGCCAATCAGCTCAAGTGCTTGCCAGCTGCTTGTAACAATTTATATTGATACTTATCTCTCAAAAAGACAGAAAAGATAGCCAAACCTATAAGGTTAGCTGTTAGTCTTCTCCTGATTGACTGATTTGTATACCAAAGAAGCAATTAAAAAGGAGTTTAGGTTATCCTCTGTGCATAGTTTGGACACTATAGAGAGCATAATAGTAATTATTATTCAGATAAACTTTCAGCACAGTGATAGTACCTGGCATTTTATAGACATTAAGCCAGTGTTTCATACACATAGCTGACAAATATCCCATTAGGGACTGATCTCTGTGGAGGTGAGTAAGCACAATTTAACCAATAAGTCACATAATGCAGACCTAGAGATCATTGGCAATAGAATGAGCCAAAGTTGTACAAAAGCCTGAGATCAATTGAATGTGTGGGTCAAACTTCACTTTTCACAAATGAAGTAACCAAACATTCCGTGCCAACAGGGCTCATTAATTGAGCTGAACTGGGCCTCAAGTTTTGTAATGATTGACTTCAGCCCTGGAGGTTTCTTTTACAGCTGGCTGGGTAAGTGAAACAAGGCAAGCCAACCACATCTACATGTAAGATTACATAAACAAACCTTGAACATTTTCAAAGTTTGTGTATCCCTTTTTTCAGGAAGGAGACACAACTGGGGCTTGATAAACGCATGCCCACACCAGGGGCGTTTGGAGTGGTTTGACGCCCCCGCCAGCCCAAATTGGCGGGTTTGGCGGGCACGCCAATGCCCGTTGGCGTGTTTCCAGGCATGCCAAGTGCCAATCCCTTGGCGTGCATGTGAAACACGCCAATGGGGATTGGTGTGCTTTAAAAGCACTCCAATCCCCATTGGCGTACTTGTTGACGGCCCACCCGCACGCCAATATACATGTGGGTGGGCCCACAGGCCCGGTCTATGGCCTATGGGAGACTTATACAATCTCCCATAGGCCAATAGGCCGGTTATACAGCCTCAATTGGTGAGGAGTTCCTCCCCAGCCATGAGGTTTTATAGCCTCATTGCTGGGGAGGGGGCTGGGGTGGCAGGCCAGCCAAAATCATATTGGCTGGCCTGCTGACATCAGCAACGTGTTGAAGTTCAACACGTTGCTGATGTCAGGGATACATACATACTATGTACGTGTGTATCCCTAGCCTATGGCCTATGGGAGACTGTAAAGTCTCCCATAGGCCATAGGCCAGGGCGTGCGGCCCCACCTGCACATCCATTGATGTGCGGGTGGGGTGCCAACACGCACACCAATGTGTATTGGCATGATTTTCAAGCACACCAATACCCGCTGGCGTGTATCACAGGCACGCCAACGGGTTGGCAATTGGTGTGCCACCCGGCGTGCCTGGAAACACACCAACGGGTATTGGTGTGCCCGCCAAACCCGCCCATTTGGGCTGGCGGGGGCGTCAAAACACGCCAAACGCCCCTGGCGTGCATTTATCAAGCCCCGGCACAACCTCAAGACACCCAGAACCACCAACTCATATCACCAAGGATTCATCAAGTTACAGCTCACCACTCTAACCAATCAAAGGCCTCTTTCACCCAGTACTTCACCAGTTGTTTCAGTTAGTCCCCTTTCAGAACCTTGCTTGTCTGACTGTAGTCCTTCTCTGTCTCCCCTTTCCACTTGTCCCTTTCTCCTTCATCTTCAACCGGCACAGCAGACCAAATCAAACATCAATCATCAGATCAGATCTACCTTAATCACCTCTAAAGATCTTCAAGCTCCAATTCAATCTTTTTCTGTGGTTCTTCCTTGAAAAAAACCACATAGTTGTCCCTCTAAAGAACCTTGACTATCAAGCTTTATCATAGTCTAAAAAATTGGGCTGATTAGACCTTGTCTTCTCAGATTCCTTCCAAGTTTCCATGGTGTGAAGAGGCTGTTGAATTTTGAAAAGTCTCTGGCGGGCGTTGATAAACGCACGCCAACGCCAACCGGCACGCCAATTGTTTTTGGCGTGCGGGGCCAACACGCCATTTTTTTTTGGCGTGTAGGGTCTACACGCCAAAAAAAAAGGGTGTGTGAGACCCACACGCCAAAAATGACGTGTGGTTCCCACACACCATTTTTTTTTGGCGTGTGGGCCCCGCACGCCAAATAAAATTGGCGTGTGGGCCCCGCACGCCAATTGTTTGGCGTGCGGGTCCCCCCTCGCTCACATAATTGAATGGGAGGGACCATTCAATTACGTGAGCGGGGCCCCTCCCGGCACAAGGCTGTATAACATTGTCAGCCGGGAGGACTTCCTCCTGGCCGACGAGGTTATACAACCTTGTCAGCCAGGAGGAAGTCCTCCTGGCCGGCGAGGTTGTATCACCTTGTCGACCAGGAGGACTTCCTCCTGGCCGACAAGGTTATACAACCTTGTCAGCCAGGAGGAAGTCCTCCTGGCCGACAAGGTTATACAACCTCGTCGGCCAGGAGGAAGTCCTCCCGGCCGGCGAGGCTATACAACCTCATCGGCCAGGAGGAAGTCCTCCCGGCTGACGAGGTTGTATAACCTCGTCAGCCGGGAGTAGCCCCGCTCACGTAATTGAATGGTCCCTCCCATTCGATTATGTGAGCAAGGGGGGACCAGCACGCCAAAAAATTGGTGTGCGGGGCCCACACGCCAAACAATTGGCGTGCGGGGCCCACACGCCAATTTTATTTGGCGTGCGGGGCCCACACGCCAAAAAAAAATGGCGTGTGGGTCTCACACGCCCTTTTTTTTTTGGCGCGTAGACCCTACACGCCAAAACAAAATGGCGTGTTGGCCCCGCAGGCCAACAAAAATTGGCGTGTGGGTTGGCGTTGGCGTGCGTTTATCAATGCCCGTCTCTGTCACAGCTTTCCAACTTTTCCAGGTCATTGATTATCATTAATAAGAGGAGTCAGATTATTCAAATCTCAGATCAATCAAAAATTATGTAATAATGTTGTGATCTTTAACTTTATTGCAGCAATATTTTAACAGCTAATAGTAATAATAAACGTCTTATATTATAGTCCTAACTGGGCTCAAGAAGTACTATGTTGGAAGATTTGTTAAAGAGGGATAAATGGAAGATAAGAGCAAGTCTCCACCAGTGTTATTTCTGTGCTCCTCCTGAATCTTCTAAGTATCTTGGAAGCACAATGAGCAGATAAGGATTGGCGTTTAGGGTTCTTGACAGGTGATTAAGGGAAGTCAAGGTTGTCCAGAAAATGTATCAAGTTGCTTGTCAAGTCTGGGGAACAGCTCCTCCGGGGTTCATTGAAGCTTGACTTAACCTCATTGACTCAATTTGCATATACACTTATGCATACCCATGATCCGAATGTACCATGTTGAAGGTGTAATCCCTGTAGAAGGGAATACAAGCAGCAATGGCATTGGCAGTGATGGGCATGCTTCCACACCCGCTGAGCATGGTGTATCAGAATGCAATAAAAGAAGTAATGCACCAGAGGACTGGTGCATTCCTGTAAAAAGAAGAAAGGTATAATTACATTCTTTAAAGGAAAAGCCCTTGGAGCTTTCCCATTCAGAATGTCTGCTGCTTGGCTATTTGCTCAGCATTCATTTATTATAAATACTAGTTTCTTTTCCCCATTTGTATCTCTCATTCATTCCATCATCTCATCTTATCCAATCACTTACATACACACATACACACATATCCAACTATACCTTATTATATATTAGATATCATAAATACATTAAACATAAATAAATAAATACTTACCAATAATACCCTACAAACAACATACCACACCGCTGACGTCAGGATTACTTGATGAAAAATTATCCCTTCTTTTCTTCCCATTTGTCTTTTCCTCTTTAATGGGTGTTTTCTTTGTCCTTTGAAATACAACTTTTGCCCCCCATCCTTGTGTCCTTTTGTAACTTTAGAGACTCAGGCTCACAAACAGCCAAGGCTGATCCACCAAACCAGTCAACTTCTCCTGAATCTGATAAATATACCTTCTTTCACTTGCTTCTGGGGGATATGTAGTTATGGTGCGGTGGTGATACCTATGTGTGTCCTTTATGAGCTGAAAGTATATATATTGATTGAAGCATGATTTTATGCCCTGCTGGGCACTGTTTCATCACCTGTTACAAGGGACTTGAACCATAACATCTAACAATACTTTCAAGAAATAAAAAATATATAGGTGGCATAGAATTATTCATTTAATTTCTCTATGAAGGAGTTGAGCAATTACAAAGTGTTTAGTGAGCACTGAGGTTCAAATCTCATGAAGAAACAGAATATGGAGTCAAAATAATGATCAAGATTAAGGATAAAAAGATATGAGGCTGTTGTTCATTATATATTGGGAGAAATGAGCATAAGGCAGGGTTTAGGTCAGCTGTGATGACTCTAAGGCTGACACTGGCCCAGTGGATCAGCCAAGGCTGGTCTGGTGGATCAAACAAGGCTGGTCCGGTGGATCATCCAAGGCTGGTCCGGTGGATCATCCAAGGCTGGTCCGGTGGATCATCCAAGGCTGGTCCGGTGGATCAGCCAAGGCTGGTCCAGCGGATCAGCCAAGGCTGGTCCAGCGGATCAGCCAAGGCTGGTCCAGTGGATCAGCCAAGGCTGGTCAGGTGGATTGACCAAGGCTGGTCTGGTGGATAAGCCAAGGCTGATGTGGTGGATGAATCTATACTCAAAGAATGTCTCTAGGGAAGTCAATTTTCATTTCATTTAACCCAAATCGTGACTGTACAGACAACTGAACAGGCTAATGGTATGGCCTATAGTCTGTCACTGGAACATTTTGGGTAAATGACATCAAATTCTCCATTTTTTCTAGATCTTTCAATCAACTATTGTTGAATTTATTTTCCTTTACTTCCTTCCTCTTTTCCCCTGTCTTGGAAATTTTCCTTAGCCCAACTTTGGGGCTTTTGTTTCTTCTTGTTTTCTTCTATCTATCACATCTGGTTGTAAATAAACCTTTAGTATATGTACACCAGGGTATAGCTGAACAAGTTACAACAGGAAAATATGACTGATTCAAGCTAAGATGACACTCTGAGCTGTCCAAATCCATATGCATGGTTCAATCCCAGTTGAATATATTCCACCAGATGTTAGTTGATCTGGGAAGGAAAGGCTTCAAGTGAGGTGTTGAAGTGACCCTAAACGGGAGGTTTCAACTGAAATGGTTTTCTCCCAGAGCACAAAAAAAGTGAAATTGGAACAAGTAATGTTCCATAAAATTATGGGATTCCCAGAAGAAACACATGTAGTAGAACAACAGAACAGAAAAGATAATTACCCAAAGGCAAATACAAATTCTTAGATAGAAAACACATGATAAAAGTGTAAAACCCTAGCAGGCAGAAAAGGTACCACTGAACTACACAATTTTAGTGGGTAATCTCTCTCTCCCATTTAGATATAAGACCCCATCAAAAAACACAAAAAAGACAAATGAAGATGAAGAGAAAAATAATCAATATATGAAAGAAAATGTATCAATATATAGTTTGTCAGCCACCAAGATATTACATCTAGAATTTAACATGTAATACTTGAAACTGCAAGGTTGAATAAATAATAATTATTCTTTATTCTTATTTATTATTATTAACTTGACATTCTGATCAAGTCAGAAATTAGACTGAACCATTTCAACAAACTGTATGATAGTCTAACAGCTAAGAACAAGCTTATGAATGTTTTACTTGTATGGAAGTCTCTGTTTTCAAGCCACACTCATGGCCATATTTAGAAAATATAATAAAATTTATACAAAATCATACTATTTTTTATCAAAAAATAAACAAAATTTAATTAATGAAAATCCTTGGCAAATCAATTTTCAAAACAGGCAACAAATGGATAAAGAACCATTTCTTGGTATAGCTTTTTCCATGAAAATCCTGGAAAATCCCAGCATAACCCATAGGGGCGTTGATAAACGCACGCCAACGGCGCACGCCACTTTTTTTTGGCGTGCGGGGCCTACACGCCAAAAAAAATTGGCGTGTAGGGTCTACACGCCAAAATAAATTGGCGTGTGAGACCCACACGCCAAAAATGGCGTGTGGTTCCCACACGCCAATTTTTTGGCGTGCGGGTCCCCCCTCGCTCACGTAATCGAATGGGCCCTCCCATTCGATTACGTGAGCGGGCCGGCTGACGAGGTTATACAACCTCGTCAGCCGGGAGGACTTCCTCCCGGCACGAGGCTGTATAACCTCGTCGGCCGGGAGGACTTCCTCCCGGCCAACGAGGCTATACAACCTCGTCGGCCAGGAGGAAGTCCTCCTGGCTGACGAGGTTGTATAACCTTGTCGGCCGGGAGGACTTCCTCCTGGCTGACGAGGTTATACAACCTTGTCAGCCAGGAGGAAGTCCTCCTGGCCGACGAGGTTGTATAGCCTCGTCGGCCGGGAGGAAGTCCTCCTGGCCGACGAGGCTATACAGCCTCGTCAGCCAGGAGGACTTCCTCCTGGCCGACGAGGTTATACAACCTCGTCGGCCGGGAGGAAGTCCTCCCGGCTGACAAGGTTGTATAACCTCGTCAGCCGGCCCGCTCACGTAATTGAATGGGACCTCCCATTAGATTACGTGAGCGGGATCCCCCCACACGCCAAACAATTGGCGTGTGGGAGCCGCACGCCAATTGTTTGGCGTGCGGGGCCCACACGCCAATTTTATTTGGCGTGCGGGGCCCACACGCCAAATAAAATTGGCGTGTGGGAACCACACGCCATTTTTGGCGTGTGGGTCTCACACGCCAAATAAAATTGGCTGGTAGACCCTACACGCCACTTTTTTTTGGCGTGTAGGCCCCGCACGCCAAAAAAAATTGGTGTGCGGGTTGGCGTTGGCGTGCGTTTATCAACGCCCAACCCATAGTAATCTATATTATAAGATTACTACTATATTTAAGTAAATACTTTATGTAGTATGTATTATATAATTAATACATGTGATTTCAGCTCAATTATCCTTCAGGGAAAACTCTTTTTCAAGCAAAAACCCTTACAGAATTTATTCACATGTATGTCTTAGTGAAATACACAAATTGAAAGCTGAAATATATATCACATTATTTTAATAAATGTGAAATATGTATGGAATCATTTCAATGAAACCATGTTTTCACACCTGATCACGAACAGGGTGATCATTCCCCCTTGGTGATCTTGCCCTGATCACTGCTATTGAAACAATTTAACAGTAAGATCATTTTTTATTATTTAAGGAGAGGCTTCCTTCACTAAATTGAAGATAACCTCCCCCATCAGTTTTAACAATAAATTAGATAACTTATTGTAAGCTGTCAGCCACCAAGATATTACATGTAATATTTAACATGTAATACTTGAAACTGCAAGCTTGAATAATTATAATTATTCTTTATTTTATTATTATCTTTTATTACATTAATAGTCTTAAGACAACGGAAGTTAGACCTTATCAAATGGTACAATAGTCTAACAGTTAGAGACTGGCTCAGTAACAATTTTCATGAGCATAAGTACCTGATTTCAAGCCACACTCATGACTACATTCAATCAAAACCATTTATTTAAATTATATCTATTTTTTACACAAATTAAGTTATAATTTAATTAATGAAAATCTTTGGAAAATTAATTTTCAAACATGCAATAGATGGATAAAGAACCATTTATTGGCATAGTCTTCTTCTTGAAAATCCTGGAAGATCCAAGATTAACACATGGTAATTTATAGTATAAAATTACATATAAATATAGGTAAATCTTTATGTAAAGTATATTAATTATGCAATAATGACTTATAAATTAATTCCCACATGTTTAACTCTCCAGAGCAAGTGCTTTTCCAAGCACTAAACCCAAAGGAAGTTACATGTACATGTGATTAAAAATTATTTAGTTTAATTAAGAGAAATAGACATTAAATTAATTCAATTAATGTGAAATACATATGGCATCATTTTAATTAAAAATGACACCATATTTCATTTCTTACCACGAACAGGCTGATCATATTCACCTGTGAACTTTGCCCCAATCCCCACTGTCAAATAAATTGCAGGGGGAATAATACATAATATTTATTATTTAAGGAGGAGGTTTCTTCACCAAATTGAAGACATCCTCTCCCCCATCAATTTTAACCTACACCAGATAATTTATTATAATCTACAAAGGCGCTCACCTTCTCCTGTAAGTAAGGAGGGCTGGCCTTTATTTATATACTATCTTAATTAGTTAAAATTCTTCAAACAAATCCCCCCAATCAATTAAATACCTTTAATTGGATTGGAAGAACCATGTATTAAATCTGGTTAGCCCTTCTAAGGATTTATTCCCCCAATAGAAGTTTTGGCAGCAGGGTAATAACCTGTTTGTATTTGCTACTTAGTGTTTTTATAACACTTAAGTTATTATTTTTATTGGTACTTACAATATTACACTTTTAAGTGTAATATTATTCTTTTAGTCCTTACTGTACTCACCACAAGAAGTGGAGTAGAGTACAGAAAGCTGACATAAGCTATAAAGGCACTCACCCTCTCCTGTAAGTTTGGAGGACTGGCCTTATTTTACTTATAACTATCTTGAATAGTTAAACCTCCTCAAATATGTCCCAATTAAATTAAACCCTTAATTTAATTGGAAGAACCGTGTCCTAGTCTGGTTAGCCCTTCTGAGGAATGATTTCCCATAACAGAAGTCCGGCAGCAGGGCCATAACCTGTTTATTTTTGTTACTTAGTGTTTTTATAACACTCAAGTAAATATTGATACAGTTATATCTTTTTGTTACAATTTTTAAAGTGTAAGCCCTTTTAATTCCTTACTGTACACACCACAATAAGTGGAGTAGAGTCCAGTTTGTTGACATAGTTAGAATCATAAGTGGATCAAGGCATGCTCAATTTGAGACCTACAACAAAAAGATCTAGGATGATCAATATTGAAAATGCAAGCTATGTTTCAGCTGATCCAATGATCAGACAATAGGCACCAAGAATGTGCAATATTGAATCTACTATGGTGATTGACAATTTGGTTGAACAAAGGGGAGCAAAATGTTTTTGTATGGTGTTGCTTACATGAAGGGGAAGTGAACATGAAGGGGAAGTTAACTGAGTTGTACAAGGTTATTGATTTTTAGGTGATGAGGCAAGATGCCAGGTGATTAATGAGAAGAAAAAACGTGATTGTAAGTGGAGGGAAATTTTGATGCAAAATTTCTTGTTACACTAACTGTTAGTTTAGCGGAGTGTAGTGTCAGCTAACACTAGAAATTTTCCAACAAAGAAAAAAAACCACTACGCTAACAGTTAGTGGTCAAATAAGGTAGCAGCCCACCATTGCCCTGAGCCTTCAAAAGCTTGTTGATTTCTGCTGGCTTGCAGATTTGTACATGAGGTTGATCTGAATCATTGTCAGTGGAGATCATGGAAAATTCAACCAAATTGAGAGAGTGAGTGAGATATGAATCAGTGAATTTGTGCTAATGGAATCCTTGGTGTGAAGTTGAATTGTATTGGTGGTATTCACAAGTTCTGAATGTCAAGAAAGAATCCTGTGCCTTTCCTACTACCTGTTAAAAATTGACCACCTTCCCAAGCAAACCTGTTGAAGGGACCTGGAAAGGTAACACAGCTTTGTGAGCAAGAACACTGACAAGCTATTTACATTAAACACAAAGTACACACTTTTTTGTGAGCTGAATGTCTCACACTATCAGGTCCCACCCACTTGT
This sequence comes from Puccinia hordei, assembly GCA_007896445.1. Taxonomy (NCBI): domain Eukaryota; kingdom Fungi; phylum Basidiomycota; class Pucciniomycetes; order Pucciniales; family Pucciniaceae; genus Puccinia; species Puccinia hordei. Next base: position 46,900 of record RDRW01000421.1, on the reverse strand, counting down.
TTGTAGGAGCAGCTTGGTCAAATCTTTCAAGGGCATCTTCAGTGGGAAGGGTATTGTATATAGGGAAATGATGATAAGTAGATTTTGTGATCAAAATAACAGGGAGAAGACTAACTTGATAAACCAAACATGAGAGTCTGCATCTAAATTTTGGCTGTGAAACTAAATATGGGAGGATGGTTGTGTAGTTTAGAAAGTTGGAAGATTTAAAGGGGTGAATATCTTGTGTATCTACAAGACCAATGAGTTTGAAGAACAATTGAAAGAGATTTAAAAGGAAAAGTCGCAACAGAAAAGATTCAACACATTATAAAGGAGTGAGATAATAAGTATTGAAGACAAAGACAACAAAATGAAGCTAAGGATGGGGAGGCTGGGCATGATGTGCGGCATTGTCCCTGATGAGGGTGCCAATGGTGGGCAAGGAGTTAGTAAATTGTTGAAGAAGTTGTTGGAGGAGTTGCTCAATGCCATCAAGCTGGATGTGCAACCCATCCACCCTCTCATCTACTTGCTCAAGTTGGATGTGCAACCCATCCACACTCTCCTCTACTCGCTCAAGTCAGGATTGCAATCCACCCATCCTCTCCTCAATTTGCTCAAGTTGTGGATGCATGGTGGCAAGTTGTTGTGAGATATTGCGTGCATGGTTGAAATGTTGGGTGCATCATTGTTCTTTCTGGTCACAAATGTTGTTGATCCAAGTGTTGACATTTGCCAAAGCTTGCCGGGTTTCAGGAGCCAGAATAGCAGCTACTGGTTCTGTAGAAAAATAAGATACATAGATTTGAATCAAGTGAACCTGCTGCAAATTACTGGAGTGGGGTCCAATTGCCATCTTGACCATCTTGACCAATAGACTGGATGGATGCTTTTACCATGTCTTTGGTTGCTGAAGCCAGAGGAAGAGCAGGTATGGAAACAGTTGAGGTGGCTGAGAAGATGATGATCAATGGATGATCAGTTATGCTTGCTGTCTGTTTGTTAAAAGGTGAGTAAACATACAGTTATAGGGTTTTGAAACCTTGAGGAAGTGATCAGCTCTTAAAGCCACATCAGCCAGTGTGGGTGCAGCTCCTGCTTTTAATTGAGGGGATGGAGCCAAGGGTGGATTTTGTACCAGTAATGTGAATGAGAACTTCCCCCACCTTTCTGATTTCCCTGAAAGAAAATTTTATTTCCAGGGCCCAACTAATCCCTGTACCCATACAACACTCACCCGTAGATCTGGGTGTTGATAAACGCACACCCCTGGCGCATGCCCATGCCAGGTGCACACCAGGGGCGTTTGGTGTGTTTCCACACCCCCCCAACCCAAATTGGCAGGTTTGGCGGGCACTCCAATTCCTGTTGGTGTGTTTCCAGGCACGCCAATTGCCAAATCATTGGTGTGCCTGTGAGACACGCCAATGGATGTGCGTGTGGGCCAGGAAAACACGCCAATTTGCATTGGTGTGTTTGGAAAACACGCCAATTTGCATTGGTGTGTTTGGAAAACACGCCAATTTGCATTGGTGTGTTTGGAAAACACACCAATTTGCATTGGTGTGTTTGGAAAAAAAACCAATTTGCATTGGTGTATTTGGAAAACACACCAATTTGCATTGGTGTGTTTGGAAAACACGCCAATTTGCATTGGTGTGTTTGGAAAAAAAACCAATTTGCATTGGTGTGTTTGGAAAACACGCCAATTTGCATTGGTGTGTTTGGAAAACACGCCAATTTGCATTTCCGTGTTTGGAAAACACGCCAATCTGCATTGGTGTGTTTGGAAAACACGCCAATCTGCATTGGTGTGTTTGGAAAACACACCAATTTGCATTGGTGTGTTTGGAAAACACGCCAATTTGCATTGGTGTGTTTGGAAAACACGCCAATTTGCATTTTCGTGTTTGGAAAACACGCCAATCTGCATTGGTGTGTTTGGAAAACACGCCAATCTGCATTGGTGTGTTTGGAAAACACGCCAATCTGCATTGGTGTGTTTGGAAAACACGCCAATCTGCATTGTTGTGTTTGGAAAACATAACAATTTGCATTGGTGTGTTTGGAAAACATGGCAATTTGCATTGGTGTGTTTGGACAACACATCAAGTTGCATTGGTTTGTTTGGACAACACACCAATAGAAAGTCAAAATAGAGATATACATACCGGCAGACTTTCCCTTATCACTTCCAGGAAGCAACCAATAATGTGCATCTCTCCTTTGATGATGTTGGAGTTGAATTTGTTAGCAGGGCGGAATTTTGCCATGGTGTAGGGTGTTTGAATGATTTTAGAGAGTGTCACAAAGGTTGATGATTGGGGTGTTGGATTGAAAGAATGTTGATATTAACAGACACAGTGTGGAAGATAGGTTGCGGAGAAAATGACTTGACCAGGAGGATTGAGTGTTGGGAAGTGGATGATGGTTTTGGTGGATTCCAGTTGTTTAGATATTGAACAGAAAACAATATAAGTCTCACATGATGGCTGAAGTTTTTGCTGAGCCCGGGCTGGGGCTTGATAAATGCACGCCAGGGGTATTTGGCGTGTTGTGAAGCCCCTGCCAGCCCAAATTGGCATGTTTGGCGGGCACGCCAATGCCCATTAGTGTGTTTCCAGGAAACCCAATTACCAAACCATTGGCCTGCCTGTGAGACACGCCAACAGGTATTGGTGTGCTTGAAAAGCACGCCAATACCCATTCCAATGGCTGTGGGGGTGGGGCCGCACAGCCTGGCCTATGGCCTATGGGAGACTTTAAGTCTCCCATAGGCCATGGACCATGGATATGGGAGACTTACAGTCTCCCATAGGCCACAGGCCAGGGGAGATCAGTTGGTGTGCCCGGTGGTACGCCAAACAATACACACATACTATGTATGTGTATATTGACCAAGGTGTGCAAGCTCAAAACGTTGCTGATGTCAGGAGGCAAGCCGAGATGATTTTGGTGGCTGACCACTCCAGCCCCCCCCACCCCCTCCAGCTCAAGATTATACAACCTTGTTGGCCAGGAGGAAATCCTCCTGGCCAAAGAGGTTGTATTACCTCATCAGCCAGGAGGATTTCCTCCTGGCCAATGACTGGCTCACGTAATTGAACCGGTGGACCGGTTCAATTACGTGAGTGAGTCATTGGCCAGGAGGAAATCCTCCTGGCCAATGAGGTTATACAACCTTGCCGGGCAGTGACAAGGTTGTATTGCCTTGTCGGGAAGGAGGATTTCCTCCTGGCTGACAAGGTTGTATAGCCTTGTCGGGAAGGAGGATTTCCTCCTGGCTGACAAGGTTGTATAACTTTGTCAGCCAGGAGGAGTTCCTCCCGGCCAACACCTCCCGCAAACGAGGTTGTGTAACCTTGTCAGCAGGGAGGAGTTCCCCCTGGCCAACGAGGTTGTGTAACCTTGTCAGCCGGGAGGAGTTCCTCCCGGCCAACGGGCCCACCCGCACATCCATTGGCGTGCAGGTGGGCCGCCAAGAGGCACGCCAATGGCAATTGGCGTGCTTGTGAAGCACACCAATTGCCATTGGCATGTTTCACATGCATGCCAAACCCGATGGCGTGCCTGCCAAACCTGCAAAATTGGGTTGGCGGGGGTGTGAAAACACGCCAAACACCCCTGGTGTGGGTGTGCATTTATCAACACCCCTTAGATCCTGGGGCTTGATAAACGCACAAAGGGGTGTTTGGCGTGTTTTGACACCCTGCCAGCCGAAATTGGCGGGTTTGGCGGGCATGCCAATGCCCGTTGGCATGTTTCCAGGCACACCAACAGGTTTGGAGTGTGTGTTAAAAACATCAATGGCAATTGGTGTGCTTCACAAGCATACCAATTGCCATTGGCGTGCTTCTTGGCGGCCCACCTGCATGCCAATGGATGTGTGGGTGGGGCTGCACAACTATGTGTATTGGATACACAATACACCATGTATGTGTATCCAATACAGATCAGCAGCATGTGCAAGTTGCACACGCTTGACAACCACAGTGGGTCAATTTACAAATACATAGATAGCCATGGTGATTCCCCCACCTCTCTCTTTATTATATTTTCCTGAAACAAACTTCAAGTTCCAACATGGCTCGATTCGTACCTATACCCATACAACATCAACCCTTGGCTCCACCCCCTCAATTTCCAGCAGAAGCTGTGCCTACAATAGCTGATGTGGCTATAAGAGCTGACCATTTCCTAAAGGTTTCAAAAACCTACAACTGTATGTTTACTCAGCTCGTAATAAACAAACAAAAAACATCACTGATAATCATCTTCTTAGCCTCCTCAACTCTTCCCATACCTGCTCTCCCTCTGGCTTCAGCAACCAAAGAAGTGGTGAAAGCATCCATCCAATCTATTGGTCATGATGGTAAGTGGACCCCACTCCGGTAATTTGCAGCAGGTTCACTTGATTCTAATCTATATATCTTATTTTGTTACAGACCCAGTGGCTGCTATTCTTGCTCCTGAAACCTGGCAAACTTTGGCAAACGTCAACACTCAGATCAACAACATTTGTGACCAGAACGAACAAAGAAGCACCCAATATCTCAACCATGCACACAACATCTCACAACAACTGGCCAACATCCATCCACAACTTGAGCAACTTGAGGAGAGGATGGATGGATTGCAAGCCCAACTTGAGCAAGTAGAGGAGAGGGTTGATGGGTTACACATCTGACTCAATGGCATTGAACAACTTCTCCAACAGCTTCTTCAACAATTCAATAACTCCTTGCCCACCGTTGGCACCCTCATCAGGGAAAATGCCGCACATCATGGCCACCTTCCCCATCCTTAGCTTCATTTTGTTGTCTTTGTCTTCAATACTCATTATCTCACTCCTTTATAATGTGTTGAATCTTTTCTGTTGCAAATTTTCTTTTTAAATCTCTTTCAATTGTTCTTCAAACTTTTTGGTCTTGTAAATACACAAGATATTCACCCCTTTAAATCTTACAACTTTCTACACTACACAACCATCCTGATCTCGTATCTAGGAAAGGAGCAGGATTCTCGCTTGACAGTCAGAACTTGCGAATACCACCATTAGTACAATTCAATCCCATTCCAAATATCTCACTCACCCTCTAAAGTCACTCAAATTTGCCGCAATCTCCACCAACAAGGATTCAGATCAACCTCATGTACAAATCTAAAAGCTGGAGACCAACCCAACCCAACAAACAACACTCTCCAGCACTAATACAACAACCACAAGCTTCTCGAAATCCTGTCAAGATGGCACAAAGATGTGACTCACGTAAGTCTAGGAAATGAATACAAACTTTGGAAGACTCTTGACCCAAGCCACTGATCTCCGCCCATTGATCTTGAGGTTTGCAAAATTTCTACTGGTGGTGTTTTTGATGATGTTTATGATGATGTTTATGATGATGGAGGGGATGAAAATTATCAAGTGGAGGATTTCCATGGCTACAATGAAGATTTTTTTTTTTTTCTTTTCTACATCTGATCCACCCTTTTTCCCCGCTTGATACCTTTGTCTTCCTCTCATCCTTTGATTGGTTTTTGATTCCTTTCATCATTTTTTTTTCTCATATCTTGTATGTAGATAGATCCTTGGCAGGTGTCTTAGAGCCTTGCCGAGGGGGTGGGTGTTGTGACCTGGTCACATGGTATGACTTGGCTGCGGCTCAGCCAGCCAGAGGAGACTACATCTGTCTCCTCCGGGCAACACCTACTGGCAATACATACGGATTACCCCTACGAGTCACTACACATTTGGCCTCAAAATTCAAGATTATTTGCTTAATGATTAGATGTCTGATTTGTTCTTATTGAAATGCCTGTTATGTTAAATGATGGATCTTGGGGAAAAAGTTTTTCTGGGGACCTGATTTGAATTATCAGAGGTACTAAAATATTAATTCAAAATCATCAAAACCTTAAGACAAGACATGATTTCTATACTCCCATAAATATAGCACTAAACAGCCAGTTAGTGTAGTGCACAAGGGCACTACACTAGGGGTCAGCATAGCTGAAAAGAGTGCTACACTGACAGTTAGTGTAGCTGAACAGAGCACTACGCTAACAGTTAGTGTAGCTGAAAAGAGCGCTACACTTACAGTTAGTGTAGTGTTTGTTCCAGCTACCACCACTAAAAATCAGCTAATGGGCAATTTCTGTAGCATCAAATTTTTTGTAATGGTGCTAACACTATGCTAACCGCTATTTTTTCTTTTGATGATTTTTTTTTAGTGTTAGCTGAAACAATCTTCAGCTAACAGTGACTTTGTGTTAGCATAGCTAAAAACGCTACCATTATGCTATGTTACAGAATGGATAAAGGAAGTTGGAGGTGTTACAGGTATCTTCTGTTGCATGTTGTTGATGGTTTTCAATAATGTGAGGGAGAGGACCGAGCTGAGGACAGTTTGAGGTTGGTTGATCAAAATCACTCATTATGTATTGTTGGAAAGCCTCAATCCAAGCCACCGGTCCTTGGTGTCAAAGCTCTTCAAACTCATCAGCAGATAAGGTGCTGGCCCAGTGATTGACATCTCTTGCACAGTAGTTTTTCATCTCAAAAGCAGGTTCTTGAATTTGGGGATCATCAGTTTCTTCCTCACCCTCCAGGATACCAGTTTTGGACTGATCATCAACACAAAGATTGTTCTCCAGAGGATACGGGTCTTGCTGATCATTGGCATCTTTCTCACTTGAAGGATGTTGGGAATCTGATTGATAATCTACATCCTCTCCAGGATCTTGATTGCAGTTGTTTGCATACTGGATTGTAGGATTGTGTTCATCTGGTTGTATCTGAAGCAAGTTTGGAGTGACAAAAGAGGCTGCTTGACTGTCTGGTTGGACATCCAAACAACGGTGGGCCCGCTACGCTAACAATAGCTGTAGCGTAGCGTAATGTTAGCTTTTGTCGCTACGCTAACACAAAGTTACTGTTAGCGGTTTTTTTTTTCAGCTAACGCTACAAAAATTTTGTCAAAAAAAAAAATAGCGGTAGCGTAGCGTTAGCGACTTCAAAAAAAAAAAGTTAACGCTACAGGAATTACCTGTTAGCTGATTTGTAGCGGTGTTAGCTGGAACAAACGCTACGCTAACTGTTAGCGTAGCGCTATTGTCAGCTACGCTAACTGTTAGTGTAGCGCTATTGTCAGCTACGCTAACTGTTAGCGTAGCGCTCTTGTCAGCTACGCTAACTGTTAGTGTAGCGCTCTTTTCAGCTACGCTAACTGTTAGCGTAGCGCTTTTGTCAGCTACACTAAGTGTTAGTGTAGTTCTCTTTTCAGCTACACTAACTGTTAGTGTAGCACTTTTTTCAGCTACCCTAACTGTTAGCATAGTGCCCTTTTGTGGTGAGCTAACTGTTAGTTTAGCACTATACTTGTGGGAGTATAGCAATCATGTCTTTTCTTGAGGATTTGATGCTTTCAAATTAGTATTTCAATGACTCTGATGATTAAAATCAGGTCCCCAGAACAGTATTGTCCCGAGATCCATCATTTAACATCAAAGGCATTTCAATAAAAATAAATTAGACATCAACATAAGGACATAATCCTGACTTTTGAGGCCAAATGAAGTTCATTTTATAGTTAACAGGGGGGGATGGCCAAATGGGAATTGTTGTTTTATGAGCCAACAGCCACATGAAGAAACAATTTGTGTTGAAAAAGAAAAAAAAAAAGAAAAAACAAAAAAACAAAAACAAAAAGAAGAAAAGAAGAAGAAAAAAGAAGAAAAAAAAAAAAAAAAAAAAAAAAAAAAAAAAAAAAGAAAAAAAAGAAAAAAAAAAAAACTTGAGATAGAAATTAAAAATAAATAAATCAGAAATAAGGTGTTTTGATTGCTGTACTTGCTCAAGTACAGGAGTTAAAGCAGCATGTTGATTTGTTGACTTGTGCAAGTACAGCTTTTTGATCGCTTTGCCTGTGCAAGTACAGGATCCTAATTGAGCAGAGTGGACCAGCTTTGACCCAAGACAGGGGAATTTATTACTCCTGCTATATTAAAAGTGAGTGCAAAATACCTAATTGGTGTCAACCTCATCACAAATCCTACTCACCAATGAGGGTGACACTGATGAGGTATGTTGCAGTTACTTATAGTATAGCAGGAGTGATAAATTCCCTTGTCTGAGGTCAAAGCTGGTCCACTCTGCTCAATTAGTATCCTGTACTTGCACAAGTAAAGCGATCAAAAAGCTGTACTTGCACAAGTCAACAAATCAACATGCTGCTTAACTCCTGTACTTGAGCAAGTACAGCAATCAAAACACCTTATTTCTGATTTATTTATTTTAATTTCTATCTCCAAGGTTTTTTTTTTCTTTTTTTTTTTTTTTTTTTTTCTTTTTTTCTTTTTTTTTTTTTTTTTTTTTTTTTTTTTTTTTTTTTTTTTTTTTTTTCTTTTTCTTTTCTTTTTTTTTTTTTTTTTTTTTTTTTTTTTTTTTTTTTTTTTTTTTTTTTTTTCTTTTTCAACACAAATTGTTTCTTCATGTGGCTGTTGGCTCATAAAAAAACAATCCCCATTTGGCCATCCCCCCCTGTTAACTATAAAATGAACTTCATTTGGCCTCAAAAGTCAGGATTATGTCCTTATGTTGATGTCTAATTTATTTTTATTGAAATGCCTTTGATGTTAAATGATGGATCTCGGGACAATACTGTTCTGGGGACCTGATTTTAATCATCAGAGTCATTGAAATACTAATTTGAAAGCATCAAAGCTAAAAAACAAGACATTTTGTGCAAGGGAAAAACTTTCACCGTTCCCACATCCTTTTCTTTGCCCAACCACCTCACACCAACTATTGGTAAAATCAAACAATATGTAATGCATCAACCAAAATTCTTTTCAGATTGTTCACTTTTCTGGATCTAAAAGTTTGGTCCTGGTTTGAATTAAAACACAAGAAAGAAGTTGGATTTCTCTTCAAAGAGCTTTAATGCAGCAAGATTTTACCTGCTGAAGCCATAAAAACAGCCTTTGTTGAGCAGCCATGTTAACTTGTGAAACTAACAGTTAGCAAGAAAAAAAACCGCTATTTAAGCTTAGTGTAATGGTAAAAACTTCAGCTAACAGCTAACATTTAGTGGGAAAGATATCAGCTAACAGCTAATATTTAGCGGGAAAATATCAGCTAACAGCTAACATTTAGCGTAGCGTAGCGATGATGCCGCTACGCTACTGAGAACTTCAAAATCTGTTAGCGCCAGAAACATTACGCTACTTGTTAGCGTAGCGGTGAATTTTCCCCGCTAACCCTACAAAAAAATGGACTGAAAAATTTGTCGCTACGCTAACTGTTAGTGTAGCGGAGTGAAATTTCAGCTAACGCTACAAATTTTCTGGGAAAAAAAAAAACCGCCACGCTAACACTTAGCGGTCAAATAGCATAGCGGCCCACCGTTGATCCAAAGGTACCAAAGGTTGAGTTTCCGGGTTAGAGATTATAACATAATTGATGTTGGTAGCTCCACGCTGTTTTTATGAATGGGCAGGCTGACAAGCAGCACTAGATTGTCTCGGCTGTTGAAGTACAGGTTGAGAATGTTTCTTTCTCCAAGACGTAGAGCAACAGGTCAGGCGCCCTATGCAGATTTTTGTACTTGTCAGCCACCAAGATATTACATATAACATGTAACACTTGAAACTGCAAGCTGAAATAATTAATAATATTTGATTGTATTCTTCTTTATTTTATTTTATTTATTTTTACTAGACTTTATGAGTATAACAGAAATTACACTTAGCTGTTTCAACAATTGGTATAATAGTCTAACAGTTAAGAACAAGCTTAGAAATATCTGACTGATACACAACGCTCTGTGTTCAAGCCACACTCATTACTGCATGTAAAAAACAGTAATAAAAATATTTGAACAATATCTATTCTTTTATCAAAAATCAAAGGAAATTTTATGTCAAGAAAATCCTGTTAAAGAGATGAAGAGAGCTGAGATAAAGGATCAGTGAGCTGGAACCAGATGGGAGGATGGAGACGGGAGGTGGAGCAGACCTGAGATAAAGGATCAGTGAGCTGGAACCAGATGGGAGGATGGAGACGGGAGGTGGAGCAGACCTGTGGTGACAAGAACAAAAGAGAAGATAAGAGAAAAGAAGAGAGAAGCGGAAAATACAACAGTGTAGACTAAAAGTGACTAGCTAATTAGACCCAGTAATTCCACCTCTCTAACCCCCTTTTTCCATCTCTTAATTATCCTTTATTCTAATAAATCCTTGGCAAATCAATTTTCAAACACGCAATAAATGGATAAAGAACCATTTATTGGTATAGTTTTTTCCATGAAAATCCTGGAAAATCCCAGCATAACCCATAGTAATATATACTATAAGATTACATATATATTTAATTACATAACTTATGAAGTATGTATTATATACAAAAGTACATGTGATTTTAAATCAGTGATAACTCAGGGAAAGTGCTTTTTCAAGCCCTGGTCCCTATATAATTTATTCACAAGTATTTCTTAGTGAAATAATTATTTATTGCTGAAATAAATATTTCCCACTAAGTATATTTGTTGTGAAATAATTATGGGGTCATTCCAACTAGAAATGACACCATATTTCACATCTGATCACGAAAAGGGTGATCACTTTCCCCTGGTGATCTTACTCTGATCACCGCTTTCAATAAGCATGTGAAAAGAATTAATATTTATTATTTAAGAGGAGGTTTTCTTCACTAAATTGAAAATAACCTCCCCATCAATTTTAACCCATACTTAGATAACTTATTATAAGCTACCAAGGCGCTCACCTTCTCCTGTGGGTAAGGAGGACTGGCCTTTTCCCTTATATACTATCTTATTAGTTAAAATTCATCAAAACTCCCCCCCCCCCAACAAATTAATACTTATTAATTCTATTGGAAGAACCGTGTCACATTCTGGTTAACCCTTCTGTGGAACATTATTCCCACTAGAAGCTTGGTAGGCTTAGAACCTGTTTTTATTTTTACTCAAGTGTTATTACACTCTAGTAAATATCTTATAAAGCTTATAATTCTTAATTACAGGAAGTTGACAGTACTCAAAACACCAGGACGCAAACTAGGCTGTAGTCCAACTTGATCAAAGGGCGGATGCAGTCTATTGAACGGTTGAATTGGCAAGTATCCAAAAATGTGATTCAAATTGGACAGGAAGAGCTGGATCCAACCAAAACATCCATGAGTGTAGGGGTCCATTGATCTATCGCGCCTGAGAATGAATAATTGAATAAAAAATTTAGAGGGATCCGGTATCATTTGTTGGGTTTTGTTGCAAGATGTAAGGTGAAAAAAGGCTGGTATTCCTCTGTCAGCAATAGAATAGGTAGTTCCGGTAATGTTTGTTGGCAAGGTTTCTTCAGCGGAGCTGCTAACGTAGGCTCATAACCTGTAGTGACTCCTAGGATTGGCCAAATGGAAAGGTCAGAAAGCCACAGTAGATTGTTTCTTGAAGATCCTGAAAGCCACATGGAAAAACAATTTGTTTTTGAAAAAAAAAAACCAAAGATAGAAATTAAAAATAAATAGATCATAAATAAGCTGTTTTGATTTCTTTAGTTGGGCAAGTAAAGGAGTTAAAACAGAATTTTTATTGCTTTACTTGCATGAGTACAGCTTTTTGATTGCTGTACTTGTGCAGGTTCAGGATCCTAATTGAGCAGAGTGGACCAACTTTCACCTCAGACGTGGGAAATTATCACTCCTGTTATACTTAAAGGAACTTCCAAAGACCTAATTGGTGTCACCCTCATCACAAATCCTACTGACCTTGTGATGACAGTGACTGAGGTCAAAGCTGGTCCACTGTGCTCAATTAGGATCCTGTATTTGCACAAGTACAGCAATCAAAAAGCTACAATCACACAATTCAAGCAGCCAAAATGCTTTTGTAACTCATGTAATTGCACAAGTACAGCAATCAAAACAGCTTATTTATGATTTACTTATTTCCAATTTCTATTTTTATCTTTTTTATTTTGTTTTTCAAAACCAATTTTTTTTTTCCGTGTGGCTTTCAGGATCATAAAGAAACTATCTACTGTGGCTTTCTGAGGTTTCCATTTGGCCATCTTCCCCTGTTAATTATAAAATGAACTTCATTTGGCCTCAAAATTTAGGATTATGTCCTTATGTTGATGTCTATTTTATTTTTATTGAAATGCCTTTGATTTTAAATGATGGATCTTGGGAAAATGCTGTTCTGGGGACCTCATTTTAATCATCAGAGTCATTGAAATACTAATCTGAAAGCATCAAATCCTCAAGAAAAGACATGATTGCTATACTCCCACAAGTATAGCGCTAAACTAACAGTTAGTGTAGTTCTAAGCTAACAGCTAGCTCACCACAAAAGTGTACTGTTCTAACAGTTAGCCTAGCTGAAAAGAGTGCTACACTAACAGTTAGTGTAGCTGAAAAGAGCACTATGCTAACAGTTAGTATAGCTGACAAGAGTGCTACACTAACAGTTAGCATAGCTGACAAGGGCACTATGCTAACAGTTAGTGTAGCTGACAAGGGTGCTACTCTAACAGTTAGCGTAGCTGACAAGGGCGCTATGCTAACAGTTAGCGTAGCTGACAAGGGCGCTACTCTAACAGTTAGCGTAGTGTTTGTTCCAGCTAACACCGCTAAAAATAAGCTAACAGGCACTTTGTGTAGCATTAACTTTTTTTCAATTTTGCTAATTCTACGCTACCCGCTATTTTCTTTTTTGATGAATTTATTTTAGCGTTAGCTGAAAAAATCTTCATCTAACAGTAACTTTGTGTTAGCCTAGCAAACAAAGCCAAAATTACGCTATACTACAGCTAATGTTAGAGTAGCATGCCCACCGTTAGAAGAATCAGGGTGCCAATAAAAACATTGATAGTGGGCTGATGGTCTTCTGGTGGTGTATTTGCGCAGCTGTCTTCAGTCAATGCAGTGTTGGTTGAAGTAGAGACAACAGTAGATAGTAGGCTTGAGGTTGTTCCTGTAGGTGGAGTACTAAGAACCAATGTGTTATAATAATTAGATGTCATTGCATCTGGGTTGTTTGTGTTAATGGGTTTAGACATCTGGGGATTGTGAGTACCCTGAACAATCGGGCTGTTATATCCAATAATGGTTTGATAGAATCCCAAAAAAACTGGGATCAAATGTTTCCTGGTGTCTTGGAGCAGTCTTTCCCACTTGGTGGAGTGTGTTACCCAAGTCAGTGGGATACTGAACACAGCTGTAAAACAACCCAACTGAATTGAATTTAATCACTGACTCTAAAGTGTATGTACCAATGGATACCGCAGGTTAGGGCCATACTGGATGCCTGTAATGGCCACATAGATCCATTCAGAACATTGATAAAACAAAAATATATGTCCAGATGCTGTAAATATGTATTTGGCTAATATTGCATAGCCATACACATAATTTTGCTTGGCACAATTTCAGAAATTTGCCATTTGTCCAAGGTTTCTTGGAAACACAATATATAGATGACACACATTGTCACAATGAAAAAGAACAAAAACCAACTCAAGACACTGCTAAGGGTTGACATGCAAAAGGACAAAGACAAATTTTTACTTTTGCATTTCAACTGCCCACAGTTTCTTAAGTTAGTCAGACCTCTCTAAAAAGATGTTTATTTCAGGGGTGGTTGGGAGTCTTGGCTTGACTTCCCTCCCTTTTCGGTCTTAGCCAAAACCAAGAATGCAACCCTTGGGAGGTTTTTTGGGTACACATTAGACCAGTTTACACAGAGCCTCAACCAGCTCAATTCTTATTATTATCAGGTCTTCATTCCCAACCTTATCTTAGGCTGTTTATGGATCATTAAGATGCCCACTTTTGGAGCTGGACATAAATTTCCCCTCCATGACCCAGGCTATCCTATGGAGTTGAAATTTCTTCAGTGTTCCATATGCATACATTATATGAAATACTCATACTCTTGACTCTTGAGATGCACTTCTCATGGAATATTGAACTTATTTGGTGCCTGGTGTATCCAATGTAACATCCCTAAAATAGACGTTGACAACCAAGGCTTTGTTAAATATGTTTATGTAGCCAACTTGGAGAAATATTATTACAAAAAAGCAACACCCATCTTTTTTTATCTTTATCTTTTTGGCTGTCACATAATCATTCTTTTTCTTTGTTTGATGAGCAATAGAGCTGAATACGAAACTGAAGGTTTTTAGGATTTCATGGCTGTTTCTGATTCAGGTACCTATTTCACAAAGTATTGGAGGAAAAAGGGCGAATCGGCCAATTCCAATCCATTGGAAAAGTCATGTTTTTTGTTAGTTGATTCAAAATTGAAGGATAGTTTTAGAAAAAAGAAAAAAAAGGTCAGATCCAGCCTTTTCTTTGTTCTAAAAATGATAATAATAGATGGAACCAGGGAATGATTTTGTCAAGTGTTTTTTGATGAACGGACCTTAGTCAACCCTTGAGCCTTCAAAAGCTCGTCGATTTCTGCCGGCTTGTAGATTCGTACATGAGGTTGATCTGAATCTTCGTCGGTGGAGATCACGGCAAACTCGACTGAATCGAGAGGGTGAGTGAGATACGAATGAGTGAATCGTTAGTGAAGATTGAAGGTAATTATCACACGTAGCTCACCTCGATCTGAGCTGAGACTTGTGTCATCCATCGTCTTGCTGAGCACTTTGAGCGCAAGAACAATCGCTTCGTCAAGGTCCATCGAATCTTTATAATCTTGTCGGAGTAAAGACGTGGCGGTAGAGTTGCCATTCCCAATGCAAGTGGCTTTCCAAGCGGCATAGTTTCCGGATGGATCGGTTGAATATAACTGGTTGAGAGATGTAGAAATGTCAGTTGTCGGGTTGGAACAAATTCTTGGCTTCTGGGAATGACGGCTGACTTGGAATTGATGATGAGGATCGTATCCGGCGATCAAAAATGATACACCAAACGGACGCTGTCCTAAAATCATATCAAGAGTTCGTGTTGGTTAGATCAAACCAGAGAGAGGAGTTCGGGACTGACCTCCAAATTGAGTGTAGCCTTGCTTCAAATCGCAGAGTCTTTTGACCATCTGTTCTACAGGCATGTCAGTGTCGTAAGACATCAAATGTCCCTGGAACGAGAATACGATTTCAGTGTTCCAGTTCAAAGTCTCCCGTCAATTAAACAATATCTGAACCGACCTGAGCAACGTTACGCGAGTAGTTTACTAAAGAGTTAGCATCGGCTGTGTAGCCTGCAACTCCGGATAGCAAGTTTCTAAGAGAAACGTCAAGCGAGAGACAATTGAGTTAGCTAACCATCTACTCATCCACCAGAAAATTTGGTTGCAATATACCCATTGATCAAGAAAATTTTCTCCCCCGTGCCTTCCTCTTTTTCCAATAATTTACTCGTCACCTTTTTCTCAGCTGCAAGAACGATCCCAGTACGTCTCTTGCCCTTCTTGGCAGCGATAGGCTCGGTAGCCTTAGTCGCAAGGGGACTGGCATCAGACATTGCCACGTCCTCTGAACTCGTCGTCTTAGTCTCTTCTCCCCCAGCAGCTGCAGTACCAGCAGAGGCCAAGATCCCGATCACCGTCCCGGCATGGTTGATGGCTTCCATGGCATACTCAACTTGATATAATCGTCCTTCTGGTGAGAAGATCGTGGTACCTGAGAAAGAAATAAAAATAGATCGAGATCGATGGGCGGAGATCAGTGGCTCGGGTCGAGAGTCTTCCAAATTTTGCATTCATTCCTAGACTTACGTGAGTCATATCTTCGTGCCATCTTGACAGGATTTCGAGAAGCTTGTGGTTGTTGTATTGGCGCTGGAGAGTATTGTTCGTTGGGTTGGGTTGGTCTGGCAAACACTTGCGAATCAGTTGTCTGCCCCGATCGCCTGTTGTAACCCCACACTGGGTTACAAGAGGGTCTCACCTAGACCCCTTCTAGATAGCATGTATACCAGGGCGTGCCCAATCGAGCAGGTATTGGACCCATCACTCTTTGGAACCCCATCACCAGCAATTGTCCATTCAAGCAAATCCACTAGGTCCCAATAATCCAGAAATTATTATTCTCAAGTGGCTAAAGCGGTTGATTCTCCTTCCCCCGGCTGCTCAGACATCCAAATTGGGATCAAATTCACCTTCTTTATTCTCATTTCCAACCCAATTACTACCTCTCAAAAGCAATTCACGGCTACGCCAAGCACCATGCAATCAGAAAGGTGACATCAGAATGCGGGAAACTTTCCCTATGTTGGTAGACTCCAAATTAAAATGCCAAGGGCCTTAAGACTGCCTGCATGTCATTGATTGAAGTGAATGACAACAAGGCCCTTGGGATCTTTGCCCGGGATCAAAACAACAACACAATCAATTGGAAATTGGTCATTTGGCACGGTGGCAGCTTTTCAGAAACCCAGAAGAAGTGGCTCAACTCTCAAGCAGCTTTCCAACTAATCCTCTTGGCCGCCGAGGGCACTCCAGAGAACCGCCAGATTCTCTGTTGCTTGGTTCAAAAGGATCCAACCATCTTAGTGCAGGTAAGTTTTTGCTTATTATATTCTCTTCCGCATTGGCCACTGATTTATATCACTGCACTTGTTAGAAAGCATCTGCGTACAAGCACCTCAAGAAAACACATTTAGGACATTCCAGTTACAACATTGATCCAACCACTGAGCCCTCCAAAGGGGTCCAGACCATGGCAACTCTCAGTGAGCTGATTACTCAGTTGAACTTTATCCACAAGCCAGCAGCCCACCTTGTAGGGAGTCACAAGCTCAACGTGTATATCAATCCAAATAATGCAAACAAGTTGTTTCACTTGACAATTTCCCGGGTGGCCGCATGGGCCAAGGCTATTGTATGTCATCCTTTCTATTTTACTTGTTTAATCTTGACACGTTTGCATGGCTGATTGAGCATTTGCCTGCAGAGATCAAATCCAACAGAATTCACCCTTAGGGTCCCCCCAAAGTTGGACCTTTTCCAGTACAGGACAAAGGAAGCAACACCACCACCACAACTGTCTGTTTCAGCCCTGCTTGAGCCTCCCACCCTGGCAAATCTGTATGCATTTCCAATGCAACCCGGGATTTTCTTCAACCCAATTAACATGCCTCCCCCCAACATGACCTGTTTGACTGCCTCAGCAGCAACCCAACCCCCCAATCAGCCTCCACATGCGCTCTTGCCATCAACTCCCCCCAATGACACCAGTAAAATAGGTGATTTCCTCTGGTTTGCCCATGTTGATCCCAACTCCCCCAAAGTGCATGATGGAATCAGAACCCTTGGCATCACCCATTGGACCATTTTTATATGGTTCAATGCCAAAGAACTTCACAACAAAGGGGTTCCTGAAGGTCTCGCCCAATCCATTGCCTTCTCCGCAAATAATTATGCACATCACTAGATGAAGGGGTCTAGAACCCATTGTGTATTTTATCTTCTTCTTGCTCTCTTCTATTTTTCTCACTGTGTTATCTTCTTCTACTTCCTCACATATTTTTCTCTCTTCAATTATTCTCACTGTGTATGTATCAAATATATCATATTATTTTTTCTTGTGCAATTCAATTCTTTGCCATTAATTTCAATCATCTTTTATTATCTCCAGTGAGTCATTGAGAGTGATCATTTTGATAGTGAGCATTGAGTGATTGAGTGATTAATTTGAGATCTAATTCAATGTCATGTTAATTATCTTTCATGTTTGATGTTTCTTTTCTCATGCTTAACAGGGTGCCTCAGTGGTTTCTCTCCATCTCAACTTGTGTAAAGTAATTTTAAGAAAAAAAATGATAATTTGATTTCTCTTCCTCTCAATCAAGTTTTGTGAATTTATGAAGCATGATAATTTTTTTTATTTCTTGATTTTAGAAGGAGAAAAAATACAACAAAGAGAGAGAAGGGAGAAAAAAGTCAAAAGATATATAAAATAAAGAGAAGATAGGAGATGCAGAGAATCGAAAGGAGAGAGAAGGAAGGGCGGGAAGCAAATTTTGGATCAATCAGTATATCCAGAGCCATGGAATAGGCCTCTCACCAGCTGAGGGTTCAAGATAAGCCTTGTGAATGGCCCAGCCCCAAGTAAAAACAACCCCGTCCATACATACCCCCCTTTGGTCTGTGAGATAGATACCAACAATCAAAAAGAGTGTTGTCAGCCAGTAGTTGAAAGATGTGAAAGAAGAGAGTGGGAAAATGAGGCTTACCAGTGAATACCAGGCACTTGGGGTTTTAGTTGGATATGAGGATGATGTAGTTTGTGTGTTGGTTTGGGTCTTGATTAGGATTAACCTTCCTCATTGTATGTGGCTCATGCGGAGGTGTTGGTGGAGCTTGTTCAATATGGTTTGAATTGACATTTGGAGAAGGCATTTGCTTATCAAGACCACATGGATTTCTTCAAGGTAAATGGTGGGATTGTTGGTGACCATCTCCAAGAGGAATGAGAATTTTTTGTCTGAGAGAGCCAGTGACCAACCCTTGGTGGCATACATTTCTGCATTAGTTACAACTGTACAGGTTCTCTCATATAGTGCACACCAGCATTGGAGGGAGCCGGAACTGATGGTTGATGCATGTGTGACATTTATCTTGTCAAATAATTTCCCTTCAAGAGCAGCCCAAACAACGGCATACTTAAACATGGCTGTATACTTGTGATACATTAATCCTAAGAGAGAAAGATGAATCAGCGGGTTAATGTATTGAATTCCTGGAAGTATAATAAAAAAAGGCCAGTGGTGGTGGTTGGCAGATCAACTGTTGGACAACGGGAGTGGGTGGTGGGTGGTGGTGGTTTGGAGCCAAGTATATGTACATCACGTACGCATTTGGGCGCCTCCAAGTCATCCTTCTAGGCGCCAGGAAGGCATCAAAATCCTATTCAGTAGCATAGGATTTTGTCTGCCAGGAATCTTTTGTGGCGTCACCCGGGCGTTGATAGACGCACGCCAACAGCGTACGCCAACGCCAACCCACACGCCAATTTTTTTGGCGTGCAGGGCCTACACGCCAATTTTTTTTGGCGTGCGGGGCCTACACGCCAATTTTTTTTGGCGTGTAGGGTCTACACGCCAAAAAAAAGGGCGTGTGAGACCCGCACTCCAAAAATGGCGTGTGGTTCCCACATGCCATTTTTTTTTGGCGTGTGGGCCCCGCACGCCAAATAAAATTGGCGTGTAGGGCCCGCACACCAATTTTTTGGCGTGCGCTCCCACACGCCAATTGTCTGGCGTGTGGGAGCGCACACCAAACAATTGGCGTGCGGGTCCCACACGCCAATTTTTTGGCGTGCGGGTCCCCCCTCGCTCACATAATCGAATGGGAGGGCCCATTCGATTACGTGAGCGAGCCCCCTCCCGGCTGACGGGGTTATACAACCTTGTCAGCCAGGAGGACTTCCTCCTGGCCGTCTCCAGACGGCTTGAAAACATGCTAACGTCCTGGAAACAGCTTGAAACCCCTCCAAATGTCTTGGGAGCGCCTCCAAGGTGTCCGAGCTGTCAAAAGAATAGGAATTTGTTTCCTGGATGTTTCTTTTGAACTTGGGGTGCACCCGTGGTGTAGGTTGGGTAGTTCCTGGTTTCTTATAAATGCATCACAGTGGCAATTGTGTTTTTCAACTAGATATCTGTTCCCGTAGAAGAGGTTTAGTACATGCCGCTTGGTAATAGACAAAAATTCTTTGTGATGATAGGGTGACATTAGAAACAAGCGTATAGGCGGTGATAACAACACTCAAGAGGAACAAACCTGAGATGATTAGTTGAAGAGGATAAGCAAGAGACACTGGTTGAAGATGATGATTGGTTGATTTATTGCACACCTTTGTGATGATAGGGTGACGTTAGACACCAGTGTATAGGCAGTGATAACAACACTCAAGAGGAACAAACCTGAAACATATGATGAAGTAAGAAACAAGAAATAAAAGAGAAAGAGAAGTTGAAACGGACCTGAGATGATTATTCAAAGAGGATCAGCAAGAGACACTGGTTGAAGATGATGATTGGTTAGAGAACCGGTACAAAGAGAATAGTGGTTATATACAATCATCTAAGTGCAGACTGCAGAACCTAAGCGACTATCATCAAACAAAAAGGAAACCTCCGTCTAACATTTGGAAGGTGGGGTTAATGGGTGGTGGAGCCACTCACTGTATTCAGACACTGTGGTGTTCCATTTGCGTGACCATGCCAAAAGAACATGGTAGAAGCATTGGGATAGCATAAAAAAAGGCAACATTTATTACAAGAGGAGGAAAAGTACAATATATGTAAGATACACTGCTAGGTAGGACACTAGGAGTACAGAAATCACGGCATAATAGGGAATGGAAGGGAGGATAAGGGGTATATAGGATGGAATAGGATACAGATTAAGGGAATAGAAGAGGAAGGTATTGGGAGATAATGTCTCAACCAGGAAGGGGAAAGGTAAGGTGGTAAGTATTGGGAGAACATGTCTCAACCAGGTATGGAAAGAGGATGGAAGGCTTTTATTGGTACAGGCAGTTATAAGGGTATACTACCTTTATAAGGGGGTATATGGAATTATAAGGGGGGTATATGACATTATAAGGGGGGAGAATCAGTATTTTGTGGTTTGGAGGGAGGAATTAATTAGTTGAGGAGGAAAAAGGGAAGAAGGAGCAAAGTGGGAGGAGAGGCTTTGACCCCATTATCCTGAGTGGAAGGAGGTAGAAGCAGGTCAGGCAGGCACATGGAAGATATGCAAGGTTGTTTGGGTCCCTTTAGCAAAACATGATATCATGCTGTGAAATATATGCAGGCAGATAAGGTGTATATATATGTCCCTGCAGCATGATTCCCTCATTGTTTGGCAGGCAGTGCGGTACGTATATCCAGGTGCTGTGCAACTGATTATATCCCTTAGCAACATAGGATATCATGTGGGGCAGCATATGCAGGAAGATAAGGTATATATGTGATTTCCGGCAGCTTAAATCCCTTCCCAGGGCGAAACTCTGCAGCATAGCACACTCAAAAGGAGGTCCCCTGGAGAAAAAATCCATAACTCTTCAATATATACAGAGGCCTCTTTTCCCCTCTTCAGTTTCCGTTTTCCCCAGCAGCCTACAGAGGTATGGTCACAGTGGTTATTTTGTTTAGTGGTAGTGTTTTAGTATTAGTGGTAGTGGTAGTGATAGTAGTGGTAGTGGTAGTAACAGTAACAAGTAGTATTATTAACAGTAACAAGTAGTATCAGTAAGAGAGGCTCTAGGATTGATTCAAGTGCCTTATCAAGAGATTGCTTGAGGAAGAGATCATTACCAACCTTCAATTAACAACCAATTATAAGTAAAAAGATATATCTTACATAATTAATCCCACTGGATTATTCTTAGCCATCATCATTAGAAGTTGGTGAATAGTGATTTGAGGTATCTAGGTCTGATAGAGATTACTATATAAAAGTAAGATCTATCTTGGAATCAGCCATATCTTTAAAAATATTGATTACAAGACTCTCAGTTATTTGCATAGTACCATTTAGAGGGGCAGGTATTTCAAACTACCCGTAAGTTGTAATAGCCTTTCAACCTATTTGAAATTTATTTCACACTCAGATGTCCCACAGGATTCTTACAACAATGATAACGAGCTGTTGTGCAAATGCAGATTTATTCAATGTTTAAACGGAGGGATGGTCAGTGTAGAAATATACCATTTTTGATGGGGATAAATAAATGTTTAAACTCACTTGACCAAAAGACTGTAGAATAAACGGCAGTGCTGGGGGGTGGTGGGTGGTGGTAGTGGTGGCAGGTGGGGAGCCGAGTATATGTAGGTGCGCCCGCGGATGTTTGCGGCTGCAGCCAAAAGTTTCAAAGGTTGCAGAAAAAGCCACAACCTTTTTTGGAATGGCTACATACACATGCAACAAGAAATACACAGTTTTTCTCTGTTTTTTTCCCATAATCAATGTCCTTGGCCATGTTGCTATCATCTGCATTTTTCACACCGCTTCCATTCCCAGTGATAAATGCACAGCAGAGCTGATGCAGGTAAAATTGAGTGGCTGTGTACAGGGTAAAACAGAGTATGTATTAATTCCTAATTCATATCAAGTACTAATCTCTTTCAATTAAGGACCACAAACACCCCCCCTCTCTTCATCTCAACATCTAGAAATATTCAAGTACTCCCATTGGGGCAACCCATTGCTGTTCATAAACACCTGCCTTACATCCTTCAGATAAAGAATTGTCATAATTATTATTCCAGACTCAGCTTCTAGACTCCAAATTGTCCCTAGTCACCCTCTTACAGCATCTATGATTTCCCACAGGATCAACAGGTAAATCACATTCTTACTTTTTCCTCCTTTTATTTTCTTAGTTTTTACTCCTTTTATTATCATTACAGATTTGAATTCAATTTATCTCCTTCAATAATCACTTCTCATACTATTTTAAAATCAATAAATACCTTGTCCTCACAATGTGTCTGAGTCATGTAGTAAATCTTATTTTACTTTGTCCTTACTACCCACCAGTAAAATGTTTGTTCCACCCTCACCACATACTTCAGAGTAAATTATTGCATAATAAATTTCAACTAATAGAACTACCAAAATTTGAATATTGCATTAAAAAAGAAACCATTACTGTGAACAATTAAAATAATAGAGAGAAGAAGCAATAAAAAAACTGGAAAGAAATGAGTATAATCAAACTTTCAAAATGAGTTGAATAAAATAAAAACTTCAAAAGTCACACAGAGTTCACACAATGAAAAAAACAGTGTATAAACTACAATAAAAAAAGAAAAGAAAAAATGGAAATGATTAAATGGGTAATTTATCTTCTAATCCAGCTATAGTTTTTTTGAGAAAACTAATCCGGTGTTTTATATTTTCATGGACACAATATCCATTCATTGTCTTGTCTTCTCCTTCAAGTATAGCATCAATTAATTGATTGTGTTGTGAGAAAAGATGGTCTACATGTTTTGATATGTGTTTCAATTCATCAAGAGGTTCCATTGATGATTCTTTGTTGACAGGGGTGTACAATTCAACAACCAAGGGAGATGGAGTTTTCTGACCAAATTTAAGTGTTAAATATATTTGAATGTTATCTAATTTTCCATTGAACTGACTTCTTTCATTAACCAAAGCATATTTCTTTTCAAACGTCTCCCCTTTTTCAAGAATTGATCCCTCTAATTTTGGATAGTTCTCCTTGATAAATCTGATAAATTGAAAGAGAACTAATAATTCTTTGGTAAATTCATTAGTTGGATGATTTAAATCATGATTTTCAAAAGTATTAGTCAATGTTTTCAGATCCATTTTCAGCTCTTCAATTCCCTCTAAGTTTTGTCTGGATGTTGTTTTCATTCTTTCTAATAGGTTAAAGCGTGTATTATTATCAAAAAGCTTTTTTTCCAAATCAAACATTACTTCCTCTAACTCTGGGCTCCTCTGAGTTTCACTTAAATTACGGTATTTCCTAAAAATAATTT
The DNA here is from genome assembly GCA_007896445.1 of Puccinia hordei. Classification (NCBI taxonomy): domain Eukaryota; kingdom Fungi; phylum Basidiomycota; class Pucciniomycetes; order Pucciniales; family Pucciniaceae; genus Puccinia; species Puccinia hordei. The sequence continues at coordinate 23,433 of RDRW01000421.1, read as the reverse complement.
TCAATGAATAGAATGAAAACATTCTTTGCTGACTGGGTTCCAGAGCTTTGAAAAATTTGTGATTGGATTGAGAAGGGAATCCCAATGAAATTTAGCTCTGTCAGTTTACAGTAAATACTTAGTGAAGTTGAAATATAATCTACCTGAAAACATTTCCCTATCTGGTGATGCATACCAGCCGTTGAAAATATTCTTGAAATCATCTTCATGGGAAATTCCAAACAGGTATTTTTGGTCATAGATATAGTTATGGAACATATTTTCAGCAGCTTCACCAAGAGTCACTTCATCAAATAAAGAGACAAAATCTTGTTTAGAAATCAAATGATTCCAGTACATGAAATAGATTGTCTGAAATCCAATTCTGTGAATTGGATCCTCTGGGAAGCTTTTGGAAAATCTTTTGTGGCTAGTCTTCTGGATAAGATCCATAATCTCTTTAGCTAAATTTTTTCCCATCTTTTGCATAAATTGATTCTGGATGTCTTGAGGTATAAAATATTCTTGCATTTCTTCATCACTTTTTGAAACTGTTTCAGTAAGTTCTTTATTGTTGAGCATTGAGCTGGTCTTTCCAAAACTACATTCAAGTGGTCAGTTCCTAACAAAACATTGATAATACTCCCTCTCTGAATGTTTCACTAAAGAGAGAGATTGTTCCACATACTTTTCTTTTTGGCCAAAGATAACATTGACATCATTAGGTTTTAATTTTTCAAGTGAGGGTTTGTGACTCATTGGGTCTGGTTGATTGGTTCCTGCTATAGACATATGTGATAATCTTCCTCTCAAAATGGCTAACTTGTGGTTTTCTAGGATTAAAAGATGTTGATGGATTTCTTCCAATTTTGGAGCTCCTTCCTTGACTGATTCCTTCACTGTTGGAAAAGTGGTTCTTGAATTACCCCAGTTTACCATCATTGTTTTCACATTCTCTAGAAGAGAACTCAACTCCCCAACCATTTGGTTGCCAAAAACTGACCAATAATAGTAGTCAGTTTTACTTGTCTTGGGATGACAGGTTCTGAATTTAAATCAAGAGTCTTACTCTGTTTTTCTTGCTGAGATACAGGAATATCTGGCCCTATCACAACAGTTGTTTTCAATTCAGTCATATGGGAATTCCCATGGGCAAGTAATATGAGGTTAGGTCTCACATTTTCTTTTAAATCTAGTACTCTCCAGTGGGTTGAGAATCCTTTCAATATATTCCTCGGGGGACTCCTTGTCTTCAAATATGTCTGAGTTTTTGTGGACATGCAACCCATCATTTTGGCAATTGCTAATTGTGGCTGCTACAGGAAAATTTGAAAATCAGTATTGGCTTCATTCCTCAGGGAAATGACCAGCATAACATACCCTCATCAACAAGGTTGTTGTTTCTTTCCGGACCGGTCTCTGTAATCACAGTATTGATTGATATTGATTGTGTTGCCTGCAAGTAGCAAAACACAAGTAACAGGAAAAATGAGGGGTACTTGGGGTGAACAATCATTGAGATAATTGAGCGTATGTAAACTTGTGATAGTAAAGATAAGCAATCCTAATCCTACACTAAATCAGAGTGGAAGACGAGTTGTGGGTTCTTCTTTCATACCATCGGGACCATAGCAATATAGCTAAGGTAGACCGTTTTATTCTCTGGGACCGATTGCTCGAGGTATCGATACACCTTGCGTTTCAAGATGAAACCCCAACATTTTGTATGTAGCTGAACTCAAACATGAGGCACTTTGTATGGCTGAACTCCAACATGAGGCACTTGGTATGTAGCAGCGCTGGCAACAAATACAAATATGTATCATCGATGGTTCTATTGGCCTGCTCCATCGCCCACACAAATGCTTACGCTGTAGCGAGTACATAGATTGTAACTTGGTGGCATACATATATTAAATATACCCTTTACTCATGAATGACCGAATCACTCTCGTCCCGCAAACAAGTTTGATCAGAGTAGGGGAACTTCATCTTAATACGTCCAATCAGGAATTCTTGAGCAGACTTCTGGTTTCCCCATAGTAAGTTTAGAATTGAAGGAATGTAGGTGAGAAGCCTTTGAGAAGTATGTAAATGAATTGTTATTTGTTTGGCTTAGGATTGCTAGACGCAGGTACAAGTAATAATTCCTCGAAGGCTTTTCGAAGCAATTGAGGATCGACCGTTTTATGACTTCTTCGCATACCTTCCCCGACCAACTTAGCAATGATTTGTGGGTGTCCATTCTTGATCAACTGGACCTCTTTCAACATCTCTGAGGTGATTTGTTGGGCTAATGTCTGGGCAGCTGATTCAGCGTCCGGTTTGCTTTTTTGTTGGTGTATCCCTTTTTCAAGGTGGTCAACAAGTGTGATTGTCGGGGTTTTGATTGTTTCAGATAAGATCTTACGTGCGATTGGCCCTGATTGGATGCACAAATATCACCAGGATCAATTCATCATTGTATGATGATCAAATCAAGTTGAACCTACTCAGTAGTGTGCCCTTTGATACACTCCCAACGAGCTCGCTGAAGTCTGCTGGACATATTGGACAGTCGACGAACCTTAATCCGGCTTTAGCCAGCAATCCTAATAACTCGTGGACAATCCTGAAGTAAAGGAGAGGCAGGGAGGGCAGGAAGGTAGACATGCAATTCGTAAATGACGGGTCAGCATCTGTCTATATGAAACTGGTGTTAGAGAAAACAAACCAGTTAGCCATAGTTTTCCCATCAACTTGCGATGGGCTCGCACCCATGGCAGCTTCGAAGTATCGCACACCACACCCAACGTCGGCCAGATCATCAATCCTTTCGGAGCCTATCATCATTAAAATGTCTGCTGTAGTTTTGCTGAGCCCATAAGATTCTTGAAGCCGCCGAGTGATGGCATAGGGAAGTTCCGGTACTAAACGTTCTAGACGGTCTAAAGTTGTCTGCAAAGGTTGTTTCCGTTGTACGAGTCAGTAACATCGAAAACAATATTAGAAGATGCATTGGAAAAGTTACTAACCGAAGGAAAAATGATCGGGGGGATATCGGGGTCCGGAAGATATCTGTAGTCGGTCTGGGTCTCTTTATCTCGTAACCTGAAGGTTTGACGTTGAGCGACATCAAATCCTCGGGTTTCCATTTCGATGCTCTTCCCTTCGGCCAGCAGTGCTACCTGTCTCGAGATCTCAAAATCTGCATGATGCCCCCAAATTTAAAACCTTACCGGGATGGATGCCGGGTAGATGATGAAGCTATAATGAGGGAAACTTCGTTTACCGATTGCGTGTTCGATATGCCCAAAGCCATTCACATTTTTGACTTCACATCTAGATCCTTGGGTCGAGCTGTTGGGTAAACTGACCGACACGTTTAAATCACAGCGCAATGATCCCTGTGAAGTTTCCAAGTCAATTATTTCCACAACAACCATGTTTCAATAAAAAGCTGAGTACAATGACATACTCACCTGTTCCATATTCCCTGTTGTCACACCAGCAAATCTCAAAATCGACTGAAGTTTTCGTACAAAGATCGAAGCCTCCTTCGCAGTGCTAATCTGATCCAGTATGAGTCCAACAAGTGTGAACAGGATTGATGTGGGTGGTTGTTGACATACCGGAGGTCTGGACCCGTGACGATTTCAACCAAGGCCACTCCGCTTCGATTTAAATCAATCAGGGTTTGGTCGGGGCATAACGGATCAGTGGATGATTTTCCAGTGTCCTAAAATAGACGAGAGCAGTGTGAAGATCTGATACGACACAAGATGACAGACATGTTAAAACATACCTGCTCTAATTGAAGCTGGGTAATTCCCACTTCAAAAGATCGATCAGCCCCATCATCTGAAGTAATGAGAACTTTTCCCCCCGACGCGATTGGCGCTATAGATAAAATCATCGGTTCCAGTTTAAAAATGTAAAGCGAAGCAAATGAGATCGGTGAAACTGACAGTAATGTTGCGTGATCTGATAGCCAGCCGGAAGATCTGGGTAGAAATAATGCTTTCGATCAAAGCTGGTCTTTGGATTGATTTTGCATTCAAGAGCCATAGAAGCAATCAAGGCCAGTCTCAGACAGTCTGTAGACAAAATCTGAGAATGTAGGTCAAGAAAGGGCGCTCAGTAGTTGGTTCAAAGAGGCAGAAAAAGAAAGTCAAATGAGACCTAACAGGCTGTGTACCGGGAGTAGCCGCATCGAAGAGGGTAACATTGGTATTGCTATCCTGTTCTGATGAAGGCGGTTTGGCTAGAAGCATAAAAATCGAAGAATTCAGTTGGGATGGAAAGCTTGGAACCGCGAGTTAATCAACTCAACACCCACCTGCGATCAGTTGTGGCACTGACCTGAAGAAAAAAGTTTGGAATCACTGGCGAGTTGAACATGAAGTTCGAGACCAATCGCGGGTGAAGGGCTCCTATCTGGGCTAAACGTCTGAGAGCTAAAGCGAACGGCTTGATCTGATGATTTGATCAATCGATCATGGCAGCTGTTCCGACGTTTCCAGGCCAAATCCAGGAAACTTGTGCGTCTAGACCAAACCCATGGACCATCCGATAACAATACCCGAGAATCGATCACTCGTGGGTTACTCCGAAGACGACCCAATGAATTATTGAGCATGCTATGCCACCTGGCGCCGATTTGAAAAGTTGGTCGAGGTAGTGATTCGATGGGGAGATCTGCTCCTGAGCTGCCAACTTACGCATTTTCCCAAGCCCGCTTGGCCGACCCTAAACTCAGCTTGGCCGAGGCCCAAGCCTGCTTGGCACCGTCCCAACCCCGGCTTGGCACTTGCCCAAGTTGGGGGGTCAAGCTCCGCTTGGCCGAGCCAAGCGAACGTGCCACGCCCGCCAAAACTTTTTTTTTTTAGATTTTTCTTTTTTGTAAATCTACTATCTACTATCTACTATCTACTATATCTACTATCTACACCACGGACGAAAAGTACGGACTTCAAGTCGTGCACCAGGACGACTTGAAGTCGTGTATTTTCAATTCAGTAGCAGACGTATTCGTCTGCAAAGCGCCTTGAGAGGCGCCTCTTGGTCATCTCCGAGGCGGTTCGAAGCTGCCCCGCAGGCGACATTGACACGTCTCCACAGTCAAGTCGTCTGCGAAGCGGCTTAGGCTCCGCCTTGATGTCGACTGTCAAACGCGTGGAAGCTGCCTTCGTGAGGCCAAGTCGTCTTCGAGGCAGATTCAAATCCGCCTCAAAGACGCCCGACAGTCGTTCACACGACAGCTCCGTCAGTCTGTAGATGCAGGGCGCATTGGCTAAATGAGCCAATTGTTCTTTATCACTCCTCATGCTCGGGCTGAGCTTCCATGCAGTTATGGGTCCTGAATTTCTCTCTATTTGCATCATCAGGAAAATAAAAATAATGAAATAGGAAAATAACAGGTTTCAAGATATCCAAAATAACTGGCAAACAAGTAAAAAGCGGGAAACATACAAGAATATTTGTATTACTATTGGTTTTGTGACATTTCACAGGTAGGTGATTTGTATCTGTTTATAAACTATTGGGAGAAGAAAAACGTTTATAGACTAGACATGAGATAGAAAACTATGTAGATAGACTAGATGGAATCAGGGGATCTTGGTGAATTCAGATGCTCTCGTCTGCCCATAGCAAGCATCTAAGTCAGCCCCATGCTCTGACTGGATGCTTGCTAGTACCTCGGTGTCAGTTGGGAGGGCTTGCTCAGCTTCGGGCCAGTCGTCAACGGTGTTGGTTCCGTTCCAAAGATGGGCGTCCTGATCGATGATGAGGCGGCCAAAAACAGCGTTGAACACTTTCGTTTTGCTTCTACGACGCTCCAAGTCGTTGTCGATATCCTCCCAGAAGCATCGGGTCTTGGCCCCAGGATTGGCAAGCCGGGCTAGTCGATTGGCGTTGATCATTGCTCGTATGTAAGCCAGTCGGGCCCGCCGCGGTAAAGTAATGTGTTGGTCTGATTCGACGGCTGATGGGCTGACATCTTGGAACCTCGGATCCATGGTACTGTAGGCGTCTTTGATCAGCTTATCTAAAGGTGGGGGCGGCATCGATGGGGTTTCCCCTCCAAAGCCGATGCGGAGGAGGTTAGAAAAGTTGTTTTTTTCCCCCTTAAGGATCTGCCCCAGCAGTTGATCAAGTTGGCGTTTGTAAGCGGAGTCGGTTAGGTAATCAGGGGGCATGTTGGTCGCCTTGAACTTGGGGCTTTGCTGATTAATAAGTACCTGGATGAATCACATGTTCAGCTTAGCTTAGCAAAGAGAGCCGGGGCTGTAGAGGAGAAAACATCAAGCTCACCTTGACTATCATAAAGGGTGACCTCTTGATGTGATTCTTCTTGGCCATTCGTCGGGAATACGCCTCAATGTCAGGTTGTAACAACACCTGACGGATGTTACTGCAAAGGAATGCTCGGAATGCTGGGGGAAAAGGGTCGTGTCGACCGCTTGCTCCTTGGTTGTCAGGGTTAGATGTGACCGATAGCGGCACGCCTATCTGTCCATTCAAGCTGAGCATGATGGTCATGAGCCAGCGTTCTTCTTCGGGCATCTGGCAGTAATCAAACATTTCTAAATATCTGGCTAATTATGTAAGATAATGGGAGGGACTTACATCCAAAAGGGATTGAGCCCATCGAAATACGTCCTCGTTGAGTCGATACTGGCTACCCATCGATTGGAGCCGTTCCCGAACTGCTTCAATCGACCTAGCAGTGATCCTCCCGCGAGACGACATGGTTGAACATTGGCTGGAGGACAAACTCGACGGTTGTTCAGACAACTCCGTGTTGTCTGATTCATCCCGCATTGGATTCAAGGACCGTCGGGCGGGCGTTCGGTAATTTGCGGGGGATGCTAGACGACCTCCGGTGTCGTTGTTTTGAATGGGGCCTATCTGGCCGTCCCAATGCGACAGTTGATGCTCTACAGGGGGGAGAACCCCTGAGGATCTTGGTCCTAACGAGGTTTAGGAGGTGGGTGGGGACATACCTGATGTGTCCTCAACGCCGCCAATGTTGGGGTGGTAAGCGTTTGGCCCTGCGGTCCATTGACGTGGCTGAGGAACCGGGGGGGTGGTATTGGTTGCCAAGGGGCTGTGTTCCGTCCTTCGTGTGGCGTTGCAGATGTATATTGGGCACCCACATACATTGAAGTAGTCATACCTGTTGATTTACAATCTGTTGATTAGCTCGCTAGTCTCTTTGATGATGGTGGAATTATGAGAAGAAAAAACACTTACTTTTTTTGTTGCATGTATCGACTTGAGTGATGTGGAGGGGTGATGGCTTGAGGAATCTTGTCGGGTGGGTGCTTGGACCTGACTTCATTTGGTCCCGCACTTCTCCGATGATCGGGTTTGGCCACCCTGTGACAGTCTGACTGTCACAGGGGCAAGTGAACAAACCCGCGCGGGCCAAGCAAAAAAAAAATCATCGAGTCCCCCTACAAGTCCCCCTACACTACACCTCTGGCCAAGTGCCAATTCTACAGCTATCATGCATATTCCTGGTAAGCAATTTGCATTCCTTTAATCCTTGGGTCAAGAGATACTGAACCATGAATATTTTATGACCTTTTGGCAGGTTTTACTTCATGTGATCAGGGAAATGGGATTGAAAAATTCAAGTGTATTCATTGTGGTGGAAAATTACTGGAATTGCGCTACATTACCAGACATCTACAAACTCCTGGACATAAAAAAAATTTGGAAAAAGGTTCAAATACAAATCAGAGGCCAGCAAGTGTAAATAATGATACTCTTTCTCATCACACACCTGGGGCGGCAAGTTTAGACACTGGCAGGCTGGCCTTTTATGATTCTCAGGAAGTTGATATACCCATTTCTGGTATGCAAGGTTATGAATCAGGAACCAATTTAAGCTCTTATACAATACAAAACAATGGTAATGAGCAATGTGATCACTCCATGCAACACTCAATCTCAAATGAGAGTTTGGGGTTGGGTTTTGGTGGTGTTGATGACAAATTGGATGGTAATTCTGAAAGGGTGTTTGACATTCATGAATGGTTCATGGATGATCCTTTATCATCTCTGGTTGGATCCCTGGTTAGTCATGATGATTTTTTAATTGGAGATAATGATGATGATGAGGCCAAAGATGAACATGTTGAGCCAAGTGGTAACTGGTATCCCTTCCCAGCTAAAATGGTATGTTCAACCTCTGGTGTTAATTTGTATAATTTCATTCTTTCTTGACCTGATACTGATTTCTGCACAGTATTTTGTGGGGGCTCTTTTGCTTGGCCACCTGCACAATGTATTGTCCCGAGCAATGTACCACCAGATCCGCTTGATATTAAATATTTGCCATGTGACTCTACCCCACTGGGATACACTCAGGCGCACACGTGTGAAAATAAGGAAGATGCTTAATGTTAAAATTACTGAAAGAACATCAGTATTAAATAACAAGTGTTTTTCACTCAGTATAAAAGACATTATAGGCCATGTGGGTTAAAATTGCTCAATATTCTGAAGAATCTCCATTGGGCTTATATCTGGCTGATTTTTGAATTCTTTGGTATATTCAGGAAATTGCAAATCCATTTGTGGTTGGTCATCTGGAGTTTTATCCACATGACCCTAATGGGAAGAACATCCATTCATTATATCAAAGCAGAAAGTGGAGGGAAGAATTATCTAGCAAAGCACGTGTGCAGATGGTCAATGTTGATAATCAACACTATTATATATTTGAGCCAGTCACACTGAAAGGACCTGATCAGCATCTTGTGATACCAATTTTTTTCTTCAAGATGGAAAATGAAATATATGCTAAATGTATATTTCCAAAGACAGAATGTTATCCAGACAAGAACAATAATTTCAGAGATGGAGCATCACAGCTGGCAATTATCATACCTGGAAACATCTGTTACGACTCACCTGAGCTGCATACCATTCCAGTTCACCGCTTTGACCGCACATATTTACAGATCACAACAAGCTCTGGAAGGTCATTTTTAGATACAATTTGCCATCAAATACTGGAAGTACAGGATTTGGGTCAATTGGTACCAATTCCAATCCCAAACCCTTGGAGAGTCAAAGCAAGAGGGAAAGTCATCCGAAATGTACCCATTACACTCTACTCAGATGATACCTCTGGTAATGTGTCCAAAAGATGGAACAAGCATGTATCATACTATTTCACATTGAGTGGTCTACCTCCAGATCAAAGCAACATGGAGTACAATTGTCATTTTATTAGCACATCTAATGAGGCGGGGGCTTTGGAGCTTGGTGAGTCAATTGTGGAAGAGATGAAGTGAGTGATAAATTCCGTGATGTGACTATATTATCTGTCATTGGCTGCCCATTTATTAAAATATTTACTAACCATGTCTTGTTTACTAGTTCTCTGACAACAGAAGGTAGCTTTGCATATGATGCCAGTCTTAAAGATGAAGTTTTGATCATGAGCTTTGTGATGTGTTACCTGGGAGACTCACCAATGGCAGCAGAGGTTACAAATACTCCCATTCCAGGAAATTGTAAGAACCCATGCCGAATTTGCCATTTGAGGGTCAATCAAGTTGCAAATAGATGTACAATTGAATACATCAAGAATTTCTTTGGGATCCCAATGCTACCGATTGCAAGAAAGTGGAAACAAACAGTAGAGAAAAATAAAAGCGCATGGCATATCCTCACAAGTAGGACAAAGAAGGAGTATGATGTCCACATGGATGAATTTGGATTGACAGACAAACTTCAAGATAAGCTCATAGAAATGAGGCGCAGTAATCAACATGACAAAGAAGCAATCCAGTTGATTGAGGATTCAGAGCCCAAACGGCTTTGCAATCCTTTTGCTCACCTGAAAGAATTTGATGGATGCCTAGATACTCCTGTTGAAATTCTGCATGTTTTCTCCCTAGGGGTTGTCAAATATTTATTAAGAGACTTCATGCATCACCAAAAGGACCTTACCAAAATGGAGGCACATTTTCGATCATTGAACTTAGATGGCCTGAATATTCCCCCCATTCAAGCCAAGTATATGATTACACATTGGAAGAGTTTTGTGGGAAAGGATTTCCGCACAGTTGTACAGTTGGCGCCATTTGTGTACTTCCCATTTATGACACAATCACAAAAGGACATATGGATTCCATTATGCTACATTGGAAGCCTAATATTTGAAAGCAAAATTGTTGACATTGATAGCCATATCAAAGAATTGAGAGAGCATATCAGGATATTCTTGTATCACATACTTCAGATGACAGCCCAGTGGGCAAATAAACCCAAGTTTCACATGTTGTTACATCTCCCTGACTCAATTCTAAGATTTGGCCCAGCAGGCTTATTTGCAACTGAGAAGTTTGAAAGCTACAATGGTCGACTGAGAATGGCAGCAGTTCACACCAATAGACTCAGTCCAGGGAGAGATATAGCCATCAGTTTCAGTAATTACCAGATTATGCGGTTAATTATCTCTGGTGCTTACTTCTATGATGAATCTCACCAAAAATATTTTCAAGCATCAGTCCAAGTGAGGGAGATATTTTCAAGAAATCCTCTGATTAAACAGGCCATGGGATACAACTCAAAAGTTTTTCACCTTGGAAAATACCCATATGTTAAATCATCCAAAATAACAGAAATGGAGGCACAACCTGTTCCTGAAGAAATAAAACATAATCATCCCAACTCTCAAATTATACAGGTAGGTTCGTTGAAACTGAATGATAAGGAAGTCATTCAACAAGGTTCATTTATAATGGTGAGTAACAATATCTACAGTGCATAATTCATGAAGTTTTCATGCATGTTGAACCTTATGACACTATTCAGGAAGATATACCTGAGTCTGAATCAGGCATTGGATGTGTCCTCTCCATTTGGGCAGTTACCAACCCCAAAATATACATAATTAAAACTCAAGATTGCATACTGAGGGGTTTGCAGAAGGATTGCTCACTTAGGATTGTGGAAAAACAAAATATGGCTAGATGCATTTATACACAGGTAAGGATGCAGAATATTGTGTAAAAAACCATTTCTAACCAGATTGTTTCTTGATATGTGACAGCAAATACTATGTTGTCTCAATGTGCAGCACAATTGTTATGATGGAGGGTGTCAGCCTGTGGTATCAAACATACCAAGAACAAGCAGACAAGAAGGTAACACAGTTAAGCATGTGATAAACCACAACCTAAGCCATAACAGCTATATATTGAATGTTTTTTCACATCATGAACCTCATGTCCACCGAACAATTTCAACACTACCAATGAACTGCATTACAGATACAATCATGCTAGAAGCTGCATATTCAGGACAGACCAAATGGAAGAAAAATGGTGGCCATAACAAGAAACCAAATCAATCCAAACCATCAAAAAACACATCAATATCCATCAAGCTCACCCCACAACCCCAATTCCCACCTGCCTTACGGCTCAAATTTATCCCCTCATGCTTCATCAAGTACATCTTACCACCCGGCATTTGGCCCTTATGGTTTGTCAGGTGCATATTACCACCAAAATGATGGCACTGATGGGGCATCAACCTCATATTACACATCTGGCTCACCTTACCACCAACCATATTATTAGACCAGACCAAAGTCAAGTCAGACCCAATTTGGCAACAATATCACCCCATCATCCCAGTTATGTCAATACAGTTGAAGGTGAATTATGGCCAATAGTGTGTGATTGAGAAAGGAATTGGATAAATATTTGTGTTTTGCCTACATTAATTGATCACCCAATTAATATGATCAGTGTGAGACAAGCTGACAGATAGTTATTTGATGGCCAGATAGATATTTCATGGCCAATGGATTTTTGCAAAGAATTTGATACATGTATTTTGTTGGCTAACATAACATTAACAAGCAGGACTGGGGGACCACATTCTGAATGAAAAATCTGGTAAACATGAATAAGTATATTTGTGGAAGAAGAACCCATTTCTGAAGGATGAAACCATATAGATATATAATATATTTATAAACAGTACAATACAAGCATAAGAGATCAGCCTTGAGGATTGTAAGATCCCAGCCGCTTGAGCACATTGGCCACACCAGATATTATCAAACGAGCTGGGCCCACACGGAATCCTAGGTCTGTGAGCTCTGTCTGAGTCATTCCTTTGAAAGCAGACCAGTGGTAGAAGGAATGTTCAGCCATTATAGACAAAGTGTGTGTATCATTTTCAGACAAGTAAGAAATGAGAAAAAATTCAGCCATGGTGAGATTGGCTTCTCCCCGGCATGGAGCAGTGGCGGGGTGTGCACCAGCAATTGAGAGAGAATTCCCCTCAATTGGAGGGATAAGGTGGAGATGTGGGGCCTGGTTTGTGTTGATTTCTTCACTGCCGTCTGCTTCAACCCCATCTTCTGAGGGGGGCCAAGATATGTGAGTGTAGTCAGACTCAGTGGTGCTGAGGCTAGGGGGGGACTACAACAACTTTAAATTAGTCAAGTGGCCCCTCCATTTTGAAAGATAAATCAATTAAATCACTTACAGGATTTTTGATATTCTCCCCTTGTGTTCAGGGGAAAATTTGATTAACAATGAGGCAGAAAAATCCCCTTTCTTGGGGATATTCACCATGAGGCGTCGAAAGCGCCAGTACGTCGAAGCGGACACCAGGGGGTAGAAGTGGTACCGCTGTCCTCTGCGGATGCGGCCGATCCAAGCGAGATGGCGGGAGGCATCCTCATACTTCAGGATGCCCCCAACCATGAAGTCCGTGCGTGCCAAATCAAGAAAGTTAAAAACCACTTTCTTGAATCGGCACAAACGGTGGCTGATGCGATTGCTGACCGACATCATCTGAGAGGTGTTGGTCGGCCAAAAACCCTGTGCCTTCTCAGCCGCACAGAGTTTGAGGATGCTGTCACACAGCCAGGGGTCGTAAACAATTTCGAGGTCGTTGGCGTGGCGAGGCATAGGAAGGATGAGGAGGAAGGCAGAGGAACCGGTGAGAGGTGGGCCTTTTATATTCCATCCCTCCTATCCCTCCTTCCTGTTTCCCATTTTACTGTCGACATGTTCGGCGGTCAACAGATTCCAAGCCGGCTCGGAAACCACTCATGGTTCTCAGGTCGACCTGAGAACCATGTGTAGATTCCAAGCCGGCTTGGAAACCACTCCCGGGTTGACCTGAGGACCGTTTCTGGTTTCCAAGCCGGCTTGGAAACACACATGGATCTCAGGTCGACCTGAGAACCATGAGTGGTTTCCGAGCCGGCTTGGAAACCAGAAACGGTCCTCAAGGCGCCTTGAAAACCCGAACAGGTTCTCAGGTCGACTTGAGGACGGAGAAAAATTGAAGGGTTTTCGACCCAAACTTTAAAATGGATTTGAAGTCGCCTTCAAAACCATAACTCGTTTTGAAGACGACTTCAGATTTCGAGTCGACTTGAAGACGAAAAAAACTCAATTGGAGCAGACGTATTCGTCTTCAAGTCGACCGGGTTTGTATTGAGGGTGCACCCGTGGTGTATTTGGCCAAGTCACATAGAACGTGCGGAAGGGCTAAGGTCACAGGCTCATTGGTTTCGTTCTCCGCCTTTTGAAAAAAGTTTCGCAACTGCAGTACACACCATGGGTACATCTGGATTACATCTGGTACATCTTCAGGTCGAATCGATGAGAAAAGTCGATTGGAAGACGGAAATAGGTCCCGAGTTCGACTTCCAGACCGTTTTAAGGTTCGGCCTGGAGAACTTGGGATACATGCAGTCTTTCAAGTCGACTCGAGAACCAAATGAGTTCTCAAGTCGACTTGAAACATCATATAAGAGCATCTCCACGGGCGTCGCTAAACACGGTCGCTATCCCCCACATTTAGCGACCCGAGCCCAAAAAAAAACACCCCCACCGGAGTCGCCATATGCGTCCGTATTTTACGTTTTCATCCTCCAATCCGTATCCAATCCCTACATGTAGGGATTGGATAAGACGCTGTATCCGAGGGGAATCACAGAAAATACTGTGTTCCCCTTGTGAAACATGCAGCCTACACAACACCACTGCCCCCGAGTCCCCCTTTTTTTTTGTGGACACAACCGCAACTCCCAACCTGAAGATGGCCGAGCCGAAAACCCCGGCCCAACCTGAAGAGGAATAGCGACTCAAAATGGCTACCCCCGCTGTTTGCCGCAGCAGATTGGGTATGTAAAGCTGGTAGTAGGGTCGCCAAATGAAAAATTTGGCGACCGGGATATACCGACGCCCGTGGAGATGCTCTAACACCACGGAAGCAATCGGGCGCCTCCAAGTTGTCCTGCTAGGCGCCTCGAAGGCGTCAAAATCCTATTCAGTAGCATAGGATTTCGTCTGCCAGGCGTCTTTTCAGTTTCGGCGTCACCCAGGCGCCCAGCAGTAAGTCCTTGACTTCAAGTGAGAACCAAAGGCGCCTGGCAAACAACTCCCCAGGCGGCTTTCAAACGTCGTGGATCTGCCTTGATGATGACTGAAAGCCGCCCTGGGAATGCTCAAAAAAAGAGCGGGATCGAACCGCAGAGCAGCAAAATATTGCTGATGGAGCTACTAACGACTGAGAGTCAGAGACTGCTCGAAAGAGTCATCTGACTTTCAGAGACATATTTGTAAAATGGCTGGTGGGGTTTGGGATGAAAGGACTCACTTCAACAGTCCTTTCATCCCAAACTCCTCCAGTGAAGATGGGCAAGTGACCCCATCAATGATTGGGCAATTGAGCCCATCAGCTCCTTGCCCCTCCTCCTGCTCACTGGAGCTCTATGGGAGGAGCAGTGGACTTGTCTTCTCTCCAACTCGTCTGACGGTTTTGATGACGCCTTGAAAACGGTTTCCAAGGCGTCATCAGAACCTGTACTGGTTTTTCAGAAGACTTGAAAACCAAAAGTGGTTTTCAAGTCGTCCGAAGGCGTTCTCAAGTCGTGCTGAGAACCCTTTTGGTTCTTGAGACGGGTCGAAGTTACACCAACGTCCCCGGAACGGGTAGAAACCATTGGGAACGCCTTGAGAACGCCTTCAAGGCGTCCAACCTGTCAAAAGAATAGAAATCCGTTGGCCGGATGTTTTTTTGAACTAGGGGTGCACCCGTGGTGTAGGTTCTGAAGTTGGCTTGAGGACCTTCTAAAAGCTGGATAGCAATGCGTGATCGCAACTCTGCTGGAGATGACAGTTTGTGTGCTTGGGATGCGCACGGGAGCTCAATCTCTAGTTTCTTGCGCGCAGAGCGGCTCATTGGGCTGCTCTTGTTTTCACGCACAGGGCAGAAACAAGAAAAAAAATAAATAAACACCATACTGTTGAATGCGATGATTTTGGAACGGCTGCAAACCCAAAGATGTGCCCAAGCATTCTCCAAGCCACATTACCCTGATTACATCCAACACCTCAGCTGATTCGGTACATTCACTCAATATTGCTATGCCTGTCAGTCTTCATTCCCACTCTGGCCAATTCTGCAAACATGCCACTGGAACCCTCGATTCGGTCATTCGGACTGCTATAGACCGAGGTTTCATCAGTTATGGTCTTTCCGAACATATGCCCCGAGATCGGGTCCAAGATCTATATCCAGAGGAGGTTAGTTCGTCTCAAGCTAACACATCAGTCTCCCAGCAGATGAATTGACTCTTACCTGTAACCGTTTCGATCCTATCCAGAGCGAAATGCAACCATCTGAGCTCGACGAGCAATTTGATCGTTTTATAGCCGAAGCTAGTCGACTCAAAAAACTCTATTCTTCTAAGATCGGGTTACTGGTTGGAATTGAGACCGAGCTGATCGAACAGTCAAATACATTCGAGCTACTCGACCGTACCCTCGCCCGGCATCGGGACACCTTAGATTATCTAGTCGGAAGCGTCCACCATGTCAACCAAATCCCAATAGACTTCGATCGGAAGATGTTCGATCAAGCCGTGCTATCTTTAGGCTCAATCAATCACTCACTAGAGCCAGTCTATGCACTCTGCGAGGCCTATTTCGATGCACAATATAGATTGATCAACAGATACCGGCCCGAAGTCATTGGGCACTTCGACCTGTGTTTGCTCTTCAACCCTGATCTTGATCTTCAAGCTACATCGGCAGTATGGGCGAAGATTGAAAGAAACATCAGACTCGCGATTTCCTATGGAGCTCTCTTTGAAGTCAACTCGGCGTCAATCAGGAAGGGGTGGTCAACACCCTATCCAAGTCCACCAATCTTGCAAGTAAGTCCGGTGTTATTGGTAATTGTTTTTCGATGTCATTATCTTGACTATGATCCAGCTCATCCAAAGTGCGATACCTTGATCAGTTAATCATTGCATTGGATGGTAGATTGACTCTATCTGACGACTCTCATGGCTCTGACCGAGTGGGATTGAACTACGAGAAGAGTTTCGAATATCTGAAAGCTAATAATGTTACAACCCTTTGGTATCTTGTCCCTGCATCTGAGGACTACCCGATTCTACAGCCAAGGAGCAAGGTTTCGGTTCTGCGGTATCAATCCCCGGAAAGTGGTGGCAACATCCGTTTTGGTCCCATGTAACATTACCTAATCCTATGACCGCAAATTCCACCGATAATCTTTCTCAAGATCTTCGTAATCATCCCTCTTCATGTTCGCCAATTGTAATCGACCTCGCCAATCTGAACTTTCAGGCAGGCCAAGATACCAACAAGAACTCAAAGGGTGAAAGGTTCAAATGGAGTCAGTTCCTCCTATTGAGAAATTCACAAATCAAACCTGGTTTATTGTTTCAAGTTCATTACCATTTTGGAAAAATAAGAAAAACGCGACGATCAGTTATTCCAAGCTGGAAAACGAACCCTCAAGCGTGATGTGTGAGTAAGCATCTTTCTTTGAGTTCATTTTAAGTTGGGCAGGCTCGGTGTAAACTCTCAAATGTATACAATTATAAATTAACAATGGAAGTCAGTTTGGTCGAGTATCATGAATCCCTGGCAGATCCACCTGGCTTGAAACGAAAGCAAATCAAAGGAATTGATATCGGCCGAAAAGTGTCAACAATGAGGAAGAGCAACTAATAGAATGGAGGTGGCGAGGAAAAGGGCTGTTACGACTACTGAGTAGTGACTGGCAGGTGATTGGGTATAATCTGTCGGGCTCAAGAAAGGGGGACAACGATGGAGAAACCTCAGGACCGGATTGGGTCATCACGTTTTTCCGCCAGACTTTGCTCACGCCTACTGGGATGGATATTTATGCGAGAAGACCAACCTCTCTACCAAGCCAATTGAAGGAACAATTGCTTCAAGTGAGTTCTTCTCTTAACTGTTTTGGTTCATGTTCAGCTTGGACAAACACATAAAAGAACATACTTTTGATGTGTTACATCTTTGTTAGGCCCTTGGTAATCACCCATCTAATGTTGTGTCTAGTTTGGTTGATTCAATGTCCGATATACCTCATGACCTCCCTTGACCAATACCCCGTCAAGTTCGCATCTTCTCTGGCCGATCTTGTTTTCTATTCTCTCCACAAGTAAAACAAGAAAAAGAAACATCTTGAGCTACCCTACCTACCAGACATTCTGAGAAGGATTCCTGCTGGTTCGAAATGGAAAAAAAAATATCCCAAAATCAAATTCATGTTTGGACACCGTCTGGTCCCAAGTTTCAAGCATGAAACCAAGGTTTATGCCATTCTCTTTGTAGCAACACACATGATCTTGGAATGATTGTGTGGGAAGTAACTCAAGTAACAGACAACAATGCACTAAGACTGAAAGATGTTGCAACAAGTAGAATGTCTGAGTCAATGGTTTTCTAGAAAAAGAAAACAATTCACAAGCGGAGAGAGATGGCACTGACTTACATACTAGTTATTTTGAATTGCTGGTATTACAGAAAGTTGCATTCTGAAATCATCCCTCTCAGTGACTGTCAGCCACAAGGGAATACTCTGATCCCTGACTGAAAGAATAGATTTAAACAAAACCTGAAATGAGATACCCTAGTTTAATTTATGTGTGGATCCTGAATATGTAATAATAGTATTGCTTGTATTATTTCATCTGTATTATTTTTCAATAATAGTAGTAAATTTGTTTCTTTTGATTTATTAGTCATAATATCTCTGTACTTATTTTATTTCCATTGTTTTTCAATTTGGTGTGCCATTTTTTCTGGTTGGCTCTGCCATAGTAGCCAGCTGAAACAGGTGCTCCATCTACCTCTTGTATTCATCATTGAATCCAAGAGAGGGAGCTCAGGTCTCAAGCACTCATCAGAAAAATCAATCTCACTCTCTCATCACCAAATCTCAAAAATCAGCTCAATAAACTGTCACTTTGAATACCTTTTCTTCTTTTTCTTGTTCCCTTTCCCTCTCCCTCTCTTTCTTCCTATCCCATCTTTGTATCCATTCCACCTTCTCTTACTCTCAACTAAACATAAACTGTCCATTAAGGCTCCTCTGACCCTCTTCACTCCTTATCATCCTCCCAGCTCCCAATAATTTGAACTAAAGAATCCAAGATATTCTTATTTGATTTCTTCAAGATTCAAGGTTCACAGAGCTCACATTCAAGATCCTAATCAAGTCATCATGATTTTTTCTTTGATTATTATATTTTGATTTATTTCATATTTGATTTGTCATATTTTGATTTATTTATATTAGGGGGTGTTGATAAACGCACGCCCACGCCAGGTGCACGCCAGGGGTGTTTGATGTGTTTTCATGCCACCGCCAACCCAAATTGGCGGGTTTGGCGGGCACACCAATTGCCAACCCATTGGCATGCCTGTGAGACACGCCAATACCCATTGGTGTGTCTCTTGGCGGCCCACCCGCACGCCCTGGCCTATGGCCTATGGGAGACTGTAGGGGTGATTGGTTGGCATGCCGGCGGGCACGCCAATTGATACACACATACTATGTATGTGTGTATTGTTTGGCGTGCCGGCGGGCACGCCAATTGATACACATACACATAGTGTATGTGTATCGGCTGACATCAGCAATGTATTGAACTTCAACACGTTGCTGATGTCAGCAGGCCAGCCAATATGATTTTGGCTGGCCTGCCACCCCAGCTGTCATGAGCCGTATTGCGGGCCCGCCCGCACCAAAGCCCGCACCACATGTAGATAGTCTATCACGTACATGTCACAGACAGACCACTATATAGTCTGTCAGGACAAGGATCCACATCTCTTCCTCATCCTGCAATCTACATTATAGGATCCCGAAACCCCAGAAACCCCAGAACCCCAGAGCCTTCCTCTCCACAGATCAGACCATAACATATTGCAGGATCTAACACTACGGAGACAAAGGCAAGAAACCAACACCCAGACACCTGAACAAAACCAGACAGACAACCCGAACGATCCCAACTCCACCCGCACCCAAAAGATGGAAGAAGTGGAGCAACTCCGTCCACGACACAGCTTGAGGAAATGACTCAAGCAAGGGAGAACGAACAATCCCGCCGAAGAGCGGCCGAAGCACAACGGGACCAACCATCCCGACCAACCGGTTCCACCCCAACCCGTGGACCAAAGACCGCATGTCCCGACAAGTTCAATGGTGAACGCGGGACGAAGGCAGAAACGTTCGCCCGCCAAGTGGCGATTTATACATTGGTCAACAGCACCATGTTCCCTGACGACAGGACAAAGCTGTTATTTGCCGCGTCCTACCTTACCGGACCCGCCGCCGTGTGGTCCGCCCCGTACATTGACCTAGTCACGGAAGGGGCGGACTTCTCGTACGACGGGTGGACGAAGGATTTTGGAACGATGTACTTCGACTCCGAGAAGAAAGGAAAGGCGGAATGGGCATTACGAGCGCTACAACAGACGAGGACAGTGG
This sequence comes from Puccinia hordei, assembly GCA_007896445.1. NCBI lineage: Eukaryota > Fungi > Basidiomycota > Pucciniomycetes > Pucciniales > Pucciniaceae > Puccinia > Puccinia hordei. The sequence continues at coordinate 3,639 of RDRW01000421.1, read as the reverse complement.
CCGACTACACCCACACATTCCTCACCCACGCTACTGCCACCGGATGGGAAGTCCCGACCCTCATCAGCCAATACCGGCAGGGCTTAAAACGGGACATTTGGACGGCACTAGTACTGGCCCGCACCACGTTCACCACTGTCAATGAAGCAGCGGGTCTAGCCATGGAGCTTGATTCGGAGATGCACGGGGCGGAGACAACCACTGGAATTGCGAAGACTCAGCCAGATCCCGACGCCATGGACACATCTGCGATCAGCGGCCGACTGTCCGAGGACAAGAAGGCCTGCATGATGCGGGAAGGACTTTGCTTCCGCTGCGGGACGCGAGGACATATCTCTCGGGAGTGTCCAAACAAGAAAGGGAAAGGACAGACAGACCTGCCTCAGTCTCCGCACTCGAGGACCAGATCCAACAGCTAGCCGATGGATTGGCGGCGCTTAAAACGGAGGGACAGGCAGACAAGGTGAACAAGGGACGGGCCAATAAGTCAAAAAATGGAGACGCTGTGGTGTGCTAAATGCGTTCAAGTATCAAAAGTACATAAAGGCATAGTTTTATATCAAGAAGGAGGGATATTACTGGTTTCTTTATGGACAAATTGGATTGCCTGCCGGGTATTTAACCCATAGTCACTCTCTGAACAACCACAGGGCCAGCTGTGCACTTAGACAAAACCCAGTCAGGATAAAATCAGTTTTGTTTAAATTATAAGTACATAGTTAAAGGTTAATGTATATTCAACACAGAGTCACATGTATAGTCACACGTAGAGTCACATGTATAGTCACACGTAGAGTCACATGTATAGTCACATGATTCATCACATGCTTGTTTAGGACTCACCAGCTAAAATGCCTCATGTTTCTACTCACCAGCTAAAATGCCTCATATTTTACTATATAAAGGGGAGGTTGTTCCCCCCAGAAGGAAAATCATGCCAGTTTTTTTTGGGAAGTAATTCTATTTTGTAGTTGCACAAAAACACATAGCATCCAATAGTGATCTTAATCACAAGTTTGCCGCTGAGCATACCTTTCATACCTCAGAGAAGAAAAACAGGTAAATAAGTAGTGTTGCCCCTTTATTGTGCTCTTAAAGTAAAGTGTTATCATCACAGTGCTCTCTTAGCTGAAGGTTAAGAAAGAAGGCAATACAACTTGAATAGTTCCCATTGATTCATTGTCCACCCCAGAACATACATATCTTTGCTCTGCTAAACAAACATCTGATCTAAGTCTGAAAGGGATTGCTACTCATAGTTTTCTCTATCATAAAGCCTTACGCCACAACAATAAATAAATTTTGTTTGTAAGAATTCTGTGTAGTATAACAGAGGGGCAGGTCTTTCAAACCACCCGTAACAGTAGTATTACCTAGTTGGAATAGTCTATTGTTATTTCCCCCCCTCACAGAACTGCCATCCGTCCCAAAGGAGTTCTCACAACGCTCGGGAATGAAGGTTGTGCCCTTCCCGAGCGTAGCGGAGTTGTCATGCAGTATTGGTGCTAGTCAGACATTACATGTAAATGAAATTGATCCCCAATGTTTCCTTTCATTGCACCATCACAACTCCCAGAGCCACACCCCAAAGCCCCTACCCCCCCCTATCCCTATCTTCCTCATAGACTCCGGAGCAACCCACGACGTTCTGAGTGAATCGTACGCATCCCGATGGGGACTCCTCGAGGCCGCTTCGGCCTCGGGGCGAACCGTCTTCGGATTTGACGGGTCTGCAAGCAGAGCAACCCATGAGATAGACCTAATGTTGAACGACAAACCCCGCCCGTCCCAACTCATCATTACACGACTGAAAGACTCGTATGATGGGATCCTAGGGATGCCCTGGATCCGCCAATATGGACACCGAATCAATTAGACAAACCGTACCCTATGGCCCCCCCGGACATTGCGGTTGCTTCGGCGGTTTCGTCTATTCCGAAAAACACCCCAACCGGCGAGTCGGGGAAAGCTAGGAAGATTGACGGGGGGTGTGTGTTTTGAACACAATAACACCCCCGCAATGTGAGTTCGATATCCCTATCCCCCACATCATTCCCGAAAACGGCTGGCAAGCTTGTACACCCTGTAGATAGACCCCAGAACCCCACACGGAATCCCGAAACCCGACACCCCAACCACGTACCCAATGAAACCACCGTATCCAATCAAACTTGTGCTACTGCGGCAGCAGCAGTATCGTCCTACCGCCAACATCCCCGCAGAAGGTCGAAAGGCCCATGGGGAAAGCTAGGATTAGTGACGAGGGGGTGTGTGCTCGCAGCACAATAACGCCCCCGCAATGTGAGTTTGACAACCCCCCACCCCATACTTTACCGCCCGAGACAGCTGGCAAGCTTGTACGCCTTGTAGATAGATTCGCAAGCCCCGCCAAGAACCCCAAGACTCAACACTCTGACCAGGTACCCGATGATGAATTATTGCTACTGCCAAGGCGGTATCGTCGTCCCCCGCCAACATCCCCCGCATACGGTCTACAGGCCCATGGGGAAAGCTAGGATTAGTGACGAGGGGGTGTGTGCTTCTAGCACAATAACACCCCCGCAATTGAGTCTGATAGATCTCCCCGCATTTGAATCCCGAAACAGCTGGCAAGCCTCTTTCCCCCCTAGGACATACCCCTGCAGTGATCAGCACAGCCAAAGCATCGTGGTCGACATCGGCCCGATTGGCAGCAAAAGGGAAAGCCACGACTGCGGAGCGGACTACGGAAGAATTAGTACCGCGGTGCTACCACCGACACCTTGACATGTTCCGGAAATCAAGCGCCATGAGACTTCCCCCGCGAAGAAAGTATGATTTCCGCGTAGATCTGATCCCAGGAGCCACCCCACAGGCCGGAAGAATCATCCCGCTATCCCCAGCAGAGAAACCAGGCACTTGATATTATGATCGCCGAGGGACTGACAAGCGGGACCATTCAACGGACCACATCCCCGTGGGCAGCACCGGTACTATTCACTGGAAAGAAGGACGGAAACCTGCGACCCTGTTTTGACTACAGGAGACTCAATGCGGTAACGGTGAAGAACAAGTACCCGCTCCCACTGACAATGGACTTAGTTGACAGCCTTTGGATGCGGACACATTCACAAAGCTCAACCTCCGCAACGCATATGGAAACCTCAGAGTTGCGGAAGGCGACAAAGATAAGCTGGCTTTCATCTGCAGGGCAGGACAATTTGCCCCGCTTACCATGCCCTTCGGTCCCCACAGGAGCGCCAGGATACTTCCATACTTCATGCAAGACATCCTCCTTGGACGGATTGGGAAAAGACAACACCGCTGCATACCTAGATGACATCATGATCTACACGCGGAAAGGGTTGGACCATGCGAAGCGGTGGGCAGTATACTGGACACATTAAGCAAGCACCAATTGTGGCTGAAAACCGAAAAGTGTGAATTTTCAAGGCCGGAAGTACAATACCTAGGATTATTGAATCATGCAACCGGATCAGAATGAAACCCCGCAAAGGTGCAAGCAGTAACCGACTGGCCTGCACCGAAGAATGTCACCGAACTTCAACGATTCATTGGATTTGCTTTTTTACCGCCGGGGTTCATTGACCATTTTCTCAGGAAAGACCAGACCGCTCCCACAACCTGACAAGAGTAGAA